>SJYV01037730.1:251940-266631 GCA_006410875.1 Neotragus pygmaeus | reverse complement strand
ATGACACCACCCTTATGGCAGAAAGTGAAGAGGAACTAAAAAGCCTCTTGATGAAAGTGAAAGAGGAGAGTGAAAAAGTTGGCTTAAAGCTCAACATTCAGAAAATGAAGATCATGGCACCTGGTCCCATGACTTCATGGGAAATAGATGGGGAAACAGTGGAAACGGTGGCAGACTTTATTTTTGGGGCTCCAAAATCACTGCAGATGGTGATTGCAGCCATGAAATTAAAAGACGCTTGTTCCTTGGAAGGAAAGTTATGACCAACCTAGATAGCATATTTAAAGGCAGAGACATTACTTTGCCAACAAAGGTCTGTCTAGTCAAGGCTATGGTTTTTCCAGTGGTCATGTATGGATGTGAGAGTTGGACTGTGAAGAAAGCGCCAAAGAATTGATGCTTTTGAACTACGGTGTTGGAAAAGACTCTTGAGAGTCTCTAGGACTGCAAGGAGATCCAACAGTCCATTCTAAAGGAGATCAGGCCTGGGTGTTCTTTGGAAGGCCTGATGTTGAAGCTGAAACTCCAATACTTTGGCCACCTCATGCAAAGAGTTGACTCTTTGGAAAAGACTGATGCTGGGAGGGATTGGGGGCAGGAGGAAAAGGGGACGACAGAGGATGAGATGTCTGGATGGCATCACCGACTCGATGGATGTGAGTTTGAGTGAACTCCTTGAGTTGGTGGTGGATAGGGAGGCCTGACAACCTACTCCAGTACTCTTGCCTGGAAAATCCCATGGACGGAGGAGCCTGGTAGGCTGCGGTCCATGGGGTTGCTAAGAGTCGGACATGACTAAGTGAATTCACTTTCTTTTTTCACTTTCATGCATTGGAGAAGGCAATGGCAACGCACTCCAGTGCTCTTGCCTGGAGAATCCCAGGGACGGCAGAGCCTGGTGCGTTGCTGTCTATGGGTTCACACAGAGTTGGACATGACTGAAGCGACTTAGCAGCAGCAGCAGCAGGGAGGCCTGGCATGCTGCAATTCATGGGATCTCAAAGAGTCGGACATGACTGAGCAATTGAACTGAACTGAACTGAAGGGCATGGACTTTGTTTCACTTTCTGGGGCTGGATGTGGTTGGCAGCTCACCGGTTGGGAGCATGGAGGCTGGGCAGAGAACGAAAAGGTGAATGAGAGCACAACAGAGCTGGGAATGAGGGAGGGATTTCATAGCTATCTCGAGTATGAAACTTGAGGGGCAGGCAAAGCTGTCCAGGAAGGCTGTTTAGGAATTCTCTCTGTTGGAAGTAGTAAGAAGACTCTGGTCAGCCCCTTCAAGAAAACCTAAAGGGCTCTGTTATTCTTCTTGGCTTTCAGCGTATAGAGTGGCGTTCTTTTGAAAGTGTCACCGTACTAAGGCTAGGCATCAGAGGACTCAGATTCCTAGGGGTTTCAGGAGGCATGCCCAGGGGATTCCAACTCTCTTGGGCCCCTGCCCCCTTTGAGAGCAGAGCAGTGAAGAAGCCTCAGAGACGTGTGGGAAGGTGATTTCACTGAAGTGTTTCCTTGTCTTCCTGCAGTGTGATCCTTACGTCAAGATCTCCATAGGGAAGAAATCGGTGAGTGATCAGGACAACTACATCCCTTGTACTCTGGAGCCTGTATTTGGAAAGTAAGTTGGAGTGGCTTCGGGCTTGGGGTGGAGGTGGCAGTCTGGAATAACCCATAGCCCAGCGGGAGAGATGTGGCTGCTGCTGGGAAGTCCCTGTCTCCTGGAGCAAAGCTTTGTTCCCTAAATCTTGCATGTCTGTGGGGTTGTAACCTCAGCTAGCTCTTCCTTAAGTCCTTGCAGAAGCTCCTAGTTAAACAGTTACCTCAAAGATCAGAAATTTAAATGGAAAGCCAGAGCATGCGTTTGCTCCTTATTCTCTTTTTTTAAGATCAACTTTTACTTTGGAATAATTTTAGATTTACAGGGAAATTGCAGATAGTACAGTTTTTGTATACCCATCACTCAATTTCCCTCACCATTAACATCTTACCTAACATGTATCAAAATTAAGAAATTGATATGATTGCATTACTATTAACTAAACTCTAGCCTTTATTAGGATTTTGCCAGTTTCCCCATGAATATCCTGTTACTGTTTTAGGATCTAGATCAGGATTTCTATTGCATCTAGTAATTATTTTCTTTTATTGTTCCTGGTTCGTGGCAGATAGTAGAAGGACGTGGACTTAAGGGAGTGAAATACTTCCTAAAGTCTAAGAATGAGGAAGGAAGAAGCAGTGCTCGTTGCAGGGACTAGCTCCCAGGCATTCTGACCTGCTTGCTATTTGGATGCGAGCTTATTTAAGTCAAGGGGCTTCCCTGGTGGCTTGGCAGTAAAGAACCCACCTGCCAATGCAGGAGATGGGTTTGATCCCTGGGTTGGGAAGATCCCCTGGAGAAGGAAATGGCAACCTACTCCGGTATTCTTGCCTGGGAAGTCCCATGTATAGAAAAGAGAATCTTGAGAGAGGTTGGCGGTTATTTCTCTAGCACCTGTTGGAGAAGGCATGTATTCATATTGTCAAGCAGCACATTGGATTCATGAACCAGTGTCATGCCTTTTTTGGAGGGGAAACAGCCCTGGCCAATGATGAGTCACCGCCTAGCTGGAACTGGAGGGCAGGCCTGTGGGGAGGATGGCAGGTGTGAGAGAGGAACCCTGTTTGGTGTGCGTGGCTGGCATGGGGCCAGGCTGAGGGGACCACGCAGGGCCCAGGGCAAGGTGGGAGCGCGAGTGTAGAACATGCCTCTTCCTCGCCATTTGCCGTCTGCCTCCAGATCATGATCACTTGCTCTGTCTGTGGTTCAAGCCTCCCCACGTCCACAGCAGAAGCTCTTTGTTTCTATCACCCACGTGTTGACCAGCCCTAGGCATGGGACATAATCAAAGACAACTCTGAGTTTGTCTACCAGTTTCCTATAAACATCTGTTCTATGGGATGATCTTCCTCACTCCCTGAGTGGAAACCGTGGCAGGCAGGCCACTTTCCTGCTTGGGTTCAGACAGTCCACTTTGCTAGAAACCTGCTGTCTCAAGTTGGTAACCAGAACGCGGATTCCTGTGTTGTCAGGAGTGCGTGAGACGGCCGGAGGGTCCACTTTGGGCACAGCATGTACCCCTGGACAGGGGTGTGCAGAGAGGAGGAGGGGCTTTGCCCAGTTGCCTCCCCCTCTAGCTGCCCCCACTGTTCTTGCAGGGCCAGGACTAGGGAGCATGTGGGAGAAGAGGGGCCCATCTCAAGTGCAAACTTTGCTCATCTGATACCCTTTGGGTGGCAGATGTTTGCTTTCTTGTGGGTGCTTTCCAGAGCCCTCCTACCCAAACCAAGCCCTCCTAACATAGCTTCTGGGATGTGGCAGGTGCTGTGTCCCTTTAGCTGGCATCTCCCTCTCATCCACCCACCCATTCTCAGATGCATCTCCCCACAGCCTATCACTGTCAGGGCCCCACATCCCATGGGGTGGGCTTCAGGCAGCCCCCTATGCTGCAGCTCTATGCCCAGCCAGAGCTGTGTACACCTCCTCCCAAACACACTGCACCTCCTCTCTGCCACTAGCTGCTTGCACTTCGTCAAGCACAACTCGGATGCCAGGCTGTGACTCCCTCCTGAAGGGAACTCATTTCAGAGAAGGGGCAGCACTTCCACACTTGACCTCCATGGGAGGTGGGGCTCTCAGAGCACAGCAGGGGCTCTCTCCAAAGAAATCTCTGCACGGGTCCTGTTTCCATCCCACTCCAGATGCAGTGGAGAAGCCCCAAGAGTCTTGAAAGTGGATCCTGGGCCACGCCCTTGGTAAATTCCAGAGCTCTGGCACCTCGCTCTGGAGTTTCACATCTTGTCTCTAGGTGTCCTGGTGGAAACTTCGTTAAAATTGTATTTATTTATGTGGCTGCATCATGATCTTCCTTGCATTATGCAGGCTGTTTCCTTGAGGCATGCGTCCTCTCTAGTTATGGTGTGTGGGCTTTAGGAGCCGCAGTACATGAGCTTAGTTGCCCCGCCGCATGTGGGGTCTTAGTTCCCTAACCAGGGATGGAAGTCGAGTCCTTTGCATTGCAAGGTGGATTCTTAACCACTGAACCACCAAGAAAGTCCCCGGAAACTTCATTTTTAACCTCGTGAATGAACCCAGTTCATTCTTCCATTCTGTGATCCATCTGGCAGGCATCTGCTGATTATTTGAGAAAACCACACACACACACACACACAGACACACAGACACACACACAGACACACACACAGACACGTGCACACACACACACACACGCACATGCACACACACACACACACACTGAGACAAGCCCCACATCGGGAGTGCATGTGTGGTGTGCTGCAAGAGCGGTGGAAGGTCTGAGGAGGGTGGACTGCAGGCCAGTCCTGCAAGAGAAGGAGGCCAGGGGTGGCTTTCCAGCCTGTGTGCCAGCCTGGCCACCCCCTCGAGGTCCTGCTGTGTCCAGTGACCTCTGAGAGCTGGTGTTGTCAGGACAACCCCCTCCTTCCTTGCAGGATGTTCGAGCTGACCTGCACTCTGCCTCTGGAGAAGGACCTGAAGGTCACCCTCTATGACTATGACCTCCTCTCCAAGGATGAAAAGATTGGGGAGACGGTCATTGACCTGGAGAACAGACTGCTGTCCAAGTTTGGGGCCCGCTGTGGACTCCCCCAGACCTACTGCGTGTAAGTGCATGGTGCTGGCTGCTTCTCTGACTGTGGGCTAATCACTGACTGTGTGCCAGCCTGATCCTAGACCGGCACAGACACTTTCTCATCTCAGCCCAGGTCTCATCCCCACTCTGTAGATATGGACACTGAGGCCCAGGTTTGTAAGTGGTGGGATTAGGATTTGAATCTGCTTATGTGACTCTAAGAACCCAACTCTGCATCATGTCGTTACAATTCTCCTGAAGGCACCATCGAGGTGCCTGGAGAGGGAACGGAGAAGGGAGGCAGAAGGTGGGATGGGTCACGGAGCCTGGCTGGGCCCTACAGTCCTTACTCACTTCCCGGCAACTTGGGTCTTGTGTGGGTCTGATTCTCTAAATCTGGAAATTGGAAACCTTTCAGTTCCAATCCCATGCATGTGTAAAGGAGTCCTTTTGTCTCTGGGCCTCAGTCTTTCTGTGTGTGAAATGGGCTCCCCAGGCATGATGAACAATCACATAGGGTGCCCTTGGTCAAAGAGAAGGGCGGCTGATGCCATGTTTGTGGGCACATGGGCCACTGCGCGCCCCTCTGCCCCGTCAGTGTCCTGGAGCGTCTCATCTCTGTGTTTTGCTTGGGCCCCAGCTCTGGACCCAACCAGTGGAGGGACCAGCTCCGGCCCTCCCAGCTCCTCCACCTGTTCTGCCAGCAGCACCGGGTCAAGGCCCCCGTGTACCGGACAGACCGTGTGGTGTTTCAGGATAAAGAATACACCATTGAAGAAATAGGTGAGCTCGCCCTCCAGTGCCCTCTCTCTTATGGGTCCTCTCCTGTCGTAAAGGGGCTTGGACATACCCACCAGAGAAGACCCACACCCACACAGTGTGATCTGAGGTCTCTCCAGGGCAGCACAGATGGACTTAGCTTGCCCTTGGTGTTCTTGGGACCAGTCCTTCCAGGAACACCACTGTGAAAATTAGAGGTCGAAGTTGGGGCCAGGGTTGGGGGGTTCATCAGAGTTCAGCCTACGGCCAGGTTGGGGCCTGTCTGAGGGGAAGATGAGCGGGAAACCTGAAGCCAGGGTCAGCTCATGGTTGGGATTGGGCTGCTTCTGGCTTTGGGTGGTCAGACTAGTCAGAGATTGGGGATGGCCCACCACTGGGAAGGTTTTCTACTTGAATCACGCTAGCATGCCAACTTGACCTTGACGGTACCTTCTGAGCCCCTAGCCACAGCTCCTGCACCTGATGCATCCAAAGGGTGGCAGGAAGCCCTGTAGCCCTCGTCTTGCCTGATGCTTTGGGTCTGTCTAATGCTCACGCCTAGGGTGCTGCTGCATCCTCTTTGCATGTCTGAGATGCTTACAGCCTGCACGGCCCACACGGAGCAGCTCAGACTCCCCGGAGGTGTTTACAGGCCCAGCTGGCTCCTCACCTCCTGCTGGTTTCGGCAATGTTTGATGTCAGAGCTGGTGCTGAGGTTGTAAAAGGGGAAGGAGGCTTTGGCTCCCCCATCCCCAGCGCGCCCCTTCTGTTTCTCTGATTCTCCGAGGTCATGGCTGAGTCTGGCTCCTCTCCATTAGGCCCTGACCCCAGCCCCGTTCTCCTTTCCTGTGCAACTCGCATCTGTTTTAGGGGTGGGCTCATTTCCTTCTGCTAGTCTGTGAGCAGCTTAAGCACAGGGACCAGGGCTCATGGTCATAAATTCATAGGAAAAGAAAGCCAGAAAGCCAGAATTCTGCCTGTTTTTGCAGATGAGGCCGTTCAGACCCACAGTGGTTAACAACCTGCCCAAAGTCACCTCGCCCTTTAGAGGCAGAACCGGGTTCCCGGCCCAGTGGTCCTCCTGCAATGCTATGCTGCTTCCTTAGTGGCACCTATTAAAGTGCGTAGGGCAGGTGTGATGGATGAACGTGTGTGTGTGTGTGTGTGTGTACACAGTGTTAGAATCTGTGCTGATGAACATGGGCACACTTGAGTGCACATACCTGTGTGTGTACATGTGTGTAGACACATGTGGACCTTCCTACTCCCAGTCAGGTCTCTGTCATGGGAGCTCCAAGTTCATGCCTTCTCAGGGTTAGAAACACCTCATCCACAGTACCAGTTCGTGACCCACCCCTTGACAGGTAGAGCTACACCTGGAAGCATGCAGGGGAGGGGGGTATTCATGCCCAGTTACACACCTTTCCTAATGAGGGTGTGATCTCAGCCACCCCCTGGCCAGGTGTGTGACTGCCTTCTGCTTCTGTCACCTGTGAAATGAGGCTAATAATAGCACTTACCTGTTAGGGTTACTTTGAGGATCAAACCTTTAATATCAATGAAGAACAGTGCCTGGCTCTTGATTTAAATTTGTTCTCTGTTATTGCTAATATTTTAGCTACTGCTACTAATCAAAGAGATTGCATGAACCAGAGAATATTACTGAGAGCACCTAGATGCTTTGTCTGGCAGAAGAGCTTGTAGAGCCTCAGAGCTGAGAGCAGTCTGGAGGGCTTCCTGGAAGTGGTGGGCTTTGGAGGATGGGGAGAATTGATAAGAAGAGCTTACAGAAGATGCTTGGAAGAGGTGATGGCAGTGGGGAATCTGGATTTTAAGCCCGGAGCCTGAGGGACAGAGAGTGAGATGTGAGGGCCAGAAGTGTGTGTCTGGGTTTAGGGTTAGGCTGTGGGGTTAGTGGCTTCCCAAGGCCCCCAGGTACCCCTGCCATCTCCTGCTCACTCAGTCCTGGCAATGTTTTTCATCTTCTTCCTGGGGTTAGAGGCTGGCAGGGTCCCAAACCCACACCTGGGCCCGGTGGAGGAGCGTCTGGCCTTGCACGTCCTCCAGCAGCAGGGCCTGATCCCTGAGCACGTGGAGTCCCGGCCTCTCTACAGCCCCCTGCAGCCAGACATCGAGCAGGTAGGACCTCCACCCACAGCCCCAGAGCCCCTGACCCTCAGCTACCCTGCCCCAAGGACAGCATGGATACCCCAGGAGCATCAGTGGAGACCTCGGGGTTTGACTAACCCCTCCTTGCCATGTTTTTCTGATCTGAGTGGTCACCACTGACCACTGTTGGCTTATGAGAGAGGCCCCTTGAGCCTGGCCTTCCTGGGCTACCTGTGGACCTTGGGCCTGGGGAATGAGCTGCCTCCTCCACCCCAGTGTAGGCTGAACCTCTGACTGCCCACGAGTCATTCTGAAGCCTCAGTGTTTCAGCCTGGCCTCGGGGTGTCCTCCCCTACCATCAGTCAGTGACACCCCAGAAGGCTGGTCCTGTGCTGGGCTTGTAGGGAGTTCAGACAGGTCGACCCTAAGACAGAGAGGCAGAGCAGCCACCGGGAAGGTCAGGGGAGTCCTCCCAGGCAGAGAGAGAGTGAACAGAGGACAGCAGACCTGGGCTGACACAGGAAGGCTTCCTGGAGGGAGTGAGCTCAGGGCTGGGGCTTGGAGGAAGAAGAGGAGGGAAGGGCTTACCGGCAGAGATGGGGCCATGCAGCCATGCAGGTGCCTTTGTGCACAGCAGAGAGCATCCTCTCTGCTCTTTGGAGCTGAGTCCTCCTTCCCTTGGTGGCATGGCTACCAGCCCCCCAGATGGCACTGCAGGTGTTGAAATGTCAGTTCTTTCATGCTCACGTGAACAGATGTTAGGTCAGTCCCTTCTCCTCCTCCTGTAAGGTAGGGCCAGAGGTAACAGCTGCCTGCAAAGAGGGCGCGAGCTGAAGCGTGGCAGGTAGAATGGTTTCCTGTCTGGAAACCCTCTGAGCCCCTATGACCAATCTACACTCTCTGACCCTCTACAACCGCATCCACCATCCCAAGGTTGGAGTGCCCCCTACTCCTTCCCACCTGGCAGGGTGAGACCCAGCAAACATCACCATCCCCGGGGAGCTGCCCCGACCCTGACCCCTGACCCCCAGGCACTCCCTGGGTCCCTGGCCACTGGGGCGGTGGGCTCAACCCAGTAGTCCCACTGAAGGCACCTCCCCTGCTGGATGCTGAGCCTCGCCATGCAGGCCTGAGTCTCCTCTGTCCTGTGCTCCACGTATCCAGTGCAGAGCAGGTGGTTGGGAGATGTTGGTTGAGTGAAAAGGGTGGTGAGAGAACAGGGTCGTGTCTCCCTCCCCAGGGGAAGCTGCAGATGTGGGTCGACCTGTTTCCAAAGGCCCTGGGGCGGCCGGGACCTCCCTTCAACATCACCCCACGGAGAGCCAGAAGGTGACTGACGCGGCCTGGGCTCAGGGCTGAGCAGGGGGCGGGGGTGGCTGCTGTGGGTGGGACCAGGCGGTGGTTCTCGGGCCGGGCTTTTCCACTCAGGCGCCACTCCTGTGTGAATTTGACCAAGTCTCCACTTTTTGGCTTCTTGGTCAAGGACCGCCCACCCTTGGTGGGAATCCATGGGGATCTGAGTCATTTTCTCTGCAGNGTTCTCGGGCCGGGCTTTTCCACTCAGGCGCCACTCCTGTGTGAATTTGACCAAGTCTCCACTTTTTGGCTTCTTGGTCAAGGACCGCCCACCCTTGGTGGGAATCCATGGGGATCTGAGTCATTTTCTCTGCAGGTTTTTCCTGCGTTGTATCATCTGGAACACCAAGGATGTGATCCTGGACGACCTCAGCATCACCGGGGAGAAGATGAGCGACATTTACGTGAAAGGGTAGGAGGTCACCCTTTCTACCTGTCCCAGCTCCAGGGTGTCGTCTCTGCCCCCATGAGGGTGATCAGTCGGGAAAGGGGGTGCTCTGGTGTGGGGAAGGGGGAGAACAAGAAAGCAAGGGCGGTCTTATGGGAGTGTCTCTGCCTATGGGGAGTTGACCCCCACCAGATGTCTTCTTCGATGCTAACATTTGGGATGAACTTATAAGGTCTAAGGATGCCGCTCAAGAGAGAAATTAGAATATTGTGAAATTGATGGCACATTTGGTATACTGTGAAGATTTCTCGGGGTTTATTTTTCCTCTATCATTTACCAAGTTCAAAGACCTTTTAAATTCCTTAAGTTGAGGATGCATATTGTGGTGGAAACCTCAATTAGCTACGTTCTCTCAAATGTGTTATTTCTAGTTGGATGGTTGGCTTTGAAGAACACAAGCAAAAGACAGACGTACATTATCGGTCCCTGGGAGGTGAAGGCAACTTTAACTGGAGGTTCATTTTCCCTTTTGACTACCTGCCAGCTGAGCAAGTCTGCACCGTCTCCAAGAAGGTGAGTGTCGTTCGTGTCCCCAGGCGTGCTGGTCCCAGGGCTGCGCTGTCAGCCTGCTCAGCCCGTCCCGCCGCTGCTGGAAGCACATCTGCCACCACGGCCGCCCCGTCCCCGCCGCCGTCTCCACCACCACCACGTCCTCCGTGCCCGCTCCTCCTCCCTCTTCTGCCGCCTTTGCCATCATAGCATCGCTGCCACCCCAGCCCGCAAGGCCCCCACTGTTATATGTAACTAAGTTCAAATCCTAACAGTTCAACTAGCAGGAAGGGCCTTGGAGTGGGGAGGACATTGTAGGGAGACTCAGCAAGGTCATCAGAGGGTGGTGGCGGGGTACGCCCTAGGCAGGGTGGCCCCAGAGGGCTGGGCTGGCCTGAGGTCAGCTTGTTGATGGGGTCAGATGCTGCTTAGCCAAGTTTCCACTGATCCCTCCTTTCTCCCATTTCTGTGCCTGGGGCCTGCACCGCCGTCCAGGCTGGTCTCTCTCAGGCCTGGGGAGGTCCCCCCGGTGCATCAGCTAGGGTCAAGGGGCTGCTCCAGAGCTCTCAGCGCTTTGTAGGTCCACATCTCTTGGTTTAGGCCTCATCTGGGCCATAAACTCTTCCTGAAACGGGTGAGTCCTGAGGCAGGTGGTGGCCCTGAGCCAGCTCTGAGGGAACAGCCCCCAGAGCACAGTGAGGAGGATGCCATGGGCAGCGGCGAGGCGGCAGGCCCCTCTGCGGGAGCCTCTAACCACGCCTCCCTCCTAAATCTGTTTTGCCTGGAGGTGCTCTCCTGCTTGATTGACCGGGTGAATGCCCGTCTGGACCTGAGATTCTGAGGGTCCCACTAACTTCGAGAGCTGGTGCCCGGCTTCTTCTTGTCGCAGAGGCAAACTTCTGTGATTCCTCTTTCTGTCCTGAGTGGCTGTGTGGCTTCAGGAAGGGAGAGATGTAGCATACCTCGGCTGCCACGACCCCTTCCCAACCCAGCACACAGCAGTGCACTTCAGAGAAACCGGAATGTTCCGTGAGCATTCTGAAACCATCAAACAAAAGAAATAAGGGCTAAAGAAGGCTGAATGAATTCTTTCACCCGGGGGTTGCTGCCTAGTGCCTGCTAGAAAGCAGAGAGTGGTAAGCCCTGGATGCTGTACGGTCAAGGAAAGCCTAGCCTGTTTGTAGATTTCATCTTGTTTGCCTTTGCTCAGTGTGTTTGTCTGTCGAAAGATGTTTTCCTGACACAGCAGATGCTGCATCTGCTGGGGGCGAACTCCAAGTCAAACAAACGGCGCATGTCCTTGCTGTGGACAGAGAGGATGGGGAATGGGGGCCCCCGGCAGGCCACCGCCCATGCTCACCAAGCCCTCCCCGGGGCGAGCTGTGGCTGGGGAACTGAGGCTGCGAGATGCCGATCGGCCTGCTCACAGGGGAGGCCGGGCCACCTCTCTGTTGTGACAGGTAGAGATGGGGGCAAGGAGTTGCAGGAAGCAGAGGCTTCTGCTTTTTCTGCAAAGTAGGAAAAGAGAGAATCTCCTGGTGTTGTGGCAGGTGACTCAGACAAATGGAAAAGCCTGGAGGCGGCTATTACACTGAGCGAGGGAGAGAAAGGGGAGAGAGACCTGTTAGATGGCACCTGGCAGTTCTGAGAGCCCAGCGGGGGCTGCTGATGAAGAGTTTGAGGTGGCTCCATTCTGGCAACAGTGGGCTTTCATTTCTGCCCTTTAGTCACGAGCAGGGAAGGAGGGAGTCTGAGTCACGGTGGAGCTCCAGAGGAAGAGAGGGGCTGAGGGAAGGGACTGGTTGGCCCGATGCCCTGAAGGCCGGGTTGGTCTTGAGAGAATGAGGAGGCCAGGAGGGCTGCTAAGTGGGGAGGAGGAAGAGAGGTCTGGGGAGGCTCACGGCGGGTGGGGAAGGCTGAGGGACTCCCACCTGCGTGGTGCCAGGCTCTGGAGAGGGCAGCTGGAGTGAGGGGTGGCAGAGGTCAGAAGAGGAGATTGGAGACAGGCAAGGGGGTCTGCAGTCAACCAGGAAAGGGAGGGAGGAGCTGGCTTGACTCGAGAGGGCCAGCGGGTCCCTCTGGGAGAAAAGACCCTGGGAGGCAGGGGAGACATGCCCGCAGCGGGGCCCCAGTTAGCCGGTCTGGGCTAGGGGACTGAGTCTGCTGGGGGGGTCACTGCAGGGGCACTGCACAGCCTTTGGGTGTCCTGGTCCTGCTGCAGAGCCCCTCTGCTGAGGGGCTCAGGGCCTCTGGCAGGCCGGCCCTCCAGGGACCCCATTAACCAGACGAGACTGTCATAAAGTACAAGGTCTCCTTTCATCCAGCGGCTTTGAACCACCGCTGGTTGCCCCGGCCGGCTCCCCACCTGGAGCCCAGCACATCCACCGGAGCCTGCCTGCGCGTCAGGCACCCACCCTGCAAATAAACAGCTAGTAAAAGGGCCCAGACTGGGAGAATAATGAGTGCCTGGGACCTGGGGGGGCCATTCCCCAGGCTGGAGCCCCAGCCCAGCTGCTCCCACCGGGGGCCGTTTGAACCTCTGGCTCATTACTGAGCCCATAAACCGGGCCGGCCAGAGGCATGGGGGAGGCTGGCGGCCTGTGCAGGCGGGCCTGTGGAGCTGGCCGTAAAAGCCCCACCAGAGGAGGCAGGCACCTGCAGGAGGGCTGGGGCCTGGGTGGGAGAGGCGCCAGATGGGGGCCGGGGGCGAGGGGCCAGGTGGGGCCCTGAGCCCCTTCCCCCGCCCGCCAGCAGTCCAGGCTGCACCCTGTTGCTTCGCGAGGTGATGGCTCCTCAGGGGGCGCCGATGCGGGAGCTCTGGGGGTCCGTGTGATGTGGAATGGCCACCAAGGCTGTGTGTATAGGGCACCCGGGCCCAGACAGACCCTGGGTGGTCGCAGTGCTCCCCGACTCCTGTGGAGTCTGTGCCCTTGAGATGGGTTCCCAACTCCTGCTGTGACCTGGCGCCCACCATCAGCGGGATGCGGTCAGATTGTCTCCTCTCCTTGCTACCTGCTTGGGTGAAGCTGCAGAGGACAGAGGACAGGTGTGAGCAGGAGGGCCCCAGGGATAGTCCTTTGGGTTGAGTGTGACTGGGCCCAGAGATGGATCCAGGCCTCAGGGAGCCCAGGGCCCACACTCAGCTGCTGCCTGAGGCCTCCGTGGAGAGAAGGCCCAGACGATGCTAGTCCAGGCTGATTGGCCTGAGGAGGGAGAGGCGGGGGAGCAATGGGCTGGTGACCTTCCTAGCACTGGGGGCTTTTGATCTGCCCTGGGGTAGGATCTTGGAGATGAAGATGGGCTCCTCAGTGCCAGTTCCTTGCAACAGTGTGTTGGGGGGAACCCTCCAGATTCCCAGCCAGCCCACCCTGTTCCCAAGATCACACTGGTAGAACACGATTAAGAGGTGAGAGTGGAACCTCAGAACCTGACTGCCTGAGTTGGAATCCAGTTTACCACTCCCTAACTGGGTGACTTGGATAAATTACTTGCTGTGATTTCCTCAGCTGTAAGGATAGTATCTCTCTCTTAGGTCATTGCAAGGATAAATGATTTTGTAGTGGAAAGGGGCTGGTGTATAAGAAATGCAATATTAATGTTTTTATTAGCTGTCAGAGCCTAGGCAAATTATTTACTTCTCGAAGCCTTTGTTTCATCACCTGTAAGACAGGAATGAAAACCTCGACTCATGGAATTGTGAGCATTAAAGGAACTACCTTATATCAAGTGAACACTGCCCTCTGGGGTCTCAGCAGTCTTCTTGCCAGGACCTGGTTCTGGCAAGTCCCTCAGGGATGACCCCCTACACTGCCTCCTCCAGGCAGTCCTCCAGGCAGGAAGGGACCTCTGCCCTTCTCTAATCCTGTTCCCCTGCTTCCTTCTCTGCTTCTCCTCTGGACCAGGATGCTTTCTGGAGGCTGGACAAGACAGAGAGCAAGATCCCCGCACGAGTGGTATTCCAGATCTGGGACAATGACAAATTCTCCTTCGATGACTTTCTGGGTGAGCTCCATTTCCAGTCTACCATTCTGCCTATCGGCGTGTCCCAGAGTCCCTGCTGTGCATGTGTGTCTCTTGGGCTTTTCGGTAGGGCTGGCAGGAGGATCAGGGAGCTCATCACTGGTCCCTGGTGCTGAGTGAGCTGGTGACATGCTCTGCCACGGGGATCAGAGGGGCCAGCAGGGCGGCCTGTCAGCAGAGGTGGCATAGAACGGTGGGCTGTGGTGGGTGGTGGGACCCGAGGAAGGAAGAGAGGGAGCCCCGGTGAAGACGTGTGGGCAGGGGCTGGCTGTCACTAGCTGTCTGACCTCTGGAAAGTTGTGGTACGTCCATACAGTGGGGTGTTATTCAGCCACGAGAGAAGTGAAATCCCAACTCATGGTACACCATGCGTGAACCTTGGAAACATACCAAGTAAAAGAAGTCAGACACAAAAGGACAAATATTGTATGACTCCTTCATAGGAAATGTCCACAGTACGTAATCCGGTGACAGAAAGTGGTCACCGGGGGCTGGGAAGAGAGGTGGGTACGATGTGTCTGTTAGGGATGATGAAAGTGTCCTGAAATTAGATGGTAGTCGCACAACTCTGGGAATATACTAGAAGCCACCGAGTTGTACACTTTAAAATGGTTACAACGGTGCATTTTATCATATGCATTTCACCTCAGTAAAATAATGAGCCTGTGAAAAAGGCCTTCCAGGAGGTAAGGAGTCCTGGGTTCCAGTTCTGCTTTGCCACCTAGGAGCAGGGCAGGCTTGGATGAATCACTGGAGCCCTCCGTGGGTGGCTGTTGATTGCAAGATTAGCCGAGCTCTTGGCCCTCCCCCCCCCCCCCCCCCCCCCCCCCCCCCCCCCCCCCCCCCCCACCCCCCCCCCACCCC
>SJYV01037730.1:204441-251110 GCA_006410875.1 Neotragus pygmaeus | reverse complement strand
TTTTTTTTTTTTTTTTTTTGAGCACCTGTCGCGCTCAAGCTCTGCTCTAAGCACAGGATTCTTAATTTTGTAAAAGCTCTGTGTCAGGGAGCCAGACCAAAAAATCATTTCAGGCAGTAATGAATGAACACTGGAGGAAAAACAAAGCGGAGGGAGAGAGAGAAATAACAGTGGGTCATTTTTCAAACAGGTTTGAGGCAAAGCCCTCTGGAAATGCGACACTGGCTGACCTGAAAGGGCGAGCAGGCAGAACCAGGGCGAGAGCACTCTGGGTCCAGGGCAGCGCGCGTGCACAGGCCCTGGGGCAGGCCTGAGCTTGGCCTGCGGGCCGGCTCCCGCTGGCCTCCGCCCGGAGTCAGTCGCCTCGCCCCCCAGGCCTCACCTGGAAATCCTGGCCTCAGCATTGTCGTCGGGGTTCACTCCTGGTGCTCCATGTGGACTGATGAGGGCGCCTCAGCCACTCTGGGCCCGCTGTGACCCAGACCCCCAGCCGGCTTCTTCCCCATGGTTGGCAGCTTGGGGAAGTGCTTCCAGCATTCCCTCTCCTCACTGCCCGCTCTAACCCCTGCCGCCAATTCAGGCAACATGCTCCTTCCAGATGGGCAAGGGTGACTATTTATTTTATTGTTAAAAATAGCTTTTATTGGTTTTTGTCTTATTACAAAAGTAATATACGTTCATTATAGAAATCTGAGAAAACAGCAGCAAAAGGAAGAATACAAAGGAGCCACTAACTAATCTCATTACCCAGAAGGAACCACTGTTGGCACTTGGATATCTCTAGAATTTTCCATGTGAGTATAAAATATATGCTAGTATTTTTGAAAAATATGACCTCACTGTTTATAGTGGTTTGCAACCACCATACCGTGACTATCCATCCGCATCACTGAGTGTGCCTCAACCGCACGGCTTTATGGTTCCATTACAGTCTATCATCTGGATAAGCCAGGGTTTATTTAACCAGGCCTCTATTGATGGACTTTTAGGTAGCTCTCCCTGTCCCCACCCCCTCTTTGAGCATCTTGTCCACAAGGTTTTTTCCTAGCCATTCTAGGAGGCTATCTGAAATATCTGGAAAGTTCTTGAGATATCACGCAGGGCAAGACACCTCTGGATGCCAGAGGTCAGGACAGGGGTTTGGGCTGGTGGGTGGGTCTCTGCTGCCTTCTCGGAAGGAAGGGATTAGGAACGCTTTAGGTCTCTTAGCCACCCCCAAGCCCAGGTAGAGTCACTGGGAAGATGGAGGAGACAGGATTTAACTAAGAAGACTGTGTTTTCCCTACAGGTGTCCATAACAGTGCTGCCTGGGGAGAGAGGAAACCTTAGACCTCTAGCCTGTCCTCAGCAGGCTTGGGGCAGGGAGTGAGGGGCGGGGCTGGGAGGGGAACTGAACCCTAGAGCAGGGAGGGGCATGGGAGCCCAGCATCTCCCACCCTGAGCTGAAGGTCCCAGAGTCTGCAGAATACAGATGCTCCCAAAGCCTTGCAGGAAAGCTGCTGCTGGTGGTGGTGGGAAAGGGGAGGACAGCAGGGGAGTGGAGTGCCGTATGGATAGGGTGGCTGGCCACGTGTCACTGATGCTCCAAACCCCTCTTGCCTCCTCATGAAGCTGTCTCTGGTTTCTCCACCTGGGCAGGCTTAGAGACCTAGCTGTCATAGTTTGCGTCTCGCTCAAAGCCTTCACACTTGCTGCTCACCATCTCACTGGTTCCTGGAGTCAGCCTGAACTTGACTGCCAGCTCTCAGGATTCTCTTACCACCATTTATGAGACCTGGGGCAGGCCTGCTCCCTGCTCCAAGCACACCAAATGTGGAGTCATCAGATCCCTTTTGGAGAGTGCATTGAGGTCCAGAGGCCAGAAATACAGAGTGTGACACTTGATAGATACTCAGTTATAAAATACTTCTTTTGCTCTCTCTCCTTAGGCTAAGACTTTGAGGGGAATAAAATGTCTTCACCATCGCTTATGTCTTCCCCTATGCCTCAGTGGGTCTCCACGTACTTCAGGATGTGCACCATACTTCACTGGGGTATGGGAAGAAAATACTTATAAAATCATCGCCATCACTCTTGCCTAGTTTGCAGGGTTCAGATTGATCTTGAACTTCATTTATGCTGTATGGCAGTTGGGCATGGGTTTTATGACATGGGATATTAGAAGCATCACCGTTGTTAATTGTTGTTTTGCATATTAGCTTTTGGTGTGAGCTTGGTGAAGAGAACTGACAGATTACATTATCTGGATTTATCTAAAGTAACCCTCACAAAGAGGACACTTGGCTTAGGAAGATTCCTTCCCTGAAAACATTCTGACTAAAGATAAGTTAACAAAGCAGACAGAAAAGAACAACATTGAAAAGAAGCTAGCAACGCAAAGCAAAAATGCCGGACAGAGTGGGTACACACGTCTCCGAGCCCAGTGAGGGCTCAACTGACAAGCTCATTAGGAAGCAAAACAAACAAACTCAAAGCAACGAGGACTTAATCAGATCCGACAGGAAGTCAAGAAGACTCTGACACACACAGAGATACTGTGAGGACTGGCTGAAATTAGGGTTGTCCCAGTGAACCTTGTCCTGAACATCAGCTCACGGCCACTGTAATTTGTGGAGAGATAAATGGCCAGATACTGGGAGTGTTCGGGTTTTTTAGTGTTATCAAAGGGTTTGGAGACCCCTGCCCCCGGCCTCCAGTACCAGGCCTGGCCCCAGCAGGGCTCAGGAAGCTCGTGTGGGGTGGACCTGTGCCTTCTGTGAGTGTGTGTCTGTAGGAGGTTTTTATGGCTGTGCTAGTGTTCCGCTCCCTCCCGCCTCTCCCTTCCTCCTCCTGCCCCCCATTACTTTTCCTCTCATTTATCCCCTCCTGCCAGTGGGTGCCCCTGCCTGACCCTCATTAACTCAAAGTGTAAAAACCATTTGTCTGCAGCCCGCTTTCTCCCCACCTCCCCACTCTGGGGCCAGGCCCTTCTCTCCTCCCATGACTGTCTGAGCCCAGGTTGCTGTGATTTTTATGAGTTAGAGCCAACTCTGCTGGGCCCCAGAGAGCAGGCAGGCCCCTAGGGGATAGCTGCAGGGCTGCCCGGAAGACCTACACAGAACGGACGATGCCTTTGGGGGCGCCCAGATCTGCCTATCTCCTCAGAAGGCTGCACAGGCCATGCACCGCTCATCTCCAAGGGCCCCAGCCTTGCGAGCGGTGATGTGGATGGCACAGCCCCCCCCAGGGCTGGGTGGGACATGCCCGGTGCAGCCGTGTGGGACACCCCCTTCACCTTTCTCTTCTCCATCTCTGCCCCAAGGCCCTCTGGCTCCAGCCTTCCCACCTGGAAGGAGTGACAGGAAAGAAGGGTGGGAACCTGGGCCTGGGATTAAACCAGATAATAATGTTAAGTGGTTGGAAGCATGTAGAAGTGTTTGCTGAGGTGCATATACCACAGAGGGAGAGGGCCTGTGGCCTTTGAGTGCGGCACTAGAGTTGCTGAGGATGGAGGGGACCACATTCTTCTCTTGCTCAGGCTGCCCAAGGGGCCAGCTGCCTGTCTCCCCGAGGGCGGCCCCGCAAGGTGGGCAGAGGCGAGCCAAGCAGGGGTGTCCCTCCTCCACCCCTACGCTGGCTGTGGCCCAAGGGAATCCAGGAGTCAGAAGTGGGTCCAGGGTTTGTGGCCAGGAGCCCAGCCTGGCCTGGCATGAAAAGGTGCTTGAATTTTCCTCACTCAGGGGGAGCCACAAATTGTCTTGATGAGCGTGGTTGGGTTTATGTAACATAAACACCTCAGCACACAGCATCCACCTTTTGGGGAGGGCTGATGGAGGCACTGGCAGGGCTAGCCAGCCTCACCCAGGAGCTGGGTGGGGCCACTGGGGCAGTGTGCCAAGTTGGCACCGAGTCCCGGATTCCCCAGCCTGAGTTTCACTCACTGGCTTTGTGACCACTTCTCCCGGCTCCTTATTTAAAGAACAACCCACTTTCCACTTCCAACGGAGGGTGACTGGACAGGCTTCCCCTATCATGTAAGTTAGCCGAGACCCTTGCTTTCTTCCTCAGCTCTCCTGACTTTGATGGCCCAGAGCATCTTCGAGGACCTGGGGAGGCAGGCAGTGATCCTTGAGTAGAACTGGGCATGGGGGTGGGGACCAGACTCTGTCACTCGGCAGGGTAGGAAGGTCCCTTCTGTGCAGGCTCTCTTGTTCCTTGGCCTGAGGCGGGGGTAACTGTGGTTGCTTGGTGGGCTGCTTGGATGGCTCTCAGCTACCCTGGGCTGCGCACCCTCCTCCTTACTCCCCCACAGCTGTCCCAGCCCAGGCCCTCACTGGGCCCTGTGGTGGCTTCTCTGGGACTCATTCAAAGCCACGGCTGACCTGCCTCCCCGTCAGGGTAAAAATAGATGTTTCCACCAAGGCCACCTCCGCAGCCTCAACTTTCTCCCACTTGAGTTCCTGCCAGCGCTCGCTCTGCAGAGCACGAATCTGAGAGCTGAGCCTGGCCTCGGGGTCCCGTGGAGGCGCCCTGCTGCTGTGGAGGCCACCCTGTTTCCGGAGGTGACCCTGTGTGTCGCTCCGCCTGGCCCAGGGCCTACCCTGCTCACCTCCAGGCGTCTTGCGCTTCTCTTCGGCCTTGTGCCTGTCTGGCCTCTCAGTCGTCTGCCCCTTGCCTTGTCGGATGAGAGGCATCGTCTCTCCCTTACAGGACCAGCTTCACCGGCAAGGTGACCTGAAGAACCCCAAGCTTGGTTTAGTTTTCTGCTATCACTGCCTTGAAATTCCTAAAGAGTTTTAAATAAGGGTTGCCCTGGTGGCTCAGTGGCAATCCAGGAGACGCCGGAGATGCAGGTTCAACCCTTGGGCTGGGAGGATTCCCTGGAGGCGCATGGCAACCCGGCTCCAGTACTCTTGCCTGGAGAGTCCCATGGACGGAGGAGCCTGGGAGGCTGCAGTCCATGGGGTCGCTAAGAGTTGGACACGACTGAGTGACTTCACTTTCACTTTTCACTCTCATGCATTGGAGGAGGAAATGGCAACCCACTCCAGTGCTCTTGCCTGGAGAGTCCCAGGGATGGGGGAGCCTGGTGGGCTGCCATCTCTGGGGTCGCACAGAGTCGGACACGACTGAAGTGACTTAGCAGCAGCAGCAGCAGGGTCTGGAGCACACAATAAATAAGGAGCCCTTCATTTTAATTTTGTACTGGGACCCGTGAATTATGTGGCCAGGCCTGTTCCTTTAGGAGACACGCTCTGATAGGGGAGCCATGGGAGAGTTCCTTCTCCATGAAAAAGGAGGCTTCCTGGAGGAGGTGGCCCACTCGAGGGTGTGGGTTTACAGGGGTTCTGAGAAAGCCTCTGTCTGCCCCCCAGAGCACCACTCCTTTGGGGGTGCACACTGCCCTCCTAAGGTCACTCCTCCAGGAGCCACCCAGAGGAGAGGCTTTTCTGAACAGTGTCGGGCTACCCTGGCCCTCTGAGGAGTAAGCAGGCTCCCTGCGCAGAGACAAACAGCAGAGAAGGTGAGCCCTGGAATCTGTCCCCTCCATGTGAAGTTGACGCTCTGCCCTGGAGACCTCTCCCTGCATGGAGAGCTCGGGAGTGGGATGCTGGCTTGCCTCCTGCTTCCTCCTTTGGTCTGGCCAGGGCACCTGGGCCAGAGGCAGCAGGGCCTTGGGAAGTTCTCACGGTCTTCTCAGCACACAGAATCCCAGCCCTCTGTGTGGCTGGGGTATGAAACTGAGTTCTCAGCGGTGTCTTTGGGATCGTAGAAGACCCTCTGAGTCGGGTGACAGGTAGACTATTCCACCAGGAAAGTAGGAGGGAGGGGGCTGTTGAGAAGGGAGGATAAAGAGATGGTGGGGAGAGGACTTTGAGGGATAAGGGCAAGGGCTGGGCACAGATGGTTTTCCTTCTACAAAGTGACTGTGTTGAGCCAGGTGAGGTGGTAGGGGCCTCAGGTGTGGGGTCCACCCAGGCCTGCCTGCCCAGCAGACAGTGACCTTTCCCCAGCACCACAGGCATGGCCCCTGCCACACTCCGGACCTGCCCCACTGGGTGTGCTGTGCACACTTGCAGTGAATGTTGGGGAGAGTGTTGGAAGAACTCAGTTCAGTAAAGCCCAGCGTCTCTCCGGTGAGTCTCCTTTACTGTTCACACACGACACTTCTGATACTTCCAGTCACCAAATGTGCAGAGGCTTCTCCTACACCAAGCACCTGTCTGCAGGCGGAAGTCCTGTAATCTCATTCAATTTTGATACTATCTACCTGGTTCAGTGGGTAAAGAATCCACCTGCAAGGCAGGAGACAAAGGAGACAGCGTTCCGATCCCTGGATCAGGAGGATCCCCTGGAGGAGGGCCTGGCCACCTCTCCAGTACTCTTGTCTCGAGAATCCCATGGACAGCAGAGCCTAGCAGGCTACAGTCCATGGGTTGAAAAGAGTCGGACATGCCTGAGCAACTGAACACATTGCACGTCACAGCACATCTCCCTGGAGACAGTGTCGCATTCCACAGATTAAGGGCTCAGTCCCACAAAACTGTTCCCACCCCACCTCAGATGCCAATTACAAGTAGTAGGTGTCCAGGTTACCCACAACTTCTGTTCAACTTGGCTACAAATTGGAGATTCCCATGACACCCCTCCTCAGGTTGGAGGTTAATTTGCTAGGGTAGCTTACAGAACTCAGGGAAATATTTTCTTACATTGACCAGTTTCTTAAAGGACATTATAAAGGATACAGATGAATGGTTGGAAGAAGAGACACTTAGGGTGAGGTCTGGGAGGGTATAGGAATAGGTCCTTGTGCAGTTGAGGGGTGACATCCTTTTGCTTTGTGGTTTTGTTTGCCAACATGGGAGCCCTCCAAACCCTGTACCGTGGGGCTGTATGGAGGCTTCCCTGTGTAGGCGCTCACTTGATAACTCCATTGCCAGCCCCTTTTCTCTCTGTGGAAGATGAGAGATGGGGCTGAACACTTCAAGCTTCTGATCATGGTTTGGTCTTTCGGGTGATCAGCCCCATCCAGAAGGCATTCAGGAGCTCTCTCAGAGTTCCCTTATTAGAACAAAAGATGCTGCTAGTGCTCTAATCACTTAAGAATTTACAAGGGTTTCAGGACCTCTAGGCCAGGAACTGGGGGCAGAAACCAGGGTATATTTTCTACTATCTCACAGACAGTGTGCGGCATGAGTCCTTAGGTGTCCACAGCGGCTGAGTGGTGGGAAGTATGTCCCTAAACACACGGTTTATTGGGTCGGGGGAAACAGAAGAGCAGCAGGAAGAGCAGCCTTCCTATACTCTCTGTTCTTGTCTGATCCTTTGAATTAGGTCAGACAGCAGGAGGGAATGCAGTCAGACACCAAGGACTGGATGGCTCCAGGCACCAGTGCAGCCTGCACAAAGGAGCCAGCACTCGGGGAGTTTCTCCTTCCTGGGGGTCAAGGTCGGCCTGCACATGAAGCTGTGGACATGTGTGGACTCCCCCTCGGCCCACACATGAAGCTGGATGGATCCAGCAGTGGCCTCCTCCCTGAAGCTACTCCCACAGAAGTAGCTCTGTCTGGTCCCCTCCCTGCACCTCGGCTGCCACCTGCAGAGTCAGCTCAACCCCCTCCCAGAAGTGCCCCAACAGCTGAGTCAAGCAGTTCCTGGGCACCTTTCAGCCCCAGCACTTCAGATCCTACCCTGTAGGGGAGAAAGCAGCACCCCCACTCCTAGCTCATCCAGTCCAACCCCTCCCGAGGCCAGAGATGGCAAGGAAGTTGCCTAAGTCTGCACAGCCCAGCGGGGGAGAGCAGAACATGGGGCTCCTTGCTGACCCCCAGGCTGCCAGTCCGTATGAGTGCTGTCCTGTCCTGTCACTCACTCACTCAGTCAGTGAGGATTTATTGAGTGTGTGCTGGGCACAAGAGCTGGTGCAGGAGGGCAGAAAAAAGAGCCTGATCTGCCGTCGGGGAGGCAGGCGCTGGGTGGGCGAGCATCCCTGCACCCTGCACTGTGGCTCCGGTGCCCTGGCGTGGCGGGTCCTCCCGAGGTGGGGTTCCCTTGGGCGCTTTTGGGGAGAGACCCCTGGCCCAGGGCTTGTGGCAGGTGGAGGATGGGGTGAGGCGGGAGCTGAGACCGAGGGCTGGGATGTCTTGGGATGCGAGGGACTCACTGCCCCAATTTCCCCCAGGTCTGTGACTCTGTCTGACCTGGCCTCTCACCTCTGGGCCACGGCCCCTCAGCCACCTCCTCTGCTGCCCCTCGTGCCTCCCGAGGAAGCGTCCCCTCTCCTCGCCAGGCTCTCCCACCCCCCTCCCCTCCCTGCCACTGCCACCCCAGAAAGAAGGCTTCACTTTCTCCACCAGCCTCTCTCCCCTCAACCCCCAGCAGCTGTGGGGGAAATTGGGCCATTTGAAGAATAAAGGAGAAGGCAGGAGGGNGAGTCAGGGTCCAGGTGACAGGTAAATCCAGATTTGAGGGATGGAGAGGCTGCAGAAAGGACAGTGCCAGGGCCGTGTCTGTCTGGTGTGGACCCTGGGGATCCACGTCACCTGACCCTCTCCTGAGTCCCTCTGGGGTCTGAGGATCTGAGTCCAGGCCCTGACAGTGGTGGGGTGAGGGGTGGAAGCATGTGTTAAATGTAGACTGTGCCCAAGAACGCCGGGGGCTGCTGGACCGGGAGCAGGAGGCTGGGCCCAGCGGCAGCTGACAGGAATGAGGTGGTTCAGTCGAGGGGAAGTTCTCCAGAGCATTGAGGCCCAATGAGCAGCATTCTGACGGTTGATTGTGACGCAGACGCTGATGAGTGTGGTGCTGGTTGCGTACTCACAGAGGCGGTGTGGTGGCGGCGATGGAGCTGTGAATGTGGAGGCCGATGTCCTCTGCGCTCAGTGACTCCGCTCAGTTGCCCACCTGCTCTTATGGGAGCCACTTGGTGAAACTTCCCTTTCTGTTTGGTGAGACCCCGCCCTCTCATCTCCAGTCCTTGGAAACACCTCGGTCTTAGCTGAGCTGAGACCTGGTCTTCATCCCTAACCGCCTCTGCAGCCCCCAGCCCTCGGCCCAGAGCTGAGTCTGCAGAGACGTGTGGAGGGTGCTGAGTCCCAGCCACTTTAGAATCCGAGCGGTTTAGGGTCCGGAGGAAGAGGTGGGGCCGGGGAGGGTGAGTCAGGACTGCAGTTGTGGACCCCCTTGGCCCCTGCTCCTCAGGCGCTCCTCCTTCTTAGCCAGGCCAGGCAGGCCCCCAGGCCTGCACTTCCTGCCCAGCATGGCTTGGGACCAGATTCCTTCTCCAATGTTTTAATTAGATCCCATGCTCATTAGCTGCCCAAATGCCTTCCAGACACCCTGCAGCTGCTCTGGCCCTCCCCACACCTGCCCATCCAGCTGGGCCTCCCCCACACCTGAAAGACATCGGGGCTCGGAACTTCAGCCCCTCCCTGGGGCCTCCAACAGCCAGGACCAGGAAAGGAGAAGCAGGCTCTTTGGCTGAGGCGGGGTGGGGGGCCACCGGAGGGGCCTTGCTCTGCGGGGAAGCCTGGGAGGCGAGTTGTGGCCACAGCCCAGGAGATAGGACGTTGGATGCCCCATCTGCCAATAGCAGAGGGCCTGCCGCCTCACTGAGCCTAGGTCCTTCCCTCCTGGGCCCCCTTGAGAGGATTGATCAGCACCCAGCTGTTTGCCTTCTGTACAAGTATAGTGGCCAAGAAGGGTGTGTGAGGGAGAAACCTAGCTCAGAAAGGAGGCTTTGGGGAGATGGACTTTGATCTCAGCAAACTTCCTTGCCAGATTTGCCAGCCCGAATCATCACTCAATGAGTGGCAGAAAGGGTCACATCCCAGGTCATGGTAAGTGGCCCAAGCTTGAACTCAGACTCACCCCTTGCAGTGATTCTCCTTTCTGGTCTGTTGATTTCTACCAGCTCCAGGGACTCGAGCCACATAGACACAAATGAATTCATTAAACATTTGTTCATATACACTCATGAGGAGACAGACACTGCTGTAAGAACTCTGTAAATACTCACTTAATCTTGCAATAACGCTATGAGATAGAAATTATTTTTTATCCCCATTTAACAGAGCAGTTGCAGAGAAGGCAATGGCACCCCATTCCCGTACTCTTGCCTGGAAAATCCGATGGATGGAGGAGCCTGGTAGGCTGCAGTCCATGGGGTCCTGAAGAGTCGGACATGACTGAGCAACTTCCCTTTCACTTTTCACTTTCATGCACTGGAGAAGGAAATGGCAACCCACTCCACTGTTCTTGTCTGGAGAATCCCAGGGACGGGGGAGCCTAGTGGGCTGCCGTCTGTGGGGTCACATGATTGAAGTGACTTAGCAGCAGCAGCAGTAACAGCAGTTGAATGGCTTGTTCAAATTCATGCAGGTTGTAAGAGGCCGATGGCGACAAGACTCTAGTCCCTGCAGCCTTTGTTCTCAGTCCCTGGGCTCTGTAACCTCCGTAGAACAGAACATGTGTGGTGTTTCCTGGTGAGGGACAGTGGTGGCCCTACTTAAATCTTCCGTCCAGTAACCAGTAGGTGCTGGAACTGCTGCTACCCCAGGAGAGGTGGAAGATTTTGATTGTGTGGCCAGGGGCAGACAAATTAGTTCATGTCCCCCTGACTCATTTTGTGTCCTATGAAATGGGAAAGCCATCCTTAGCTTAAGGCATTGCCTTGAGCATTCAACAGAGTGGCAGAGGTGCTCCTGCCCTGCCCTGTCTGCTCTGTGATAATTCTGATCCTGCCTGGCGTGGCCGGGAATGAAAGCATAAGTTGCTGCTTACCACCTCTGCTCCCAATTTGGGTTTGGATGGGAGTGATGGTGAAAGGGTGGCCCTCAGCACTCTTCTGTTCCTCTAAGACACTTTGAAGAGCCCTAGGACTCCCCAGACCTCAGAATCATTGCCCTAAAGGGGCCAACTGACTACCTTTTGGAGGGCCAGCTGGTCCCTCTGGAGTTTGCCTTGGGGCTTTCTCCTTCCCCTCACATGATGACGATTCTGGGCTGAATGAGCTGGTCTGGGAGGATGCATGGAAATGAGCATGCTGAGCCAGGGCTCACTTACACAGGTGGGGAGAAAGCCTGCCTGCCCAGCAGCCATCCTAGCCATGTGTGTGTGTCTGTGTGTCTGTGTGTGCGCGTGCCTAGTTTTTCCATCCACCCTTCGCTCCTCATCGTCAGTTTCCCCAGCAGCAGTCTGGAAGGTGCTGGTTGCCAGGACCAGCTCTAAATGTCAAGGCCTGGAAAATCCAACCAGCCCCTGGGCCCAACATCCCCACCCCAGGTGGCATGGTCATGGGGACTGGCATGGGGAGAGAATGATGAAGCTAGCAGCCCCTACCCTACTCTATGTACCACCTCTGCAGAATTATTGTGCTACTGCCTGGGATCCTGAGCATCCCAGACCCAGGCTCCTCCCTGGCCTGACCAGGCAATGGTTTCATACACCTGCACCAAGAAAGACCTTGTCATGGCCCGGCTGCTTAAGGTCTACGGTGGCCCTCACTGCCCAGCTGGTCCGATAGCAGGTCCTCAACTTAGTACTTAATTTCCTGCCATCAACAGTTCTCTTCAATTTGGTTGCTGGTTACTTCAAACATGACCACTCCATTCTAGAATCCACCTTCTCTGAGAAATTTTCTTTGATCAAGGACTATTTTTCTTACTACCTGGTCTTAGGCTTCCCAGGTGGCTCAGTGGGTAAAGAACTTTTCTTCGATGCAGGAGACTTAGGAGGCGCGGGTTCAATCCCTGGGTTGGGAAGATCTCCTGGAGGAGGGCATGGCAACCTACTACAATCTTCCTGTCTGATGAGTCCCGTGGGCAGAGGAGCCTGGCGGGCTACACTACATGGGACCACAAAGGGTCGGACATGCCTGAGGTGACTGAGCTCGCACGCCGCCTCGTGCTTAGGGAAAGACCCATTCGTCATGAGGCGGGGTTCAAAACAGGCACATCGATGGCAGCCTCCTCAAATGGGGTCTTGTCTGCCCATTCAATCAGAACTGAGTTTGAATTTTGTGTGCTCAGTTCTGCCCAGCTGTACGACTTCGGGCTACTCACTTCCATGCTCACGGACTATAGTTTCTTAACCTTTAAAATGGGAATCATAGTCCATTTTCTGTCTACATGAAACTCATAATTCTCCTTGAAGATCAGGGGAATGAAGAACACAACTCACATCCTGCATTTCTAAGGTGCGTTCCATGCTGCCTTGTAGGAGGATGTACTTACTGATTCGCTCAGAGTACCACAGACTGTGCAGCTGAAAGAACTATGTGTTTTCTCAAAGTTTCAGAGGCTTGGAGTCCAAGACCAAGATGCTGTTAGGATTGGCTTCTGATTAGACCTTTCTTTCTGGCCTGTACGCAGCCCCCTTTTCACTGTCCTCATGTGGCCTTTGCTGTGTGCAACCAGCTGGAGAGAAAGACAGAGTGCGTGTCTTCCCCTTCTTTTAAGAACATCAGTCCTATGGGATAACGCTATGTTCTTAAGACCTCATTTAGCTGTAGTGATATACTTAAAAGCCTTATCTCCAAATACAGTCACACTGGGGGTTAGGGGAGTTACTACACAGAAGTTTTGTAGCGACATAATTCTGTCCATAACAATAGGTTAAGAAAAAATTTCAACGTTGAGTAAGTTTGGGAACTCAAATGAATTAAATAGGGTTCTTGATTGAAGGTCTTCTCATAGGCTTTCACTGTGAACAGAATTCTCTAAGATGAGACTGTGTTTCCCAAACACATGTGACCTCAAAACTCATTTTTGACTGATTTTGCCAAGCTAGGGTTTCTAGGAGCTGCATGGCGATCCTCTGTTCTAGTCAATTGTTGCATAGTTTTTTCTAATGTCCGACTTCCCATGAGTACCCATGGGGAAGGAAGTTCAGCATTACTTACTGTTCCACCTAGAGAACAATAACCAGACAGCTTTCCTGGTTATTTTGCATCTCCAGTGAGTAATTCCAGTTTGAGACATTGTTGAGCTCACCTGTTAGAGTGCTGCATGAGGTCTCTCAAACCTAAAAATTTCTTCCTTCTCTCATTTTTTTGGAAGGCTCAGACTGACAGCTGAATCTGCATGTGGCTACCAGATCACAGTAGTTCAACCTAGGTCCCTGGAAGGCAGCTTTTTGCCATCATATGCCATCAGGCCTTTGCAACATTTCAGTTGTAGCCTTGTCTGGAGGCCAAGCGATGGACAGCTCTCAGCGGGATAACCCTCTTCCCCTTTCATTCTGCATGAACCAAACTCCTAGCCTTTTTGCTGAAACAGGCGCTGTCCAGGAAGTTGTAGTCTGGAGCCTTTTACTCCCAGATCTGTGGACTAGAATGGCATCGTGTTGGGAGCCTGTTAGAAACGTAGCATCTCCGGACCCATTGCAGACCTACTGAACCAGAATCTGCATTTAGCAAGTTCCTAGGTGATTTATAGGCAGGCTTATTGAGGTTTCAAACGTACTAGTCTGGAACAGTGATTTTTCAGAAACACAGGTGATGGCTATAGTGGTTTGTGAAGATGATGCCATGATTTGAAATCACCATTAAAAAAAAAGAGGAGAATTGAAAATATAGGATACCCTAAGCAAGTATTTTTTGGGGGTAATCTTTGGGTTGTGACATAAAATATGTGTCACTATCAAAAGTTTGAAGGCAATGGTCTAGAGGCAATCATGGTAGCGAGACAGGGGATTGGCTCTGGTGACCTCTGCTGGCCCCTCCCACCCCTCCCCACCTGGCCTTTCCAGCTGTCCTGGCTGCCTGAGGGTTTCCTGCCACCAACCACACAGACCTTGTCACCACACCCTGTGGCCCAGTGCCTGGGTTTTGGGGTGTGGTGGGGGAGAGCTGGAACCCAAAAGAGTGACTTTTAAAATAGGTTCTTCCCCAGATTTATTTTCCCCTGGCTCCTTCTCCCCCTTCCTTTTCCAGCTCCTTGCCTTGTCCTCCTTCTCCCTCTCCTGTTCCGAGCTGGAAGGCGAAGCCAAATCCCACTCATCAGAGAGTCTCCTCCCGCCACACGATACATTTCTCCTTCCCAAGGCCCCTCATCCCATGCTGAGGAGTCAACATAACCTGACTGACCCCACGCCTGCAGGGCCATTCCCACCTCTGGCAGTCAGCCACCAGCCCCAAGTCTGCCAGAAAATTTATCTGATCTTTGAACTTAGCACTCCCCCGGAGGTAAACCTGGGTGACTGCTAAAGGCATCAGAGCTGCTGCAGAGTCAGGGTCGGGGCATTCGAAGGAGAGCAGGTGGGGAGAGGGCAGGAGGCCTGGGGCAGAAAAGCTGGGAATCAGAGGGACTATCTGTGAGCCCTTTCTCCCTTCCTTCATCCTCAGATTCTGGCCCATGGCCAAAATGGATTGTCTGAAAATCTACCAAGAGATCTTCTCTTTGGAAGTCCGTCACCATCACCACCATCATCATCACTTTTATAGGCAACATAGGGTGATCCCATGTCTCCATATGCCTGGGGTTTACATATTAATAGGCCTTTGTTGATGGAATTCCAGTTGAGCTGTTTCAAATCCTGAAAGATGATGCTGTGAAAGTGCTGCACTCAATATACCAGCAAATTTGGAAAACTCAGCAGTGGCCACAGGACTGGAAAAGGTCAGTTTTCATTCCAATTCCAAAGAAAGGCAATGCCAAAGAATGCTCAAACTACCACACAATTGCACTCATCTCACATGCTAGTAAAGTAATGCTCAAAATTCTCCAAGCCAGGCTTCAGCAATACGTGAACCGTGAACTCCCTGATGTTCAAGCTGGTTTTAGAAAAGGCAGAGGAACCAGAGATCAAATTGCCAACATCNTCCATCGAGTCAGTGATGCCATCCAACCATCTCATCCTCTATTGTCCCCTTCTCCTCCTGCCCCCAATCCTTCCCAGCACCAGAGTCTTTTCCAATGAGTCAATTATTTGCATGAGGTGGCCAAAGTACAGGAGTTTCAACTTGAGCATCATTCCCTCCAAAGAAAACGCAGAGCATATATAAATATGTATAACACATATATTTTAGAAAACTTATGAACTTTTGCATAAAAAAATTATGACATTCTGATTCTATTTGTTTGACTTCATATAAGTAGAATGCTAGATTTCTAATTTAAAAGAAAAAGATACCCAACAAGAAACAAAGATTTACTGTTTAGCACAGGGATAGTCAATATCTTGTAAAAACGTAGAATAGAAAATAATTTCAAAAATAATATGTGTGAAGTCAAGTGGGCCTTAGAAAGCACCACTACAAACAAAAGCTAGTAGAGGTGATGGAATTCCAGTTGAGCTGTTTCAAATCCTGAAAGATGATGCTGTGAAAGTGNAGAGTCACACTCTCTGAGCCTAAAACTAAATAAATAAAAAGATTCTAGACATGAGTAAATAAATTTGAAGGAAGAACTGAAATGATAACTCATAGTATCAACATTGTACCTCTTTAAGATCCTGACACTAAAAACCAGAATCCTTTTTTTTTTTTGAGTAAAAACTAGAGTCTTTTTGTAGGTGGTACAAGTGGTCAGAGTATGAAGAAATCTGGACTGGTTCTTATAAAGTGGTAACCTCACTGGTTAGGCAGAAAAGAAAACATATTTGACAAAACAGCACCGATATCAAAAGTGTTGGCATTGCTGACTTTTTCTTCCTCAAACTGATACTTCATGCTAATTTAACCTCATTTCTTCATCAGTAGACCTATTCAGGAAAAGAGAGTCAACTTCGGAAACTCTGTGGGAAGTGAAGAATAAGATTGGGGTAGGAGGTGATGAAGCTGATCTTTTGCCAGCCAGTCCTGAACCCAGTCAGGAGTGGCAATTAGAGTTTCTCAGGGTGGAGGGGCAGGAAGAACATGACCCAACAATTTTCCTTTACAAGAATTACACTAGTAGAAAGTGAGAGGTGTTGATGGTACTCCATCAACAGGCAGTGTTTTAGTGAGTTATCCATTACTTTCTCTCTCTTTTCTCAAACCTTTTAATACCCACAGCTCACAAGAAGCAAAACAAACTGATTTCTGTGTTCTCATTTCTCTTAACCATTTACCCATCCTGTGTCTGGGCTCTTGGACTCTGGAAGGGGAAGGAAAGAAAGAGGTGAGGCCTAGACCTATCAACTTTCAGTTTCTGATGATGGAGAACTGGCCGTGTGTAGCTCAGACCAATGTATGTGCACACACAGACATGAAGCATTGGGTAAAAACAATCCACCTCTTAACAGGTTCTCAGTCAAATGCTGGATCTTACAAGAATGAAACTTAAAACATAAAGAAAGCTTCTCGCGTATTTTATCTTCAACATTTGAAAGTTAATTTTACAAATCATAATAGAATGTAACACTTTGCTCTGATTTTAGTTACTTTAAAATTTCACCAACATGAACATAAAGCTTCAATACTTTGACCAACTGATGCAAAGAGCCGACTCATTGGGAAAGACCCTGATGTTGGGAAAGATTGAGGGTAAAAGGAGAAGAGGGTAGCAGAGGATGAGATGATTAGATAACATTACTGACTCAGTGGACATGAATTTGGGCAAACTCCAGGAGATTGTGAAGGACAAGGGAGCCTGGTGTGCTGCAGTCCATGAGCTATCAAAGAACTGGACATGACTTAGCAGCTGAATAGCAAACAACAGTGTGAACATATGAGTAACTCCCTTTTTTCAATTAAACTGTATCTGAAGAATATGTCTTCCTGANCCCACTCCAGTATTCTTGCCTTGGAAATCCTGTGGAGAGAGAAGCCTGGTGGGCTACAGTTCAAAGGGTTGCAAAGAGCTGGACATGACTGAGCAGCCAAGCAAGCAAGCAAACAGCAGAGTATTAAAAAGAAAAGAAAAAGCAAGAAAGAGTCTTGGGAGTAAATATATAGAAGTGGAGGGGAGAGAGACCCAGAATTTGCCTTTAGGGAACTCTCTAAGGGTAGAGGCTGGGCCCAGGCGTGGTTTCAGGACAAAACATAAACAGAAGGAAGTGGGCAGGTGGGGGCACGAATACTTGAGATGAGGCTAATCGCTCTCTAACAGCATGAGGGCTGATCCCCAAGGTGCCAGCTCTCCCAGACAATGGGTCCAGGCCAGAGGCCCTGGCCTAGGAAGTTTAGCTGGTGAGTGTGGGAGAGGGCTCCTGGCCAAGAGGGCTGGGCTACCTCCTGGTGACCAGTGGCCCTCTTGTCCTGTAGAGAGCTGCCCTCTTTGACCTGGCTCTGGCAGCTCTGACTCCCCTTCACCCCAGTCAGTGTGGGTAGCAGCAAAGATGGGGCTCCACCAAAATGCGAGGCTGGGACCAGCCCCTGCAGGCTCCATGGAGGAGGTCAGCAAGGAAGGACACAGTGCCATCTCTCCTCCTTAGCTACTCTATCTGTAAAACGGCAGAAAGGATGCACAGCCTCCCTCCCTGGAGTTGGTAGTCGTGAGAGTGACTAAAAGGAGATGGTTAATAAACGACAATGATATTCTGAGCAGAAGGGCGTTGTTGGACCTGAGTGGTGTCGCTTCATGATGTCACCGAACAGGCCAAGGCCCACTGGTGCTCAGACTTGGACCTCCGTCTTTCCTTCACATGTGGTACTTTCATCTATCCTGGTTTCTTAGTGGTCTTTTCCCACACTTGCCCCACTTTGATAAATCTCAGGCCTAAGTGACATCTGGAGCACGATTTGGAGGCCCCTTCCTCCAGATCTCTGGCCCCGGCAGGCACTGAGCTCCTCTAATTCGGGGGGCAGGGGGCAGAATCTGTGCTGCAGTCTATCACCAGGGTGGGACTGTTTTGCCAGGCATGGCATTGCACCCATGGCTTCAGCTCTCCTTGTAGATCCGTCAAAGAACATGACAGTCTCTTCTTTCTTATGTTGGCTCATTACATGTGCATTGCAATTAAATGTAATTGATTTCTGTATCTTTGTATGACTTTTTGTTTAAATTTGCACGTAAGAAAACAAAATCTTTTGATAGACTGCAGCTGGCTTCTAAAAAAGTAGCTGTAGATGGGAGGAGGGAGGCACTCCCAGACGGAGGTGGGGGTTGGGCACGGGGCTGCCTCCCAGGATTCACAGGGCTCTGCAGTGAAGGAGTGGCAGGTGGCCAGGCTCGCAACCTGGCGGGATGGAGTTCTGGGTATGGCAAGCTCATGGGGCGTCTTCAGGACAGGCTCTTGTGGAGCCCTTGCTGGGTCATTGCCAAGTGTTCCCTTGCCTTTACCTTTGGGGGCTGTTCTAGCTTGGGTTGTGCTGAGTGTCCTAGGGGACCTCAGTCTGGCTCCATAGCTAACAACACGTGACACCAAAGGGGATTTTCCAGGAGGCCACTTAGTGTCGTATTCTGAGGGCAAGCAGGAGATGCAGAGGGAATCAGAGAGAGAGGGCGAGCTTAGCCTAGTCAAGCCTGGATCCTCACCTCTCACTTATCTCCAGACCACGGCTGCTCCTCAGCTGGCTCAGGGGGTGCTTTGGGGATGGGAGTGTGAACGTGTACTCGATTCCATCACACATAGAGTGAATCGAAGCCTTGAATATGTTTCTCTGAGGGCTCAGCTGCCACCTTCTTTCCTTATGACAAGACCAGAATGACTCTCAGCCCAGAGACTTCCTGAGATCATCACTGTGTAGCCCCCAGCTGGGGAAGTCCATCCCCTCACTTTTCCCAGCATGGATGCTGCCCACATTCTTTGGCTCATGGCTGTGCCGTTCCAGTCTTTATTTTCATTGTCATTCTGCCTTCTTTTATTTCATCTGTTCCTTTCAGTCCAAGCTGGTAGTGTCTCTGCTGGCATCACATTTTCAAGATCCTCTCTTGGGTGATCCAGCCTAGGCTTTCTTCTCCTCCTGTCAGACCTGCAACTTGAACCCTGCTGACCTTGACTGCCTGTTTGGATAATAGACCTTTACCTTAGCCTTCTGCCTTCCCCTCCAGGAGCCTGGCCTAGAGACCTCTTTTCTTAAGAGACGATGAGCTCCTCCCCAGGGCTGGTGACTGAGACAAGTAAAAATGATGTTGGCCAGCACAGCCCACCTTGGAGATGCTGGAAGTCAGGGCCAAGATTCTAGACCTGAACCACACTGCCCATGGGCAACTCCACACTTTTCAGGCAGAGGCACGACCAGGATGCTGGCCATTATACTTACAACAGCTCTATAGGGTAGGCATTGCCATTACTGGTTTACGAATGAGGAACTTGAGGTTAGAGAGGAAGCAGAGGGTGCACTGAGGTCACATAGCTAGTAAAAAACAGTTTGCCCCTCCAGAACCACCCCCCTGCCAGAAGTACAAGGTGTCCTGCTGAGATGTCACTGTCTCTAGCCCTAGTATCATCCTTAGACCTGGGAGAGAAAGACCCTGTTCTTGAAGTGCATTGCTCATCTGTGGTTAGGACAGACAAGGTCTGGCACTGCCATCTGAGTGGGGCGCCCTGAGCTTTAACCTGGACCTGTGTGGGCCCCAGGCCTTTCTCCTCCCTCAACTGTCCTCCAACCCTCTACCCTATGTGTGGGGTTGACCAGATGCTCCAATAGGCAATGCAACTTCTGCCTATGCAGTTGTCCCAGGGCTTCAAAGCAGGCAGTCTGGTGAGTGGATTGCTCCCCTGGCTGGTGAAGTATTTTTTATGTGGGATCACATGAGACTGGGCTTTCAGAATGGTGCTGACATGCTGATTTTGAATGACTCAAATTGTTTACATAGATAGGAGCCTGACAAAAATACATTTTCCAGGGGTCCCATATAGCCTAGGGACAGCTCTGCATTCCCCTGACATTAAACCTTCCTGCTGTATTGTTGCTTATTGTATTCATTGATTTTCCCTTTGTTGCTTTGAAACCTCTTTTAAAAGACCTACACCAAGGGATATTTCCCAAATTCCCTTTATTACCCCCTCCTCACCATGTTTCACAATCCTTAAATTTTAAAATTGGATCCAGATATGACTTCCAGGCCCCAGTTCTTCAGCTCAAACAATCTCCCTTTGTCCTGGTCTCTGTGGACGGTGCTCAGCCCCACCCGACCCTTAGCCTTCTCGCAAAAAAGCAGGAGGCCCACTCACACCCTGGGATTTCCAGGAGCCCAAACATGTGATAAAACCTGCTAAGGATCACAGGGCTGTCCAAAGGGGTAAGGAATTGTCTCAGCTTCAGCTTTCATCCTGAAATGAGGCCCTCTGGGTTGTCAGTGGAGACCGCGGCCTAAAGGGCCCCATTGGGCAGACATCCTTTGTGCTTGGCACCTGCTCCCCTCTCCTCTCTTTTTAGTCTGCTTGCCCAGGTCCTGACCCCCTGGGTTTCCTTCTAATGCACGCTTTGGCCTGTTCTCTCCAGTTAAGTTGGGATGAAAGGTTGGAATGAAACAGCCACAGTCCAGGGAGCAATTGTCCCTTGGCAGATAGAGGTGAACGGACCATCCCTCACCCCAGGAGGTCAGTACTGTGAACCACATTTCCATCCCAGCAGCATCTGCCCATGGGCCCCTCTCTGAGCCTCTTTGTCTCTTTCTTCTCAGTGGGGCTGTCAAAAGCTGAGCCTCACAGGTTGTGACTAATCACTAGCAGATTTTTTTTCCATCCAAGAAGAAAAAGCTGAAGGAGATGAAGAAAAACCCCAACAGTGAATAACTCGGAAGAGTTTCCAACATGTGGGTGTTTTTCTGGGACCAAAAATCAGGAAGATTCCAAATGTAAACAATCCCAAAATAGCTCAGCTCTCCCAACCCCAGGCATTCCCAGGACTTGATGTCCACACTCCCTCCTTTCTCCCTCTGGGAACCCAAGGTCAGGGAGAGGTGGCAGGATTTGGGCATTGTGAAGAATTGTTTGAGTGAGCATAGGCAAAGCATAGGCTCTGTGAATCTGGGATTTAATCTTGTTCATTAATGACAGTCTTTTTGAGAGAGGGGCGTCTTCCTGCCTCATCAGATCAGATCTCCCTGAGATCAGGGACCATGACAATGGCTTTCTTTACTCAGAGTCATAACCCATTGTGCTTAAACCAAGCTCTTGAGATTTCTTGCCAGCATAGTGTAATGGAAAGAATATGGACTTTGAAGTCACACGGGGTTGGAATCTTGGCTCCAACACTTATTAATTGTGTGGCCTTGAGTATGTTATTTAGCATCTGAGAATCTCAGTTTCCTCCTTGTAAAACTAGGGCAGTGATTCTTACCAGAGAAAATCCTCTAACTCATGTGCCTAGTATGATGTCTATTACCTAGAAAGGGCTCAATGAATGTTCCCTTTCTATCCCACCCCTTCCTATGTATGTAGCTTGAGCTGGAGAAACCAGTAGGTTCTTCTCTACCCCTCCACCCACACAGAGAATTCTGTGTTGAAATGTAGATATTACTCCTTTTCTGTGTAATAAAAAATCACTATTGCAACCCCAAAGGAAAAATATACTCAATGTGTAATTTAAATGAAATTTCTGGAGGTGCTAATATAATACCTGAGGAGATAATGAAAATTTTGGTGAAAAATCATGGAATTGGTAACAGTGGAGTTGATGGTGCTCATGGTGATGAAATGATGGGGGAGGGTGTGGTGGCATTTTCAGAAGTAACGGTGGGCAAGGACACCAAGGAGTTCATAGATGGAGACGGTGGTTATGGTGATGGTGGGGGCAGTGGTGGAGATGGTAATGGAGGTTATGATGAAGTCAAGGAAAGGATAACAGTGATGATTACTGTGGTAATAAAGGCTATGGTAGCAGTGAAGATGGTTGTGTTGTGTGGGATAATTGTGTTACACTTGACCTGGAGACATGGTGAGTTAAGGTGATTAGTGACCAGGATTACCTCCAACCAGTTATTCACTCCAGGAGATAAAGGCACAGAGGGAGCAGGCACAGCAAGGTGGAAGAATGCTATATGATTAACTGTTACTTTCACCCTAAACTCCAATGGAGAACATTAGACTTCTTAATCACTGCTGATTAAATGCTTATGTTTATCTTGGCTACTTCCAGAAGCCTCACTACAGTGCTATTAGTGGATTAAAAAAAATTAATAAACCCACAAGGAAAAGGAGAATGGGAGAGGAAATGGCAGCAGGTAAGAGAAGTCAAGAATTTGGAAATTAGAAAGTGGATGGATGAGTGGTACCTGACATAACAGACCACAGGAAACTGAAACCCAAGCCTGCAATGTTGTGGGAGCAGATGGCAGAAGCAAATAGGCAGCAAAACATTTCTAGCCACAGAATCCCAGAAAAGCTTGGGAATTGGAAGTACCAGTTACTTCTGAAGGCAGGGATTCAGAATGAGGGTGAAAAATTGGGAGGATTGGTTACAAGTTAAAAAAAAAAAAAAAAACCTGTAAGAACCTCCCCATCTCAAACTTATTCCCTACCCCATGCAACCAGGTAATCGTCCTCTCCCATGCTGGCAGAAGACAGAAGGTTTAGGTTCTGAGATGTTGAACCTGAAATGTTCTGAACACGGAGGCATCAGGCAGAGCAGGTGGAGAGGTGAGGAGCCAACCTGAAAATAGGACATGTCTGTTTCCTCAAAGGAGAGGATTTCTGCTCTCTTCATCATCAGTTCCCAGGACACTGAAGTCAGGTAAATCTCAGCAGGAAAGCTGTTTGAAGAGACTTTCCAGGGGAAACTGGTTTTCTTCAGGAAAAAGATCCATAGGTTTTGGTATTTGGTCTTTACCCTTAGGCAAAGCCCACATGTTAACAACTTTATCTCTCTTTCCAACATTTTTATCAGAATTTTAGTGCCTCACACTTCAGTATGAATGGACAGCTAAGGACTATTTGGTATTTCAGGAAGTTCTTCAACATGAAAGGTAGATATCAAGACAAACCAGGAGGAAAAAGGAACATAGAGGAAACAAAGAAGAAGAAAGCACAGAAATTATGACTGACATTTTAAGAATTATATTAAAAGAGAACTGGAGGTGATTTTTTTTTTAAGTATTAGAGAACTGGAGGTGATTTTTTTTTAAGTATTAGAGAAAACAAATCTCTTGGGAGTACAAGTATAATATTTTTATTTTATTAAAAGTAAAAATAAGGGCTGGAAGATAAAGTAAGGACAAAGAGAACTGGAGGTGATTTTTTTTTAAGTATTAGAGGAAACAAATCTCTTGGGAGTACAAGTATAATATTTTTATTTTATTAAAAGTAAAAATAAGGGCTGGAAGATAAAGTAAGGACAAATTCCCCAAAAAAGAACAAAATACCAAAGAGACAAAAATTGACAGAAATGGTGATCAGTCTAGGAGCATCCCTTAAAAAATAAGTTCTATAGAATAAAAAATAAAGGAAGGAGAGAAAATCACCAAAGAAGCAATATAAGNGAAGATAAAGTAAGGACAAATTCCCCAAAAAAGAACAAAATACCAAAGAGACAAAAATTGACAGAAATGGTGATCAGTCTAGGAGCATCCCTTAAAAAATAAGTTCTATAGAATAAAAAATAAAGGAAGGAGAGAAAATCACCAAAGAAGCAATATAAGAAAGCTTCCCCAAACTGCAGAGCATGAATTTATAGACTGAAAATTTTCTATGGGTACATGGCAAACTGAATTTAAAAACAAAGACAATTTCCCTCAAGGCATGAACACCGGAAATAAAAATGTAAACATTTCCAGGGAAAAAAGATTACTTACAAATTTCTGGGAATCAGTACTCTATCAAAGATCTCAACAACTACCATACAAAGTAGAAGGAAATGAACAATGCTTCTAAATTCCGAGGGAAATATTTTCCACACTAGAGTTCTATACCCAGTTAAACTAGCAATTGAGTATGATGAAAAATAAAGATATTTTTGAGGGCATGAATGGTGTTTCAAAATTAGCTCCCAAGCACTATTTCCAGGAAGGTATTGAAGAATGTTGTCCACCTTAATTAAGAAGTAAACCAAGGAAAGGGAAGGAGACAAAGGATCTAGCAATCAAGATAGAGACAAAGGGAAGTCTGAGAATGATGGTGAAGTAGAGAGTCAGGATGAAAGTTGTACAAAATATGCAGAGGACAGTCAGTCCATATTGGCCATGAGGATGAAGGACTCCAGCTGAAAGTTCTCCAGGAAGAAAAAACTGACAGTTACGTACATTCAAAGGAAAATTTCAGTTCCATTGGAAAATTCAAGGATGAATTAGTAAATAACACATAGAAAATTAAGCAAAACAAGGTAATTATTAATACCAAGAGAACCAAAAAGTTGTACAAGAAAGGAAAAGTGGTGCAACTGTCAATGATAGTAATTTAGTAATAGTAATGCAAAGCCTGGATATGGTTGTGATCAAAATCAATATTGCTGTGCAAATGTGTGCATGTATGTGTGTGTGTGTGTGTGTACACATGCATATGTGGGTGGTGTTGCTGTAAGAGAGCTGATTCCTCATCTTCTATAGTAGAATGGCAGTAAATAAAACTGAAAGTGGAAAAATGCAAGATATATCAGTATTACCATATCATTTATAGGCATGGAAATAAACACTAGAAGAAAGAGTTAAAGCAATTCAAAGTACTTGCCTCAGGAAAGGAGGACTCAGAAGTAAGCAGGATTGGAGCAGAAGCCTTATGGTTTTCATTACAAACCTTGTAGAACATTTTACTTTCAAAAATATGTACATGTATGACTTTGATAAAAAAATAAAGATTTAAATAGAATATAAAAATAAAAACTCGAGTGAGCTGTGCTAGATTATGCAGAGAACTTCTTGACCAAATAAGTCAATCCAAATGGCTTGGAACCAAAATCAGCTGAAAGACCTGCTCCATCTATCGCCTCTAGGTCCAAACCCAAGTCTTGGACATGTCCACACTCACCAGAAAGCCACAAAAGGGAGCTCAAGAAACACAGAAATATCTTGCATTTGCTCCATTGCTTAGGCCCTTCCAGGACCATGTGGCTGCCATATGGGAGAGAAAGAGAGGAGTGGGGAGAAAAGGTTCAAGGCGAAAAGGAGAGATGATTGGGCTTTCTCCCTGGGGGAGCAGGCTTTAACCTTCATACTGCACCCATGTGGGCTAGACATTCAGTCTGGCATACTACATCCTGAACTAACACAGTGCATCATAAGATATTCTTGGACGTAAATAGCATTGCAACACTCCTTCTTGAGGATGCGGGAAGCTGGAAGGGGAGAGCTGTGAATGACCTTTAGAATCCACAAGTGAAGATGGCAGTGAAGCAGGAGGTGATAGTGTGATGATGGAGCTGATAGAGATAGAGAAATTGGTAATGACAATGGGAATTTTGTAATAAACGTAATAACGGAAGTGACAGGAGAAGCAATAGAGGCACTGATGATGCCAGGTACAGTGAAAGTGATATTGATGATGATCTTGGAAGTAATGGCCAGAATTATTATAGAGGAATGATGAAAGTGATTGTATTAATGATGACAGGGGTGATAAGATAGAAATACTAGAGGAGAGACATTAGCAGTGATAGTAAAGGTGACATGGTAGTGACAGAGATGGTAATAATGGGGTTCATGTGACGGGAGTGATACAAAGAGAGGTGATAGTAATGCAGTTGACATTGACAATTATAGCAATGAAGGTGGAAGTGATAGTGACTGTGCTTAGTGGTGAGAATGGTGAGAGGTATGGGAGTGATGGTGGAACTGGTGTTGGAGATGGCATTGGTAGGAATATTGGCAGGGATGATGGACTCATAGTTGTGGGGATGTTGGAGTGATCATGGCCAAGATGTCAGGTTTCATAATGGTGAGGATAGTGGTATTCATAACAGATGCAGTGATGCTGGACGTAGCAATGACAGACACAATATTATCAGTATTGGAGTATTAATCAAGATTGTAGGACAGATACATATGTAGGGCACCTAAAGACAGTAATCGGAATAGGCTGGGTTATGCTGTAATAAGAGAAGGCGATGGCACCCCACTCCAGTACTCTTGCCTGGAAAATCCCATGGATGGAGGAGCCTGGTGGGCTGCAGTCCATGGGGTCACTAAGAGTCGGGCACGACTGAGCGACTTTCACTTTTCACTTTCATGCATTGGAGAAGGAAATGGCAACCCACTCCAGTGTTCTTGCCTGGAGAATTCCAGGAACGGGGGAGCCTGGTGGGCTGCCGTCTATGGGGTCGCACAGAGTCAGACATGACTGAAGCAACTTAGCAGCAGCAGTAGCATGCTGTAATAATGAACAGCCCCTATACCTTAGAGAGTGTACAGAGGTAAGGTAAGGTAAGGTGAAGTCGCTCAGTCGTGTCCGACTCTTTGCGTCCCCGTGGACTGTAGCCTACCAGGCTCCTCCATCCATGGGATTCTCCAGGCAAGAATACTGGAGTGGGTTGCCATTTCCTTCTCCAGGGGATCTTCCCGACCAGGGATCAAACCCAGGTCTCCCGCATTGGAGGCAGACGCTTTAACCTCTAAGCCACCAGGGAGTACCAGAGTGTACAGAGCATAAGTTTAATTCTAATACTGTATGTTAGAAAGAGGTTCTGTGCTCTTAGTCACCTGTGGACTCTGCTGATGGAGGATCCAATTCTACGTGCTCTGAGGATCACTGTGGCTATAAGAGAATATGGTGAAGCTTACACTGTTTCTGTATTGGTCAGCTTAGGCTAGGTTGAGTGTGTGTATGTTAAGCTGCTTCAGTCATGTCTGACTCATGTCATCTCTTAAGTCTCCTGCATTGGCAGGCAGGTTCTTTACCGCTAGCACCACCTGGGAAGCCCTTAGGCTAGGCTGAGTGCATGCTAAGTTGCTTTGGTTGTGCCTGACTCTTTAGGACATTATGGACTGTCGCCTGCCAGGCTCCCCTGTCCATGGGATTCTCCAGGCAAGAATACTGGAGTGGTTTTCCATGCCCTGCCCTTCCCGACCCAGGGATTGAACCCATGTCTCCTGCGTTTCCTGTATTGCAGGCAGATTCTTTACCACTGAGCCACGGGGGAAGCCCTGGGCTAGGTTAGGGGGTGGTAATGAGAGACTCCAAAATTTCTATGGCTTTCAACAACAGTCTTTCTCACTTACTTTTATTATGTACATTGCAGGTTGGCTGTGGCTTTGCTCTGCATGTTTCACTCTGAGATCCAGGCTGATGGAGTAGCTTCAAGACATCTATAACTTTGCAGTCTTGCGGCAGAAGGAAAATAGAGTATGGTGAAGCATGTTTTGGGTTTTCAAGCTTCTGCTCAGAAATGCCACCTATTATGTCTGCCTATATTTTATTGGCTAAAGGATGACTAATTTCCAAAGAGGCAGGAAAGTGCAATCTTCTGAGGAGGTTGGAAAGAGGAGAACTGGAATACTGGTGAATTCTTTAATGACTTATAGTAGCTGTTTGTTCAAAGAGGACAGGAGGTACTAGGGCAACGGAAGCATCATGAGAGGCTGGTATGGTCATGGAGGAAGGACTTGGTCAATCTGGAGGGACTCCGGGATAAGAGGAAAGCAATTTAAAGGAGGCAGGACACAGGATGGTAAAGTGCTCAAACATGCTAGCCATTGCTCCTTGATTCCCAGGGTATTTCTGGCTTCCCAGAAATTCAACACAATCTGGGAAAGTTGTTTGGAGCACAAGATTCATAGAGAGAAGCAGCAGAATATACAGACTGAAATGCTGGCTAGAGTCAGAGCAGGGAGGACTTTGAATGCCTTGCTGAGGTATTTTGCAACCTAAACCACAGATCAAATCTTCAGCCAGATAAGTTTATTGGGACGCTGCATGCTATATCCCCTTCTTGTATATTAACTCTCTTCACACCAGGAAACCCATTGCCATTTTCAACATGTGGCTTGAACATCCCTCCCAACTCCATCCCCATCCCACCCCTCTAGATCATTACTGAGCCCAGTATGCGTTCCTTGAGTCATAACAGCAAATCCCTGTTGGCTATCTATTTTACATATGATAGTATATGTTCCCATGTTACTCTCTGCATACATCCCACCCTCTCCTTCCTCCCCCATCAGCTGGGTCCATAAGTCTGTTCTCAACGTCTGTGTCTCCATTGCTACTCTGCAAATAAGTTCACCAACACCATCTTTCTAGATTTCAGAGATATGCATTAGTATAAAATATTTATTTTTCCCTTTCTGACTTACTTCACTCTGTATAACAGGCTCTATGTTCGTCCACCTCATTAGAACTGACTCAAATGCTTTTTTTTAATGGCTAATATTCCACTGTATATATGTACCACAGCTTCTTTACCCATTCATCTGTCAATGGACATCTAGGTGGCTTCTATGTCCTAGCTATTGTAAATAAAGCTGCAATGAACGTTGGGGCACATGTGCCTTTTTCAATAGAGCTGTCAATTTTTTGTTTTCCTGTAATGAGCAAATGACTTCCCTTTGGCCAGTTTTGCAAACCACATATCTCTTTAAGGGACTTTGCTTCACACCAAGGCCTCTACTTAGAAGAGGCAGATGTTATATCACTCTATCACTTCCTCAGGAGTCAGAATCACTGCAGTTAATCAGGATGTCAGATGTTTTAGGGTTTTTCCCCCTGCTGTCCATCCATTCGTCCAATCATTCAGTACCTTGCTCATTGAGTACCCACACTATATCTGACACATGGCAGCTAACGTCCTAGTATAGATGAAGGACTCAGTAACTGACAGCTCCTTTGCTCCCTTCTCTTGGAAAATTCTCCCTGTAGGTGAAATGACACTTCTACCACAAGGCCTCCAGTTCTGGATGCCAGGGAGAGCTGTCCATCTGTGGAATTGGCTGCCCCTGAACATAAGGCCCCCTCTGAGTGTTCAACCTCCAAGGCTGCTCTGGTCTATTACATCTTTGATTGAAAATGGCAGTGACCCTGACAGTCTCATGTTCCCTGTACAGACAAGAAATCTAGGCTTCATCGTTGATAAACTAACAGGGTTTCCGGGTAGCTCTCTAGGGAAGTCTGATCCAGTCTCACAGGTGCCAGAGCCATTCTTATCTCTTCTGTAGTCTCACTGAATGTCTAATTAACTGAAATCTGTCTGATCTTGTCCTAATTTTGTGAGATGCAATGGGCCCATTCCCTTCTGTAGCCTCCCTGTGGGAAGCATGGCCCTGTGTAGACTAGAATGTCCTAGGCAGGGAGGACATCTGGGTGTTCCCAGAGAGACACCCAATGGTCAGGTGACCAGGGTAGCCCCACTCTCCAAGCATGGAAACTTCTGGACATCCATTCCATCGAGTTGGGGCTGCACCACTCCTAAGAACTCCATTAACAGCACAGGGAGAACCAGGCTTATAGGCTACAGGGTGGATAGTGCCACAGGGGTCTGGGCAGTGTGACTGCTTTGAGAACAGTACGTTTTTACCTGCATCAATAATATGCTCCCCATGAGTGCAAAGAGCTATGAGGTTTCCAAGCCCACTTCTGTGCTTTCAAATGATCCTCAAAACCCTCTAAGGTCACGTGGGGAGACTGAGGCCCTGAGGCAGAAGGTGACTTCACTCGAGTCTTAGGACAATGAAGTGCTGAGGCGGGAGCCGAGGCAGATGCTCTGACCCCTGCCACACTGCTCTGCCTGCAGTGGCATGCGGCAGCTCCTGGCCTCCTCCCAGGGTGCCCTAGCCCACGAGGCTCCTGCCTCCCTGACTACCTCTTCTACCCTGCTTCCTCTTCCTTTCAGGTCCAGGACCCTTCTTTCCAAAGCAAATATGTTAGCTTCCCTAGTGGCTCAGAGGCTAAAGCGTCTGCCTACAATACAGGAGACCTGGGTTCGATCCCTGGGTCAAGAAGATCCTCTGGAAAAGGAAATGGCAACCCACTCCAGTACCTTTGCCCAGAAAATCCTATGGATGGAGGAGCCTGGTAGGCTACAGTCCGTGGGGTCGTAGAGTCAAACACGACTGAGCGACTTCATTTTCACTTTCAGTCCGGACTGATGAGAGAGGACAGAGGTGCTGTTGGTCCTCCAGGTAACACAGGTGTGCTTTCTTAGATGCCTGATCACTAGGGCTCCTTAGGTGCCTTAAAAGGAAATGAGAAGGGAAGGTCGCCGCTTTGGACCTGGCCTAGGATACAGCCAGGCAGGCAAGAGCGACGCTGGAGGGGAGGGGATACTGCTGTGCCCTGCATCCCACCTTGGGTCCACATCCTAGCCGCCTTCTTGTTCTCTCCTCCTGTCTATCACATGTGCCTGACATCCAGAAATCTGAGATGCCTGGAAAAGAAGGGAAGAGGCGCAAGCAGCTATGAGCTCATCTTTGCCGGCCGGCGCCGGGCGCCCCTGCGGGACCCTTTTTCCATGGCGGGGTCCAGGCTCCTCGGGTGGTGATGACTTCAGGGCTGGAGATTCCCTACTGGCTGCCCCGGGGGATGGACACTGGCTTCTGGTGCATTCCAGCCATGCTCCCCTCAGCCCTGGAGACGTGAGAACCAGAGCTTGAGACCCTCTGTCTCCCGGCTACTCTCCAGGGGAGCCTTAGGTCCAGAATGTCCCCAGACGTCTACTTGTCACCTCCTCCTGACCCAGACCTTTCCATTCCCCACTCTTCCTGTTCCAGAGATGGAAAGTCCAGAACCAGGAGATGGGTCCCTCCTTCTTCTTTCTCTTGGCCTGGTTTCCCTTCTGCCTTCCTCCCTCCTCCATCAGGCACCCAGTTGGCCCTGAACCCTTGACCCTGCTTGCCCAGCAGACATCAGACCAGATGGAGCCAGAGACCGGACACTGACTAATGGCTCCATGAAGGCTGTGACCTGAGAGAGGCAGTTGTGGCCAGACCTTGGGTCTGCCCTTCATGTTGAGAATGGGAACTTGGCTTACCCTTCTCCTTCCCAAATCCACCATGAAACACTCTAGTCCCTGCCTTATGCAGGCATCCCTGTTGTCTAGCCTCTAGAGGGCTTTGATTCTCCCACCTCACACTGCCTTGGCAGTTCTTTCCTTTCTCCCTAACCCAGCCAGCAGGCTCCAGTCTAAAGGGTTTAAGGGGCTTCCCTGGACCCTTTCCTTCACTGCTGCTGCTAAGTCGCTTCAGTTGTGTCTGACTCTGTGTGAACCCATAGATGGCAGCCCACCAGCGTCCCCCGTCCCTGGGACTCTCCAGGCAAGAACACTGGAGTGGGTTGCCATTTCCTTCGCCAATGCATGAAAGTGAAAAGTGAAACTGAAGTCTCTCAGTCGTGTCCGACTCTTCGCGACTCCATGGACTGCAGCCCACCAGGCTCCTCCGTCCATGGGAGTTTCCAGGCAAGAGTGCTGGAGTGGGGTGCCATTGCTTTCTCTGACTACCCGCCCTCTACTAGCCCTTTCTCCACACTGCTGGTAATCTCGGCTCTCCCTCTCGATCTAGCCTCTTGAACTTGTCTATATCTGCTTCTCCACTGTACTCGATGTTCACGACTCAGCCCATTCCACTTGAACTTAGGCTCCTCCACCCCAGTGAGTCTATGTTCACCGTGGGCACCAGTGGCTTCATGACCAAGTTCTTCTCTGACCTTTCTCCTTTAACCTCTATGGTGTCTGATTACACTGACAACCTTTCTCTTTGACTACCCTCTGAGACAAAGAATCCCCAAATCCCCAATGGCTTAGGGCATGGAAATTTACTCCTCTCTCAAGGAAAGGGCTGGGTGCATGGTGGGGGTGGCAGTGTGAAGGCTTCAAGACCCAGTTCCTATTTGTTCTGCCATCTTCTATGTGGCATTTCAATTTCTTGGCCCCAGATGGCTGCTCCAGATCCTGCCATCTGTGGGAAATATGAGGTCCCCTCAGTTCATAATTCACTGGCCAGAACATGGCACATGGCCATACCAAGCTGGAGACTGTGATCTCTAGCCAGGTATATTTCCCCTTCCCATGTAAGGCAGGGAGAACAGATACTGGAGGATGACTACCTGTGATGGGTCCTTGTTAATATACTTCATGGGCGGTTTTCCTCCATCTGTCCCTTTAAATGTTGGTGCTAGTTTTTCAAGCCTACTTTCTTTTTTCTGTGTGTATTTTCCATAGAGATCCAAAGCACCCCACAGATTCAAATATTGCCTTCCCAAAGAGCTCCCATACCTCTATCTTTAATGCAGAAGTATCTCCTGACTCTACACCTCACAATGGGGTAATTCCTTTAGGAGGTCCCACTAACACCTTAAAATCAAACCTAACTCATGGTTTTCTTCCCCCAACTTTCTTTTTCTTCTGGGACCCTTGCTCCTGTGTGTGCCCCGACTCCTCCCCAGGCTCTCTCTATCAGTCCCCATGTAATTCAACTTTTAAACTCCCCCGAAGGCGTCTCTTCTGCTCCATCTCCCTGCCTCAGTCCAGGTCTCATCACTTCTCTCCTGGTCTCACAGCTGTCTGCTGGCTGTCTCTTGTCTCTCATTTGAACTTGCCTCTCCAGGTCTATGGTGCAGCCAGATTCCTTATGTGTACATCCCCTGCTTACACGTCTTCCATGGCTCCCTACTGCCCACAGTGGACACCCAGCGGCCTGCTACTTCTCATTCCAACCCCTCTTCTTGCTTTGCTTTTCCAAATGGCTCATGACCTCTGAAAACTGTGCATCCTGTTTCTCAGCCTGGGTTTCCCACCCATCTCACTTTCTCCATCTCCCCAACCATGTGGCAGACACCTACTCAGTCCCCAGGACCTGGCCCAATTGTTTACCTTTCTGGGAAATTTTTATTGCCCCTTCCATGCCTTTTAGGGGCCACTATGTCATGATTCCAGTCATGACCTCTAAGTCATAGCTGCGGTCTGTCCAAGGGCCAGCACCATAACCACCCATTTATGCATCTCTTTCTCACCTCTTCAGGAAGTGTTTGAGGGCAGGACCAAGACTTTCCTTCTCTCTGTCCCCAGCACCCAGCACAAGATCTGGAAAACAGCAAACATCCAGGAAGTGTCTATTGTGTGAATGAATGATCATGTCACCTTGGCTCAAACATCATCAGTGGCTCCTCAATGACTCATAATAAAGTCAAAGGACCATCAGGCCCAACCGTGACCCCATCATCCAGACATACCTTCCCTGGTCATAACCACATACTCCCAGGCTCCCACATCTTTTGCAATTTGCTCCTCTGTGTGGACTGACTTTCTATTTTTCTTCACTCACTGCAGTGCCACCTTCTTTGATCTACCCAATTCAGTCACATAATCTTTGCTTTGCACTCCTGCAGCTCATGCCACCATTACGGTTCTTTATTGCGACTGTCAACAGACTGCAGTGGCCAACCGTGGTGTTAATGTCCACCTTCCCTCATTCCACCTGGAGTTCTTTCCCTTCCCTGCTGTCCCCAGCACCCACATGGCTGAAGAGAGTGAACTGGCCTGGTCTTTGGCAACCCTGCCTTTGTGGTCGCCATTGGGACTTCCCCAAGCTGGGTCCACCATAGCTCCTTATCCACCTGGTTCTGTTTCACTGGTTCAAGACCAACTACCTCATTCAATTTCATATCCCTGATATGCTTTCAAAAACAGAAACTGAGGAGAATGAGGTATGATGGAAATTTTGGAAGCTATTGGATGCTGTTTCTCTGTGTGAAAGAAGTCACTGGGCATTAAGAGAAGGAAGCTACTACCCAGACAACCATCGATGAGAGACAGAGATGGAGATGGAGATGGAGACGGAGAGATGGAGACAGAGATGGAGATGAGAGATCAGAGACAGAGATGGAGATGGAAGTGAGATGTAGATGAGAGAAAGATGGAAGATGGAGATGAAGATGAGAGAGCAAGACAGACACACACAGAGAGAAACCTGGGGGCACCTGAAGCCCAGTTGTATTCTTGCTCTTGCCATTACTTGGCTGAATTCTGTGAGGCAATACTCATCTTTTTTTCCTAAACTGGTTCAAGTTGCAACCAAAAGTCTTGACCCATACATATTCTTGTCTGGTTCCACTTATTACTGCAGTTGTCTGAGTGCAAATCTGACCACTCCCATCTGTCTCCCAGTCTGTAGAGGGCATATCCCTCATTGGGTGCCCCCATGATGGCAGAGCCCCCACTCAGGCCGACAGCCCCAGACCAGGACTGCTCCACCTTGCTATTTCAGTGACTAAATGCTCCCATACAGGGTGACTGCGCTGCTGCCTGACCATGGCTTTCTTCTCATTTTAGGCTGTGTAAACCCATCAGCAATCAGCAAATTAATAGTCTGTGAGCCAAGGTCGCTCGTGGTTTGTTTCCTGCAGCCGCTGTTCCCCTAGGCTGAGGCGTTCTTTCCACAGGTGTTCCTTCAGCCTGGGCTTGATTTATTCCTTTTCCCTTTCCTCCCTCACCCAGGCTAATTATTGCTTTTGTTTATAACCAAGTTAAGTAAACTGACCTCCATCTTGCCCAGCAGAAGTCTCCATGCCTACATGGTCCATTAATGCTGCTGCGGTGTGGCTGGACACTGGCCAGACTGCAGGACACCAAACATCTGGGTCCTGAGGAGGCTTCAAGGTTCACTGCCGGAGGGCAAGTGTCGGGGCTCAGGGAAAGGGATGCTGCAGCAAACTTTTATTGCCAGTGACCCAAGGCTTTGCCTGGCATTCACACCAAACCATTCCCCAAACAAAGTGGAGAGGTCAGCCTGAGTGCACATTCTGAGCCATGGGCCAGGCCTGGGAGGAGAGCAACATGTCTCCTTGGGAAGAGACCATGGAGCAGATTGGTAGAAAGGGGTGGCCAAATAGTTGAACAGGGGCTGATTTGATGGGGGCAAAGGAGGCTCTGTGTTCTGCTTTGCTGGGAGTACTGGGATGGCTAGTGACTTGGGTCCTTTCTGGGCTAGAACTGCCTGCACTGGAATTGGAACTGCAAGGATTGAGTCCAAAGCCTCCCACTGCCCAACTAGGGCCCAGAAATTGTGGGCTGGTTTTGGTGCATCAAGACCAGCCCCAGGCCCATTGGCAGGGTGTCCTCAGCAGGGAGGAACAGGCACACTTCTTTACTCTGGCTCCTGTGTGGTTCAGCACATGTGGAGCTGTCTAGGCAGGGGGCTACCAGCCAGAACTTGGCTGTCCCCCAGTCCCTCGCCTTAGGCCCTGATGTCACCAGCCTAGGCGTCTGGCTGTCGGGTTTGATTGGCTCATGCTTGGAGGGAGCTGTGGGCCAGGAAGCTTAACTCCATGCACAGCCATGCCACCCAGTCATGACTACTCGCAGACATGAACCACACTGAGCCTGAGGTCCTCATATGTTCCATGAGGATAATAATAGCATCAGCCTGGCAAGGTTATTCTGAGGATTAATAAAGATCATGAACGGAATATATTCAGCATGCAGGAACTGGCAGACTGTAAATACCCAGTTAGAGATAGCTACTACTTACAAGTTGCTCTCTGTGACACCAGCATATTCTGTGACCTTTGGCAAGCCAGTGTCTCTGAGCCTCAGTCTTCTCATCTGTAAACTAAGGGAATTTCCATTAATTTTCTTTTTACAAGCCAAAGTTTCATTATTTGTAAAATGAGGATGATAGTGACTTAGCATAGCATAGCATAGCATTATTTTAAATTTTATATTAATGGGGACTGGGGGGGAAGAAAAGTCTCATGACATATGGTCAAAGTGATAAAGCTTTGAAAAGTTAAAGAGCTGTTCTAACTCGAGGGATAATAATGATAATAAACAATAATGATAAGTGCTAATTAATGCTTTGGGGAAAGGCATGGCAACCCACTTCAGTAGTCTTGTCTGGAGAACCACATGGGCAGAAGGGCCTGGTGGGCTACTGTCCACGGGGTCACACAGAGTTGGACAGGACTGAATCGACTTAGCACAGCACAATTAATGCTAATAGTTTCCTCATAGGTTTCTATCCACTTGTCAAGAGTTGTTGGGGAGAATTTCCAGTGTCTGTGTTGAAGAGGAAGTCTGGCAAGTGGTCCTGAGCAGAATGGAAATTCTGCAGGGATGTGGCTGGACGGGAGACTTTCAGCCCACTCTTGGGATGTTTCCAAAGTATTAAGTGTGTGGTTTGGACAAGCTCCCCACGTCATGCTGATGCTCTTGACTCCCACCCCATTGCCCTTCTTGGGCATTCCTCACTTTAGCTCAAGGCTTTGAGGCTTGTTGTAAAGTCAGTGCCCCAGGGATCCCATTCACAGCTATTCTCAGATACTCACACTTGTGAGTGATTGAGATTCCTATAAGGGAAGAGTAGGACTAGGAAGCAGTAGACTTGGGGTTGGATAACGTGGGGAGAGCGCACAGAAGGGAAGACGACAGGCACATACCTCTCTGGCCAGTAATGCTTACGTGTCTCCCTTTTGTATTATCTGAGGCTGGTTCAGTTGCTCTGTTCTCAGGGCCTAGATTTGGTTATCTTGGCCTTTTTAATACAATGCTCCCCTTCTCTGCATTGATCTGCCCCTCTCTCCAAGAAATTGTTGCATGTCTCCAGAAGTCAAGTTGAGTGTGGTAAGCTTAACTTCTTTACTTGTGCCTTGTATTGTGAGGACAAAATATGTTTCATTTTTTGAATAAGAGTGCATTATAATGTTAATTAAATATCTCTGGTTAGGGTCCCCTAGAAGCAGTCCTGAGGCCAGGATTTGAGTGCAAGTAGAGAAGTGATCCCAGAAAGTACTGGGAGGGCAAGAATGAGTCAGAGCAGAGGAGAATCCCAGGGTGTGCTATCAAGCAGCTCTCCATGTGGGCAACTGGGGCTCAGTTTCACTGGGCACTTGGGAGACAGTCATCTCAAGGGGAAGGAAGCTGGGGTGTCTATCCACCACCTCCTCATCTTTCTTTGACTGAGGACTACTTCCAGGAGCACTAAGCCTCCAGCACCACAGGCTTGTCCTGTGGGTAGGCCAAGCACCTGTAATAAACAGTCTTCAGTTTGTCAAGGGGCTGCTAAGGACGATGGCCGAACACCAAAGAGCCTGCCACAGTGTGCTTCTGTAAGTGGGGTACAACCTTACCAAGACTTGGAGTATACTTCAGAGCTGGAGATCACAGGGTCTGGGGACAGTGCTAGCCAGAGATGGTTACTATAAGCTTCCTATTAGGAGATAATGTTCCATGGGTCTCTCCTGTACTCCTTGCCAGCACAGGCCCGGGCTTGCTTTGTTCTTGATGACCTTTTCAAGGTTGTTTGCGTGGTTAACTGTCTATGAAGACGGAGAAGGTGTCTCCCTCTGGAGCAGAGGGCAGCTTTGTTTACTGTTGAGTACAACAAAGAGAATGTCTTCCTCTGGGTCAAATTTAAGCATGCTTACTGCCTATTATAAAGCAGTCAGGCTCCCTAAACTCAGGGATCCACCCCTGTAATTCAGTCTATGATATATGCAAGCATCGCATGGCCCTTTTTGCCTCACCCTGTAGGGATGATGACTCCTCACACTGGTTCAAATGCTGATGATCTGGATATTACCATCATGTCAGTAGGAAACTGTCCTTTGTCTCTGAGCCAGGAATCTTGTGTCTTTTGCCAGCATCTCTGGAGCCATGTCAGGCAAACTTGCTAGCTTGCAAGTAGGGTAAAACATCTCAGTCCCTTCTACAGTTCTTGAACCTCTCCCACCTGCACCCCAGATCAAGTGCCTAGTCATGGTGTAAGTGATGAAAAGAGAGCTTAAAATCGAACAAACAAGTAAGTCAAACAAATGGAAAGTAAGAAGTCATCACATGGTCTGATGGCTTGAGCATAGTACCTGACTAGGGGCTCTGAGGGGAGGGGTTGGGGGAAGGAAGAAGAGCTGGAGCAAATGGGGAAGTGGGAATAAACCCAGAATGTCTGTGCAGGCTTGGGAGAGGTGCAGGTCAAGCCTGACACAAAGTCAGGAGTGAGTGAGGAATGCAGGCTGGGCTGGGGGGCCCTGGGAAAGCCTGGAAACCCTTTCCCTCCTAGCGCCTGTTTCTCCCACACTTTAACTTCTCTGGGACCCGCTGTCCTGACCCCTTCATCTCCTTCCACTCACAGTGCCCAGGGTGCCTTGGAAACCCCCCACAGAATACGTAGCACTTTTTGAGGCATGTAGTTGTGTGGCCTGGGAGCTGGGGTGGGGGCCGAGCCCAGTCCACAAGCGCCCCCACCCGCTTTTCCTGTGGCAGCCGAAGACCACCAGGAACGTGCCCCAAGCAGAAGATTGACGGTCGAGCCAGGAGGAGCATCCTTGTGAAGATACCTACACAGTCGTTTCAATGGGAGAATTTACAGCATCTTCCTTCTCTCGCTACTGAGTGGAAAAATACACTGGGCCCAGAGCTGTGAGTTCCTTGCCAAGGCCTGTGACTCATCCCCAAGTCATAAATAACGGGTCCCTCATGACAAAGTAGAGAAGCGAGCTGGGCCCAGGGCCACATATTTATTAGAAAAGAGAGTAGAACCATTATTTGGGGGGCTTGGCTTCCGGAAAACTCAGACCATGTCACGTTAGAAAAGGTCAGGAGGCATTTCCACAGGGATGCAGACCTGACATTTTTTTCTCGTATTCTCAACCTTTCATCTGGAGCAGAGGCCACCTCCTCCCTGCTGACCCAATGCATCCACCAGAGGCATCCCTGGCCACCTAGTTTCCTGAGGCCTTGCTATGTCCCAGGCCCTGCTGGGGTCCCCCTCCATCTCCTGATGCTGCTGATAGCCACAAAGGGAAGCAGAGAAGTGAACCCCAGTGGCCACCACACTGCAAGCATCAGGAAACATTTACTGCCTAGAAGGATGACCTCTGGTAAGTTACAGTCCCTCCTGGGCCTCCATTTCACAAGGCTTCAAGGATTGCTGTCAGAACGAGGTGAGGGAGTGGATGCAGGCCCCGTGCAGGCCCTGGACTGGCCACCCTCGTGAGAGGCAGAGACCAGGGGCAGAAGGAGAGAAAAAGACAGACTCAGTCCTCTCTGATCATTCCCTCTCGGGCTCTCTCCCCGTCCCTGTGCCTCTCTCTGTCTCCGGGTATAGGACTCAGAATCCAAAGGATAATGAATGCAGACAGGGAGGAGCAATAAATCACTTATGAATTGCCGACAGAACCTTTTATGCTTGAAGGAAACATGGCTGTGTGTGATTCAGGGAAAGCTGAACTTGGCATCTTCTCCTAAACCCACTCTGATGTGTTCAACATCGCCTCCCTCGTTGCTCAGATGAGAAAACCAGGTGTGTAGGGTGATACCCCGCTTTCCCCAGTCCCTGCAGCAGTGGTCCAGGCCAATGCAGGCTCCCTCTACCCTTTCTTCCCTCTTCACTGCACCTGTTCAGGGCCCTGCCGTTTTTAACCTGATGGCACGAACAGGAGCAAGCTGCACTTCCAGCCCTTCTGTGGCCTCTGGCTAAAGTCCATCCCCTGCAGCGTGGCTCCCAGCCCCCTGGGATGCAGGGGGGTGCTGCGCCATTGAGGCCTCTGGTCCTTGATCTCCAGCCCAGCACCTACCCACACAGCAAGGTCCAGGGCTGGCCCCTTCTGCATGCTGCTCCCTCAGAGCCACCCCTGCCAGCAGACACCAGACTCGGCCTCATGAAGCTTTGATGGCCCTTAACTTGTACTACTCATCTGTGTTCCTAGCCTGGTCATGCACTCCACTGGGTAGAGATGGCTTACTCACTTAGTCTTCACAGATCCTGGCATGTAACTGCAGCCAGGGGAAAACTGAAAGAATGAATCGTGGATGGCTGATGAGCTGGATGGAGCGATGGCTCAATGCTGCCTTTATGATCACTCTTGTCCCACACAGGCATTCATGCTGAGTCTGCTTCCCCACTCTGAGCTGTGCCCTACTTCCATGGGCTTCTTCTGGCCTTCAAAGCCCATGGTCTTAACTACAACTGGCCTTGAGCACAGATGACTAACAGAAGCTCCGTGTGTGGTTTGGCTGTTTGATCTCTGCTACCTCGGCTGTAAGGGAGACGCCACTCTTCTACCCTGAGCTGCACTGGTCATTTCAGACACTGCACAAGGGCCATGAGCATTTACCAATGTGGGCTTCCAGGGTTCTGCTTTTGAGATATTGAGGTTGGAAACGCATTCCACCACTGTACACTGCAATCACAGAGCATGGGATTAAAACAGAATCCTGAGGGTCAGATCTGGGAAGCCTTGTAGGAATCTTCTGGACCACCCACCCAACACCTTCATCATCTAGATGAGGCCCTTGGAGCGAGGGGTTTGGCCCACAGGCCACAGTGCTGGTGGGAAAGGCAGCCCGCAAGCCCAGGGCTCACCGGTGAACACGGTGGTTTGGGCAGTTGTCCAGTCGTCACATCTTATTGCCCTCTTCCTCATGTCCCAGGAGCCCTGGGCTGGTCTGGCTTTCTCTCATCCAGCAGATGCCCCCAAGTCCTCCTAGACTCACACCCCATCCCTTGTTTCCTTTCTGCCTCCCTTCAAGCCCTTGGTACTCAGGGTCTAGGGTGGGATGGTGGGTACAATACAGACCTCAACCCTGAAGACGATGGATTTGGGTCTCAACCCTGTGGCTTAGAGGCAACTTCTTGGGACTGGTTCAAGGCAGAAGATCATCAAGTGCCTCCTCGATCCTGTCCCAGTTTCTGGCAGGCTCTGTGAGGGCTGGAAAGAGCCTGGCATGAATTAGTACAGATCCATCCTTCTCAGAGGGAAGAACACAATCAGCCAGAGGCTACTAGAAAAGAGAAATGAGTGTGAACTAACACAGGGCAACTCGTGGGCTGGAGTCTTGAGTCCTCAGCTCCCAGGTGTTCTTGGAATCAGGAGGGGTGTTTGGCGAGGACATCTGGAGGGGAAAACTCTGGGAAGGCTCAGGGCAGANACCCAGAAGCTTCTGCCTGGAGAGCTGGGCTGCTGCATTATTCATGGCTGTGAGCTGTAAATCTGCTCCTGGCGCTGTCTCCTCTCTCCCCTGGAGGATGAAGATGAAGGGAAGGGTGGCGGGAGGGAGGAGGGGTGAGGTACTCAGAGCGCCGGGCCCTTCTGAAAAAGGACCTGACCTTCTCCGTCTCCCTTTGGCGACTCTGGCCGAGCCACCCTCCTCTCAGCTAGCCTGGATGCCTTTTACTGTAGTTGAAGCCCAGTGTTCCTGCCTGAAGTGATTCTTAGCAGGACTTTAAAGATTCAGATCACCTTTCTTTAGACTAAACAGCCTGCCTAAAGTCCTGCCACTGGGCAGCAGGGGCCTCCATCACTCCAGACTAAGCTTCTGCTGGCTGTGGTTACTGGCCTAGCATGCCACTACCTTTATGTGAGCAAAGGCGGGGCAAGATATAGCCTTCAGCAGGAAGGAAATATTCGTGCAGTGCTTCCCAAACCTTAGCTTGCATCAGAATTACCTGAAGGGGTTGTCAGAACACAAACAGCCCTCTCTCCAGTGTTTGTAATTCAGGAGGTCCCAGGTGGGGTTTGAAGATTTTCATTTCTCACAGGTTCCCAGGTTATGTGATGTTGCTCTTCCAGGGATCACACGTTGAGAACCATGGTCTTAGTGCAATTTAACCTAGCTTTCCTGTGCTAACATCACCTAATGAAGGCAGGAACCAGAAGTAAAATATATGATTATTAAATTCATTCATGCAATAAACATTTTTTGATACCTACTAAAAACAGACGTGAAGAGTCAGACACTGGCCTCCATACCAGTTCATACAGGAAGAGAAGAAAATGTGAACAGGCTCCAGGCATTTGTTGAGAGTTGAATCAAGCAATTTAACAAATTCAGCCCCTGTAGGGGGCCTATAAGCACTTTGCTCCTGGCTCTTGACTGTGATCTACATACATGGAGAAGACATATTTGTATGATGCTTATTCTTCTGGAGCTGACTTGAGAAATATTTCAAGATGTATGTGATGGGCTGGGAGTTGGTAAGTCTGAAGGTCCCACTGTCCTAAAAAGGAGAGATCCTTGAAGATTGGGGAATTGGGAGGATTTCATTGAGGAGGTGAGACTTGAAGGGTGGATTTGGGAAGGAGGGGGACCGGTAAACCTGGCTATCCAAGCTAGACTGATAATCTGCAAAAGTTAAAGGCAATATGACCATCCACTGGCTTTCTGAGCTTTAGACTGAAAACTTTGTCCTCTGACCTTGTTGATCCCAGATCCTTAGTTTTCATATAATTTCTCATTTTTCAATAAGTAAGCTTGGGAAGTTTATTTGTTTTTTTATTCATTTATTTGTCTATACCAGTTGTGGCATGTGGGATCCAGCTCTCCGACTAGGGACTGAACCGAGCGAGGAGCTCTGCTTTGGGAGCACAGAGTCTTACTACTGGACCACCAGAGAAGTCCCTCTCATTTGCATTTTTTTTCCTTCGGGACTTGCAGACAGCAAACATGCTGTCTCAAAGACTTAATTATAAGTATAAACAGAGAGTGAAGAGTAAAGGAGATTGTCTGGCTAGTGTTTGAGCCTGGCCAGGGGGTGAGGGGAAGATAGTATTAATAAGGAAGGGGATTTGTGACTGACTAGAAGTGTGTTGCAAGGCGATGCCTGGCTGGGAAAGGGAAGTCGCACGGGGTAAGGAGGAGATTATTTGGGTGCTGTAGTAGGTAGTTCTACTGAGACCCCTCAAGATTTGTACTCATCACCCTCCTCCCATCCTACTCCCCAGAAGGAAGCATTTTAAGCTTTTATAGAGCTCCTTTTGGTATTTATTTCCATATTTCTAAGTAAAATAATGTATGGATTTTTCTTTATTCATTAACTTCAAACATTGTTGACTTTCTATTATGATAGATACAAATATACACTCATTTATATACTGTCTTCTGTACCCCATATTCTTTTGCTATTATATCTCAATTCTTAATTAAAATCATTTTCAGAGTTTCATTATTATGGCTATAAATTTTGCTTACTGTTGACACAGTCTGGTCACATCTCCATTATTATTCAACTTTTAGTTTTTCCTGGAGTTAATAATTGCCTCAATTTTCCATCTGTTTTGTTTTCTTTGATCCTCTGGCTAAGGAATTTCACACCATTTCATAGCTCTGTAAAATACCTCTCAATACAATTTTCCAATTAGTCAAACCTACCAGATAATTCACCACTTTCATTTCCTCCCCTTTAGAGTCTTTGTCTCCTTGTGCTCTGAGATCTGCGGCTCTCTCTTGACTGACTTCTCTCTATGGTTGCTGCTTAGCCTCAACCTGCCTCCTCCCTACCATTCTTGCATTCCTTTTATCCCCATTTATGTTTATTCTTTGTTGATTTGATCTCGTGTCATGTCTTCTCTCTCTTGATTTACTTCCTTGATTTTAACTGGGTTTTAATCTGGAGTCCCTTGAGTTTCAATTCTGGAAAAATTTTGTGTGGTCCTTCTTTTCCTTCCTTCCTGGCTTCCCTGATAGCTCATTTGGTAAAGAGTCTGCCTTCTTTCCCCTTTCTCTCTCCCTCTCTTTATCTCTCTTTACTTCAACTTTGCTTCTGCAATTACTTTGGTGTCATCTTCTTTCTTCACCTTGGGAAGACCTAGAGGTTGGAAACTGGAGCTCCTGCATTTATTCTATAATATTTGAGTATCCATTATATTGTCTGTGTCCTTGTTATTTTGTTATATTTATCTTTCTTAATGTTATCCTCTAATTCTTCTATTCACTTTTTTTGGCTCATATACTTAATTTTCAAGAGCTCTTTATTATTGCCTGGTTGTTCTTTTTTATATATTATCTTCTTATTTCTTGGATGCAATATTTAAAAATCTCCCTGAAAATATTAATTACCTATTTTGTTCTCCCTTTCATTGCTTTTCTTTTCATCTCTGTTTCTTTTGAGCTTTCACTTTGTCTGTCCTATGTACGGTTTACTTCAGATGTCTACCAGTCCTTGATTATCCATTCAGATCTGGAGGTGTGGACTGAAAAGCAGATGAAAAGCTGGGAAAGGAGGAGAGGCTTGTAGACAGGTAGCTCAGAGTCTTGTTGTGAACCTCCAGAAAATGTGTGTATCTTTTCTTTGAGGTGATTCCGTTTCTCCACTGGAAAAAATCCTCCATGCCCTTCTCTCCTTTCTCTATACAGTGTGAGGTAGAGCCTCAACTGTATTATACAACGGCTGCTAGCATTCTGGACCTGGGTGAGTATGGTGCATTAAAGAAGGTCATTGAGTTTTTTCTGTTCTTCTCTCAGAAAGTGGATTTTTTCCCCCTTAAATCTGGATTGGCTTTGTGACTACTTTAACCAGTAAAATGTAGTGGAAATGATGCTGTGACAGTTCTAAGCTTAGCCTTCAGAGACTTGAGTGTGTCTACTTTTATACTCTTAGGAGCCCTGAGATACCATGTAACAAGGCTGGGGAGGCTTATTCTATGCTGGGGAGGCCATGAAGAAAGGCTACATGGAGAGGCCAAGCATAGAGAAGGCAGCCCTGAAACATTGATAAAGAGAGGCCCCAACATCCCAGCAGCCCAGCTTATCCCAGCCTTGCGGTGTGACCAGCCGAGGCACCAGATAGGGGAGTTAGCCGTTTTGGATGTTCCAGGCCAGATGAACCCTCAGATGAGTACAACACCCAGTCAACTTCCTATGCTGTAGAAGAACTATCTAGCTGGATACCGTCAATCTCCAGAATTGTAAACAATAAACACTTATAATGCTTACAATTGTAAACATTTGTAAGCTTGTTTTCTTCAGATAGTGCATTTTGGGGTGGTTCTTATGTGACAGTGGAGAGCTAAACAGTGGGGAAAGAGAGCTTGGGGCTTCACTGTTGCTTCAGCCTGGACATTCTCACTCAGTGCCCCGTATTAGCTGACTCCTGCCTTCTACCATCTCTATACTTGGATTCAAGAGCATATATAATTTGGAGATTTAACTACTGATATGACCTCAACATTAAAATTGTAGCATTCAAGATCTCTGCTCACATACAGGTCAGGCCTAAAATTTGGCACTATGATGATCTCTAAATTTTTGAGGATCCAATATCCTGACTGCAGCTAGCAAAGCTTTTTCATCAGATCAGCTTCTCCCTCTAATCTAGGGCATTTTCCTTAACAATCCTTTTCTTCATAGTCAGCCTGTTTCCTTTGAGAAAATGGAATTAGAATTCCTTTTGCACAATGTCTTCCTAGAATTCCTCCCACTTGCGACCTTCCTCCAGCAGGTGTGATGTGGGCTTCTATCAGATACTCATTCTAGACTGCTGAAGGTTTTAATGGAGGCAGGGTTTGCAGTCCCTGATGCGGCTTCTATGATTTTCTTTCTAAAAGTCATAGAAAAAACTTAGAAAGAGATGAAAATATATAACATCCCTGAAAACCAAAGCTGATAAACAACATATTATCAGATTATGGAAGGAGCATTTATTACACACAATACTGATAAAGTTGTATCAAAACCCAGACAAGTGACATACTCTTGCTTCTCTTAAAATAAAGCAGAATACTTCTTTTCTCCTACTCTGGTTGCCCTAAAATATTCTGATGTGAGGTTAATTAAAAACCTAGGAAGCTGCCACACTACTCTGGATGCTGCTTGTTCTGCCTTCCTACAAGCATTTCTACATTCATTGGGAGATTGGAACTATGCAAAACAGCAGTGCAATATAGGGTACCTCAGTGGCAGTGCTTTGCTTTCAAGGAGGACATACACGTAGGTGAAGACAGAGACTTAACGTACCAGGTAACAAGACATGCTAGGAAGCATAGTTTCAAAGTTCCAAGAAGCTAGGTAGGAGGATAAGACTTCACCTTGCAACACAGCAACCACCTATTACAAGAAAGCCTGGGAAGCAGACCCTGGGAGTTGGGCTGAGATCTCTTTAGTATATAGAGTCCTTGACAGCTAAAGACAACCATAAGAAGAGAGAAGATCAAGAGGAAATAAGATGAGGTAAACAAATGACAAAATAAGATGAAAAGAGAACCATGTAAGATGTAGGAGTGTGTCAAGTTACCTATTACTCAGATAAAATCACACCATTTTATTTGCTCACAATTCTGTGTGAAGAAATTAAGGCAGGGTCAGCTAGACAATTCTTCCCCAAGTGATGTAGAGTCTGCTTCATGAGGTGGTAGCATTCAGCTGGGAAGTAGGCCAGAGCTGACGGCTGGAGGACTGTGGAACCCTTTGCTCTCTCACATGGCTTGAGTTTCATCATATGGCAGCTGAATTGTCAAACTGAAAGAGTGGAAGCTGTCAATTCTTTCAGAATGAAAATTGGAAGTCTTATAATAGCACTCCTGCTACATTCTATTGGTTATGTCAAGTCACAAGACATCCCACTCCTTGATTCAGTTTCAGTTCAGTTGCTCATTCATGTCCGACTCTTTGTGATCCCACGAACAGTAGCACTCCAGGCCTCCTTGTCCAAAACCAACTCTCAGAGTTTACCCAAACCCATGTCCATTGAGTCGGTGATGCCATCCAACCATCTCATACTCTGTCGTCCCCTTCTCCTGCCTTCAATCTTTCCCAACATCAGGGTCTTTTCAAATGAGTCAGCTCATTGCATCAGGTGGCCAAAGTATTGAAGTTTTAGCTTCAACATCAGTCCTTCCAATGAACATCCAGGACTGATTTCCTTTAGGATGGACTGGTTGGATCTCCTTGCACTCCAAGGGACTCTCAAGAGTCTTCTCCAACACCACAGTTCAAAAGCATCAATTCTTTGGCTTTCCTTATAGCCCAACTCTCACATCCATACAAGACCACAGGAAAAACCTTGACTAGATGGACCTTTGTTGACAAAGTAATGTCTCTGCTTTTTAATATGCTGTCTATATTGGTCATAACTTTCCTTCCAAGGAGTAAGCGTCTTTTAATTTCATGGCTGCAATCACCATCTGCAGTGATTTTGGAGCCCAAAAAATGAAGTCAGTCACTGTTTCCCCATCTATTTCCCATGAAGTGATGGGACCAGATGCCATGATCTTCGTTTTCTGAATGCTGAGCTTTAAGCCAACTTTTTCACTCTCC
>SJYV01037730.1:137361-200839 GCA_006410875.1 Neotragus pygmaeus | reverse complement strand
AAACCAGTCAATCCTAAAGGAAATCAGCCCTGAATATTCATTGGAAGGACTGATGCTGAAGCTGAAACTCCAATACTTTGGCCACCTGATGTGAAGAACTGACTCAATGGAAGAGACCCCGATGCTGGGAAAGATTGAATGTGGGAGGAGAAGGGGACAACAGAGGATGAGATGGTTGGATGGCATCACTGACTCAATGGACATGAGTTTGAGCAAGCTCTGGGAGTTGGTGATGGGTAGGGAAGCCTGGTGTGTTGCCACCCATGGGGTTGCAAACAGTCAGACATACTGAGTGACTGAACCGAATTGATATATATATATGTGTGTGTGTGTGTGTGTGTGTGTATATTTATTGCTTCTCTGGTGGCTCAGACATCTGGTAAAGAATCTGCCTGCAATGTGGGAGACCCAGGTTCTATCCCTGGGTTGGGAAGATCCCCTGGGGAAGGGAATGGCTACCCAATTCTTAGAGAATTTTATGAGCAGAGGAGAGACTAGCAGGCTTACAGTCCATGATATGGCAAAGAGTTAGACATAACTGAATGACTAACACTTTTCAATTTCTCTCTCTCTCTCACACACACACACACACACACACACACACACACATATACCCACACTAAGGCAGGTGAGGAGCTGAACTGACCCTATGGAATACTGTAATAGTCATGTAGAAAACAAACTTGAATGTTTCTCCCCAAAATGTGAATGGATATGGAGATGAAAATGATGAGCGAGAAGAGGGAGGACAGAGAAGCACGGTCCTAGTGGAACTTCCTTTCTCTGCTTGTGACATTTCTCATGCAGAATCCCATTTTCTCAGCCTGCTTGCTAGGGCACCAGCATGTGACCTGTGCCAGCCAATCAGGCACAGGCAGATGGAACTTTGAAAAGGGGGCTTGTAGCATGATGGTGAAAGGATTGAGGAGATGTCATTCTGAGGGCAGCAGTACTGGTCCAGCACAGTGGAAGCCACGGCACAAACTGCAATGTCCAGGGTCCAGTGCTCGAGCGGTAATGCTGTGAGCAGCCCCCAGGGTTCAGTGGTGGCATTGCTGGAGTCCTCACTGGATGTTTTGGTCAGATTATCAATATCTGTTTAATAAAGTAATTCATGACTAAAGCAGCAAGAGTTAGTATGAGTTGCTTGCAGTTAAGATCTTTGGCTTGCGCAGGATATGAACAAAGAATAATAGGTGTTGCGGCTGGAGAGAAACCAGAGTAACTGGAGGAGGCAATAATCAATCAAGACAACAGAAAGGTTTTTTTGTTTGTTCGTTTTTGTTTGTTTGTTTTTGAAACCAAGTATGTGTCCATAAGTGTTTTACTATATTTTAGGCATGATAAAAGAGATCTCATCTAGACATATTATGGAAGTAATTATATTTAATAAGAAAAAGATATTATTCAAGAATCAAAAACTTAAAAAAAACTATCCACAAGTTAGGATGACTTCAGACTTCCCATCTGCAACACTGACTGCCAAAAGAAAGCGTGGAAATGTTTCCATTTTTCAGTTTTGTGGGTAAGAGTGTATGATCCACATTCTTCCTTTAAAAAGAATTATTTGAAGATGTTTAGCCCAGAACAGAGTGATTTTCACACTTCATTCTTCTTTCTCACTGGCCTGGAGAATTCAATGGACTGTATAGTCCATGAGGTTGCAAAGAGTTGCACATGACTGAACAACTTTCACTTTCACTTGAGAGAATGAGTAAANCACGCCCGCCCCTGCCAGCAACCAAAAGTTTGTTTTCTAAGTCTGTGAGTCTCTTTCTGCTTTGTAAGTTCATTTGTTAATTTCTTTTTAGAGTCCACAGGTAAGGGATGTCATATGATATTTCTCTTTCTCCGTCTGATTTACTTCACTCAGTATGACACTCTCTAGGTCCGTCCATGTTGCTGCAAATGGTCTTGGTTATTGGAAGCAGGGCTGCACTGAAATTTCAGGTGTGTGGCCGTGTTTTTCTCGGATTCTTTACCACTGAGACAATGGGTAAGCCCCTGGTAAATGCATGCCTAAGTATTCAACTTTATTTGGAACCATTGTAAATGCTATTATGCTTTTAATTTCAGTTCCCACAGGCTCATTATTAGTACATAGATAAGCAGTCAATTTTGTGTGTGTGTTGAATTTATATCCAATGAAAACAGAGAGAAAAAGAGAGAAAGTAAGAACAGTAAGAAAAAATACATCTTACTCCTAGATATACGCCCAGGAGTAAGACTGCAGAATCATATGGTAGCTCTGTTTTTAGTTTTTTAAGGCACCTCCATACCGTTCTCCATAGTGGGTGTAACAATTTACATCCCCACCAACAGTGCAGGAGCATTCCCTTCTCAGCACACCATCTCCAGCATTTTTTCTTTGTGGATTTTTTGATGATAGTCACTCTGGTTGGTGTGAGGCTATTTTCTTTGATTTAGTTCATCAGCATTTTGTAATATTGAGCATATAGATCCTGGACATGTTTTGGTAAATGTATGCATCTCGGCTCAGTCACTCAGTCATGTCCGACTCCGCGACTCCTGTAGCCCGCCAAACTCCTCTGTCCACAGGATTTTTCAGGCAAGAATAGAATGTGTTGCCATTTCCTACTCCAGAGGATCTTCCTGACCCAGGGTTTGAACCTGCGTCTCCTGTACCTCCTGAACTGACAGGTGGATTCTTTACCTCTGTGTCACCTGGGAAGCCCTGGTAAATGTATATGCTGTGCTGTACTCAGTTGCTTCAGTCGTTTCTGACTCTTTGCGACCCTATGGACTGTAGTTGGCCAGTCTCCTCTGTCCATAGGGTTCTCCAGGCAAGAGTACTGGAGTGGGTGCCAGGCCCTCCTCCAGGGGATCTTCCCAATCAGGGATCAAACCCGTATCTCCTGCATTGCAGGCGGATTCTTTACCACTGAGCCAGTGAGTAAGCCCCTGGTAAATGCATACCTAAGTATTTAACTTTATTTGGAATCATTGTAAATGCTACTATGCTTTTAATTTCAGTTCCCATAGGTTCATTATTAGTACAAAGATAAGCCGTCGATTTTTTTTGTGTTGAGTTTGTATCCAGAAACATTACTTAACTCATATATTATTGGTTTTTCTGGTAGATTCCTTGTAATTTTCTATGTGGACAATCATATCATCTTCAAATAAAGACAATTTTATTTCTAAACTATATGCCTTACATTCCTTTATTTTGCCTTATTCCAGGGGCCGGGACTTCTAGCACCACATTGAACAAAAGCAATGAGTGCACACATACTTGCCTTGTTTCTGATCCTAGGCAAAAAGCTGTCAGTCTTTCACCATTAAGCACATTAGCTGTAGTTTTTTCTTTTTCTTTTTTTGTAGATGCTCTTTATCAATTTGAGATAATTCCCTTCCATTCCTAATTTACTAAGTTTTAATAATGAATGAGTGTTGGGCTTTGACAAATAATTTATCACAGACTTAAGTATAAAACAAACTATAAAACATTTAGAAAAAATAGACGATCTTGGAATTTGGGTCTAGACGAAGGGTTCTTAAATTTGACGTGAAAGCATTATCTATATCAGAAAGCCACAATAAATTGGACTTCATCACAATTAAAAGCTTTTTCTCCATGGGAGCTATTTGAAGGGAATAAGAGGAGCCACAAAGAGAAAATATTTGCAAATCACATCTTTGACAATGACTAGCACCGAGGATATATAAAAGTCACTCAGAACTCAATAGTAGAAAAAATCCAATTAGAAAAAGACACATACAAGTATTTTGTAATAAACAGAACATACAGATAGCAAATAAGCTCATGAAAAGATGTTCAACATATATATTCATTATACCCCCAGCTGGAAACAACACCGATATCCTTCAGAGAGTGAATGGTGACACCAGTTGTGGTGCACACTTACTGTGGAATACACTCAGCAAAACAAAAGCGAAAACAGCCATTGATGCACACAACAACTTGGATGAATTGCCAGGGGACTGTGGTGAAACTGTTAAAGCCAGTCTCAAAAGTCACATACTGTATATAAGTTTATTTCAAGGAAGTATAGAGAATGGAGAACGAATGAGAAATGGGAAAAGTATAGGAATGGAGCCCAAATAAGTGATTTTCAGGAGTCAGGGATCGGGGGTGAGGGGTGGTAAGAGGGCAGAGGCTACTGTGGCTATCAAAGAGCAAGACAAGGGATCCTTGTGGTGGTGGAGCTGTCCCGTGTCTTGGCTGTGCTAGTGGTTACAGAACATGATAAAACTCAGAGTTAAAACACACACACATGCACACACACAGATACAAGCAGAACTGGGAAAATCTGAATAAGATGGGTACATTGGATTAACATTAATATCTTGGTTGTGATTATACTTTTGCAAGCTATAACTCTATGGGAAGCTGGGTAAAGAATACATGAGGTCTCTTTGTGACTTATGACTGCATGTGAATCTATAATTATCTCAGAACAAATAGTGTAATGAAAAAATAAGACATTTTCTTTAAAGTCAGAATCAGCACAAATATGCTAACAATTATCATTATAGGTTGACATTGTTCTCAAAGTTTGAGCTAATGCAATTGTTTAAAAAACTGAAAGAAGAAACTAAGAAGTAGAAAATGAAATTATCTTAATTTCTTATAATAATTTTTTTCTTCCTTGAAAATCCTAGGGTTAAGCTATAGAAGAGAATTTACAGGGGAACCAGCTACAAGATGAATTCAGTTAACAAAATCAAGAGCTTTCTAATAAAATAGCAATAGCTAATTATGAAGGAAAAAAATTTCCCTGGAATGAACTCTTGAAAGCTGTGCAAAACCCATAGGAATGAAACTCTGGAACAGTACTGAAATTCACAAAAGAAGACTTGTATAAATGGAAGGACATGCTTCTTGTTGAGAAGATTCAATATGTAAAAATATGTTGTTTCACCACATATTAATTTATACCTTTAATAAAATTCTGATAAACATTCTCATAGTAGTTTTTCAGAACTTTAAGAGAATGCAAAGTTCAGTTGGAAAAATGAACAGGCAAGAATGCTTCATTATTAAATAAAAACATTAGCATTCAGCTCAAAAAACAAAAAAGAACAAAACACACCAATGGAGATAGGAGGGAAAAGTTATAAAGAAAAGATGAGTTACAAAAAGAAAAATAGAATCGATAAACATATTCAATAACACTTTCTATGAAAAATGTAATACAATAAACAAGTTCTCCCTTATATTATTCATCATAATAAATCATGGAAGAAATAAAGTGAAACAAAAAATAAATCTGTAATTCTTTTCTTATGTTAGGAATAAGATAGGTATATATATTTCTTCCTATTAATTTGTTCAATTGAGCCCTCTTTCTGTACCAGGTTGTTTAAATTACTCTAAGCTTTGTAAGATATTTAGTCAATATAGTTAGTTAAACTTTTAAGCCCTGAAATAATGAGTTTTGGGTTCAAATAAAACTCCTGGCATTTATAATAGTGCTTCTGTGTTACTGGCACACTTTTTTTTTTTTACTTTATTTTTTTTTAATTAATTAATTTATTTATTTTTAAATTTAACTTTACAATACTCTATTGGGTTTGCCATACATCGACATGAATCCACCACAGGTGCACTTTTTAAACATCTCTAAGCTGCAGGTAATTGTACTTTGAGTTTTGAGGAGGAGAAAATAGAATCCATAGTGCATGTGAAACACTTAATTCAGTACAATGTAACACTCAATAGATGTAAAGGTTTTAGTATGTGGTACACACACACACACACACACACACACACACACACACACACANATCCCATGGACAGAGGAGCCTGGTGGGCTGCAGTCCATGAGGTCGCTAAGAGTCTGACACGACTAAGCAACTTCATTTTCACTTTCATACATTGGAGAAGGAAATGGCAACCCACTCCAGTGTTCTTGCCTGGAGAATCCCAGGGATGGGGGAGCCTGGTGGGAGGCCGCCTATGGGGTCACACAGAGTCGGACACGACTAAAGCGACTTAGCAGCAGATCTCTCTCCATAGAGATCAAGATTCCATCTGCTTTATTAGCCATTATGCTTCTAGCGCTTAATGCTTGGCACATAATAAATATGTATTGAATATATGCCTGGATTTCCCAGAATTTGATTGGTATTCTTCCTTGCCTCCCTCACTTGTGGTCATCTTAAAGTCTAAGCAGTGAAAGAAGCTCCCTTGCCTCTCTCAAAGAGTCATTTTCTTTGAGGGATTAAAAAAATGAGATTTTTTAAAACTTTCCAAAAGAATGCCAATTCCACACATTTTGTTGTACTAAAAAATGATCATCCTCTTCACCAAAATTTCAAAAACATAAGTGGGATCTCAGTGTGGGATACAGTAGGAAAGCTGATAAACACAGGGTGGTAGCAAATTGGCTGGCAGGCTGCCTATTGGCCCAGGGTGGGCAGGAGCCTGAAGCATCCATGGATGAACTGAGCCCAGGAGGCTGAAGCTCTAGAATCAGCAGCAAAGAGCAGGCAGCCATGGCTTTCACCCTTCTGAAAGCTTTGAGAGCTTCCAAGTAGAGCCTGACAATTAGATAAAGTATAAATTGCTGGATTATTAACACAACTCTCCAAAAGAGCTCTCAGATTTCATTGCCCTTCCAGCAGTGCTCTCAGATTTCTTCCCCTTCCTAGGGGTGATGCTAGTCTTTCCCCTGGAAGGGGCATTGTGCCATAGCGTGAGGCTAGGCTTGCCTTAGAGCTATGTTCAGTCTTAGTTTAGTTCTGCTGCAGTTATGCTGAGTACTTCTGCAAAATACTAAACTTCATCTGAAAACAGGTACTGCTGCTGCTGCTGCTAAGTCGCTTCAGTCCTCTCCGACTCTGTGCGACCCCATAGACAGCAGCCCACCAGGCTCCCTCGTCCCTGGGATTCTCCAGGCAAGNGAGCCTGGTGGGCTGCCGTCTATGGGGTCACACAGAATCGGACACGACTGAAGTGACTTAGCAGCAGCAGTAGCAGAGTAAGGAGGCTTAGGATATTCTAGTTTGAATAACTTCAGCAGGCTCTGGGACATACCTAGCTGTCTGGTTCCTGCCCTGAGATGATTAGGGCAAGGGGCAGGTGGATAAAGGAAGAAGATGGAGTATGGGCACAGGATTGGTTGGTTTGCATATGAAGGGTGCCTGCAGCTGAGTCCTTCACTATATCTAGGAATTCTGAGGGGGTCACCATGGCTTCAGATATTAAAGCATCAGGAAATATTTAAAAAAGACATGATTATTATACAGAGTAGCTACTGGAAGCCCCTCAAATAACTCTACTGTATCTATAATTATGTTTGCTTGATTGTAAGAATATTGCAATATTGAAATAATATTATTACTATTGTAACATATTTTATTATTAAAACTTACTAGAGGTTTTCTTTTTTCTCAAGCAAACACTTTTTACTTCATTGATTCTTTCTATTTTTTCTTTTTATTTTATTATTTTGGCTTTCATCTTTACTATTCTCTTTTTTCTGCCTTTTGGTTTTCTGCATTATCCTAGTTTCAACCCCTTGATGTTACTCCTTAGTCTATTTATTTTAAATCTTTNATTCTTTCTATTTTTTCTTTTTATTTTATTATTTTGGCTTTCATCTTTACTATTCTCTTTTTTCTGCCTTTTGGTTTGCTGCATTATCCTAGTTTCAACCCCTTGATGTTACTCCTTAGTCTATTTATTTTAAATCTTTCTTGATTTCTGATAAATACAGATTGATCTAGACATTTCTCTCTAGGGGCAACTTCACAAATTTTGATATACTATGCTCTTATTATTATTGCTCATTTCTAAAATTTTCACAATTTTTATTATGATTTCCTCTTTAACCTATAAATTATTTGGCAGTAGGATTGTTTTGCTTGTTCATTCCTAAATATATGGGCTTTGGGGGTGCCCTCTTTTAATGGTTATTTTGAGCTTTATTATGTGGCAGTCAGAACATGTGTTCTCTATCATGCTGAGTCTTTGGAATTTGGTGAGACTAACTTTGACATGCAGTTTCAGATCAAATATCACAAATGACCCATGTGTACTTGAGAGATATGTGTGTTTTCTATTTATTGGGTGCAAAGTACTACATGGTTTTATTATATCAAATCTATAATTTTATTATTCAGATCTTTAATAATCTTGGAAATTTTTGACTGTATATCTATTCATTTCTGAGAAAGTGGTCTATTTTGATTGTGGATTTGTCAACTTCTTTTAATACTGTCAAATTACATATTTTGAATCTGCACTGTTAGCTGTATACAAACATTATAGTTATATCATTTTAACGAATAATACTTTTTAAGACTAGAAAATGTTCTGGAATGTTCCTTTTTATTTCCATAAAATTAATGTTTTGTTTTATTAATTAATATTTTTCCAGTTAGCTTTTGGTTAGCATTTTATGTGTATGTGTTTTGTCTATCTTCATTTCCAACCCTTCTGTCTCAATTTTATATAATTCTTTCATAAATAGCATATAATGAATTAAAGCAAAAACACAGTGAAATTTGTCTTTTAATAAAGTTTTAACCCATTTGGGTTTATTTATTATGAATACCAAATGTAATTATGTCTGCAATATCATTTTTATTTCACTTAGCATGATTTGCCTTTGCCTCCTTCCTCCCCTTCATTTATACTTTCTGTTGAATCAGGTTTTGTTCATTTTTTTCTCTTCATGTTTGAAAATTGCACTTTCAAATTCTATTCTTTGGGTGAACAATCTTTTCTGGGAATTGGTATTTTATGGGTGTGTTCTCCCAAATGCCCTTCCCTATAGGGCAACTTTGTGGTTACCTTATCCCTAGCTCTGAACCAAGGATTCAGAGTTGTGAATAAGAGATTATGTGAGCAACTCTGTCTAGGCGTCTTCTCCACGTGGATGGGGTAGTTCTGAACTTCATATCTACATAGGGGACACGGAAGAGTTTGGTTTGTTATTGGGTTGCATCTCTATTTCTGTCCTTGGATAGACAGCGTGTTTCCAGAGCCCTGCCCAAGGCTGATCAGAGTCAGTCCACCTCCCGGTGGGGGTGCTGTATGCTCATGGCTCCCTCCATGGGCTTCACGGAGCAGCCCAGTCCTGCCATAGCAGCCCAGTCCCCAGTGACTGGTCTTTGTACCGTTTTCAGCTGCACTTCAGCTCCTGTTCACCACTTTGGTTTCCTTCTCCATCATTTGCCTGTGAAGATCTTCATTTTTATATTCTTTTTAACATATACATATATTCTAAACTAACAAACCTATCTGTTCTTCTTATATAGAGAGATGGAGGTAGACAGTTTGATGTCTTGACCCAAAAGTCTCATTTAATTATTCATATATAAATTAGAATGAATGACTAAATGTGCTAAATGACTGACACATTTTGGAACATGTTGGGGTGAAATTCCCCTCTGGGCAGCCATCATCTGGGAAGCAGGCCTCTGTCCTCTTCAAGCAGCCCTAGAGGCCACATCCTCATTGTGGTTTATCCTGTGCCTTCTTTGGGCTCCCTGGGCTCTTCATGGCTCCTGGTGGTCCTTCCTGCCTCGCTCCTATTCTCAGTGGCCCAGACAGTGAAACTTGACAATGTCTTCTGAACTAGCCACAAGCAACTTGCAGGTCAAAGAAGGTAACTCAACAATGCAGTAGCAGAGACAAAGTGTGCCGACAGAGATGGATGAAGTGGAGCTAAGGAACAGTTTCTGAACTGTTCTGAATGCTAAACAACTGTGTTCAGATGTTTGCCCAGGGGAGTGTTGGGCTGGCTCCAGAGCTGCTGACTGGGCGGATCTGGCCCTGAACCTCTTCTTCATCTGTGGGCACTGGCATCAGAGTGCCCAGGTCATTGGTGCTGCTGTTGACCAGGCTCCTGGGGTCCCCCCAAACCTCTTACATGGTTCCCCAAAACTTCTTCCTGCCTTTTTGAGTCAAACAAATTCACTGACTGCTTGATGAGGCTGGCACAAGCCTCTCTATTCTCACCCCCTCAGTGTAGCACATTAATGCTAAATATCATTTATTGAGCGCTTACACGGGCTTCACATCAGACAGACCCTGTGCTGAGGGCTGTGTCTTCTTTCACCCTTGGTGGAAACTTACATGCTGTCATGATGTGGGGACTAACATTATCGCCATCTTAAACTCTTTTACATGAAATTGAGGATTATAGAATTTAAGCCCATGCCCAAGTTCATATACCTTGCACATGGCAGAGATGGGGACGAAACCTAGATCTGTCTGATCTCAAAAGCTGAGCGGTTTTCTCCATACTCTTATGCTGACCCACACAATAGGAGTCAGAAGTGATGTCAAGATTTGCTTCCAGGGTAAATTCCGAGGCAGCTTCCAAATGGCCAGTCTTGGCAATTGACTGCTTCTCTAGGAAATGACACAGCTCTTCCAGGGTCTTCTGGAAGGAACTCAACAAATTCTATAGGATGATGAGCTCGTTCAAGCCTCTCTGGCCAGGTGGGGGAAGTGCTGGACAGCTGTGAGTAGGCAGATGTCAGGGGAAGGATGAGCAAAGGCTGGCCATGACTGGAGGGAAAGGAGAAAATGGTGAGAAGATACTTAGGGGTCACACATGCCTGGTGAGTAGCATCCCTCCACTCACCCTAACCAGCAGTTGTCACTTAACGGAAATTCTTTCTACTCGCCTCCCCACTTCTATAGGCATGCCCTTTGAGCATCCAGTTCCAGTTCTAGGATCTCTCCCAGATCAAGTCCAGTTTCAGAACCACCTGATCCAGAAGGGTCTGTTCTGCAGTCTAGCCACTTTCCCTTCAGCTGTCTCTTGGCACTGTGGGATGGAGTTGCTCTGTCTGTGCTAGAGGAGGGGAAGAAATAATCTGCCAGAAGGTGAGAGCTACACCCCTCCAGAGGGTCTCCCCACTTCCAGGAGATCCTCTGGTGTCCAGTAGCCCAGCCCCACTGCAGCAGTTGCTGTTCCACAACTCATGCCCATGGAGGACCCTGTCGACTGTCTGTAGAGTCTGCCTGGGCAGGGGAGACTGCACTCAGGTGGCAGGGCCCCAGGGCCCGGGGCCCTTCTGTCACGGTCAGTGTCTGCAGTGATGTCCATTGCCCGTGTGCCACTGTGAGAGGCCCTGCTGGCACTTGGCCTGGCTGTGAGCCAGTTCCTCCCAAGACCAACTTCTGACTCCTCTTCCAGGAGGCCTGGACGGCATGGACAAGGGCCATGTGAAATAAGACTTCCCTGACCCAGCCCGCCTAACCTCAAGTGGGCCAGATGACCCTCCTCTAGTCTGAAAGCTCTGTGGCTCAGGGCTGTTGGAATCCTTGTCTTCCCTAAGGCTTGTTTCTCCTGGGCCTTGACGTCTCTGAAACATGATGGTGTTGTGGGTGGAAATGTGCCCCTGTCCTTTCCCTTTGCTGGACACTACTGCCTACATCTAAAAGGATTCACTGTTCCATCCTTCCAGGAAGAGAAAAGTTCCATTCAGGATGGGATGCGTTCTACTGCAGTGCTGTGGGTGCAGCTGTGTGTGCTCAGGTGCTCCAGTCATGTCCGACTCTCTGTGACCCGCCAGGCTCTTCTGCGCACGGGGATTCTCCAGGCAAGAATACTGGAGCGGGTTGCTGTGCCCTCCACCAGGGGATCTTCCTGACCGAGGGATTGAACCTGGGTCAAGATGTCAAGCCATCTACCTTCATCTCAATATATAGGAAGAACAGATTTGTTTCTTAATTTAGAATATATGTGTATGTTAAAAAGAATATAAAAAGGAAGATCTTCACAGGCAAATGATGGAGAAGGAAACCAAAGTGGTGAACAGGAGCTGAAGTGCAGCTGAAAACTGGGTACAAAGTCCAGTCCCTGGGACTGGGCTGCTATGGCAGGACTGGGCTGCTCCCTGAAGCCCATGGAAGGAGCCATGAGCATACGCGCCCCGCCCCGACCCCGGGAGGTGGACTGACTCTGATCAGCCTTGGGCAAGGCTCTGGAAACATGCTTTCTATCCAAGGCCAGAGACAGAGATGCAGCCCAAATAACAAACCGAGCTCTTTCGTGTCCCCTGTGTAGATATGAAGTTCAGAACTACCCCATCCACGTGGAGAAGACGCCTAGACAGAGTTGCTCACATAATCTCTTATTCACAACTCTGAATCCCTGGTTCAGAGCTAGGGATAAGGTAACCACAAAGTTGCCCTATAGGGAAGGGCATTTGGGAGAACACTCCCATGAAATAGCAACTCCCATGAAATAGCAAAGATTATTCACCCAAAGAATAGAAGTTGAGACTGTAATTTTCAAACATGAAGAGAAAGAAATGAACAAACATTGAACCTCCTGAACTGCATAAAAGAACAAAAAGATATGACACCAAAAAATGAGTCCCCCAGGTCTGAAGGTGTTCAATGTGCTCCTGGGGAAGAGTGGAGGAAAACTACTAACGCCCCAGAAAAGAATGAAGCAGCAGGCCAGAGCGGAAATGGTGCTCAGCTGTGGCTCTGTTTGGGGATGAAAGTAAAATCTGACACCGCAAAGAACAGCATTGCACAAGAACATGAAATATCAGGTCCATCAGTCAAGGTAAGCTGGATGTGGTCAAGCAGGAGATGGCAAGAGTAAGCATCGATGTCTTAGGAATCAGTGAACTCAAATGGACTGGAATGGGCGAATTTAATTCAGATGACCGTTGTATTTACTACTATGGACAATAATTCCATAGAAGAAATGGAGTAACCGGCATAATCAATAAAAGATTCTGAAATCCAGTACTTGGGTGCAATCTCAAAAATGACTGGATGATCTTGGTTTGTTTCAAAAGCAAGTCATTCAACATCACAGCAATCCAAGTCTCTGTGTTTCCTGAATTGGCAGGCAGGTTCCTTACGGCTAGTGCCACTGGGGAAGCCCCAAGCAAACCTCCAGTCTCACCTGTTTAAAGACTGCATGCATGCTTGGCCATTCAGAAATGTCTGGCTCTGCAATCCCATGGACTGTAGCCTACTAGGTTTCTCTGTCCATGGGATCTGCACGCGAGAATACTGGACTGGATAGCCATTCCCGTCTCCAGGTATCTTCTTGACTGAGGAATTAAACCCAAGTCTCCTGCATTGTAGGTGGATTTTTTTTTTTTTTTTTTTTTACCATCTGAGCCACTAGAGAAGCCCAGGTTTAAAGCAGTGAAGTTTTATTTCTCACTCATGCTTCATTGTCCACCGTGGGTTCACAGGAGGCCCATCCACATGGTCCTTATGTAGGATGCAGGCTGATGGAGCAGCCTCTTTGGAACAGTGCTGGTTGCTGTGACAGAGTCCAAGGGCTCTGAAGGGCTTCATCCTGACCATGAAATGCTCCAGCCTGGAAGTGACCCATGGTCCACCAACCACAAGGACACTGAGAAGTGTGTTCAGAAAGCAGAGCGGTGGAAGTATATACCACAGGACTTGCAGTGTGGCAAAACAAGGACATATTTCTGGAAGGCTGAGGGCTGGTGTTTCACAAATCAGTAGGCACCTGGGAAGATTGATTTCCCCAAGTGCCTCTTTATTCAACACTATTGGCTTTGGAGCTAGCCCATCCTGGTTGAAGTTTGGATACTGCCATGAGCTAGATGTGTGACTTTGGGCAAATTGCTTAGCCAATCTAAGCCTCAGTTTCTTCATCTATAAAATGGTGCAATACCACCCAAGATGCCACAGCCAGTAAATGACAGGGCTGTGATTCCCAACCACTTGGGTCTGGGTCCACGGCCAATTCTTTCAAAATCGAGTCTTCACTGGTTAAAAAACAACAACAGCAACAAAAACAAAGTCCAAGTGGCTTAATAACACTCAAATGGCCCAAGATGGGAGTGTAACCTCTTCCTTGTTCTACTCGCCCATTCCTCTTCCCCTTGCCCTTCTTGCCCCAGTTTTCTCCCCAGGAATCCTGGTGCTCCTGAGTCTCCCTCCAGCCCCAGCTCCAGTCTGCCTGAGGGTAGAGCTTGTTCCCAGCTACTTGAGAGGCATTTGCAGGGGTCTGATGATGGATCTGCTTCAGAACCACAAAGCCCAGGTTCTCACCTGGCCCTGGCTCTCATTGCACATGGAGTGACCCCCACCTAGCCAGAGGCCCTGACCTCAGCCTTCCTTAGCCCTGGCTGCACTTGGGAGGGATGTGGGGGGTCCCCTTTGCAGAAAGGAGGAAAAGGTTACAGAATCACTCTAAACAAGGCAAAACAAAGCCATTTATCTTGGGACATTAGTCACTGAGCTGCTGACGCAGGAAAACATGCTGTACTCTTGGCAATTGCCATTTACATTAGAACAGGATGATTTGTGGACTTGGAGGCCTGCGACCCTTCCAGATTCCCCCACCCACTTCTGTCTGTCCCTGCAAGCGCCAGTAGCTTCTCCTTGGGGAAGAGGGGCTGGCCTGGGTCTCGGCCTAACAGGTGCTAAAGTCCCACCCCCATTCTCTTCCATGTAAACACTGGCCATGAGATTGCAGGAGTGCCCCAGGCTCCCAGAGCTGCACTAGCTGGCTTCAGCGTCAGCATCACACTGTACATGTGGTCTTTCCTTCTTGGCTATAACAGTTTAGTGTTGGGAGGAAGGCTTTTCAATCCCCATATCTGCCTATATTCTAAAAGATGACATCATCACCACACACACACACACACACACACACACACACACACACACACACAGATTGTCCCAAAGAGGAATGGAAGTTGCACTGTTCAGAGAGAATGCTGTCTCGTACCAGCTTAAGTGATGAAAGTGTTAGTGATGAGAGTGTTAGTCACTCAGTTGTGTCTGACTCTTTGTGAGTCCGTGGATTGCAGCCCACCAGGCTGCTCTGTCCATGGAATTCTCCAGGCAAGAATACTAGAGTGGGTTGCCGTTTCCTTCTCCAGGAGCTTAGATGACATACAAAAGTAAATCAGGAGAAAGGAACTTGAGGGAAGTTGGGCGCCCACTATTTCATCCAGAGTCTTCTTTTCAAGGTGATCTGATATTTGGTTTGAAGTAAATCCCAGGTGGCGCTCTTGCCTACTTTCATGTACAGGATAGATGCCTCTCCCAGCCTTAGGTCCATCCACCCTCTGCACTCCTGGTCATGGCGTCTTTCATGCCCACTCTCTACCTATATGCTCGAGGGTGGAGCATAGGGCCTGGCCCAAGCCAATAGGATGATCAGATTCTCCCAGTCTCAGCGACTGGTTCACAGACGGATATTTAACCCAGTCAGAGTCAATGAGTTTCAAGAAAACATTTGCTATATTTCTGAGAGAGTGACGTTCTAGGAAGGGAGAGTGAAAGTGAGTGTGTCATTGGCACAGGATTTCTTCTCCTGTGCAAGGTGATGTGTGGGGGTTGGGCACTGCTCTCTGGAATGGGGAGCTGGGAGGTGCTGGAGGGCCACCTCATAGAGCTGAGGACAAAGTACAGACACAGAGAGAAACTGAGTCTCTGCAGTTGTCCTTTAAGCAACTGGGTTGAACTTCTCTGGCTCAATCTGTTGAGTTTGGGGTGAAAATCAACACATTCTTTTTGTTGCTCAGGTCAGTCTGAGGTGTCCTTTGGGACATGTGTGGTCATAAGAGCCCTTGACCTGTGTGATGAGTAGTGTACACAGGGCACAGAAGACTGTGAAATCTGGCCTCAGATCCTTTGCCAAGCATATCCCACCGCTGAGAACACCACTGTGGCCTAGAGGGGCTCTTGTCCTTTTTGTGTACCCACCCTCCTTAGAAGCCCTCCATGACCCTGGGACCCAGCCCGCACCTGGGGCAGACTGTGCGCTGCAGCAGGATGCTGCCACACCGACTGGGTCTTGTCCATCTTCTCCACCGAAAGACAAGCCTGTCCTTGCCTCCAGTTCCTGTGGCCCCGGCACATAGTGGGTGGGCGTTCAGCAAGTGACTGCTCTCTGAGCAGCTATGCTGGTGGGAAGGCAGGGTTAGGGGAGCTGGGGGAGCAGGCAGACCTCAGGGGTAGGACTGCAGGAGTCCAGATCAGAAGCTGTGATGACCTCAGCTGGGAAGACAGGAGATCTGGGACAAGGAGAGAAGATGCTTTTAAAACTTGGGGGCGGGGGGCGGATCCTTGCAAGCTGGAGCCAAGAACAGTCCATGTTTGACACAGGAGGTGTGGTGAGTGGTATGGAAGTGCTAGGACTGAATCACAGAGAATGGCTTCAGAATGGAGTGCGGTCCAGGTAGGGGGCCATCTCTCGGTCTTGGTTGGGAGGGGTGTTCCTCTGTGCTCTCCTAGCAGGACAGACAAATTAGCAGGTGATCCCTGCCCACACCCTGTGCTGACCTAAGTCATCAGAATGAGGGTGGCAGAAAGTAAACATTCCTAACTTTGGAACATATTTTATACTTCAAATGACAAAGAGGTTTCTGAAGTCCAGGCTGAAACTTGGGACTGATAATGAACATTGGGCTGGGAGTGGGGAATCAGTGTGTCTCCCCCACTTCATGTCTCCTCCCACTCCCGAGCTCTCTGGGGCTAATACCATTCTGAGGATGCATGGAACTAGCTCCAGTGGCACTGTCTTTTCTCTTTGAGCTATAGATGTCCTGGCCTTCCATCCTGGCTGCTGCCCAGTGGGGATAAAGAGCAGCCAGGGTGGAGTCCTAGGAGTGAGGGCAGGGGCTGGGGTAGTAACCTGGAGCAGAATGTTTGAGGCTCTAGTTCCAGCAGGGAATAGAAATGAAAGTAGAGAACCAGAGGCACAGGCAGGGTGAGGAGGAGGCTACCTCCAGATGTCCTTGAGGGTACTTTGGCTCTGCCCACTAGAGGCTGCCAGACAAGGCTGTGCAGATTCTGGTTGCCAGAAGAGGAAGAGGTCACCAATGTCTCCCTGGGCCAGTCTTCTGATTCAGAGCCTGGCATGGATAAAGCTGAGGCTCACAGGCTAGTAGCGCTTTTCATGACCAGTGTAGGCACAGAAGTCAGGGTGGTGGAGTGTGACCTAGCCAGGAACGGAGTCAATCCTAGCCTGCCCTCACCCAGCAGCAGCTTGCTGAAACTTTTTTGGCCTAGAAGCTTGATGCCACCATCCCTAGGGAAAATCCAGCCAGATTTACCCTACCTGGAGCCCTTCAGAAGCATCTCAAGTGCAAGTGCTGAAGCTTTGAGCACTCACGGAGCTGCCGTGCTGCGGGCCTCTGGCTGGTACCCGCATCGTGGGCTCCTAGCCTCTGTGCTCAGCTAGCCTTGGCTCCACTGTCTGCCCAGGGCTTGGCCGTGCTGCTCCTCAGGGGCCAAGGCCGCTCTTCCCTCTCCCCTGCCCTTGCCTCCCAGCCAGCCCAGCCCAGCCCAGCCCAGCCCTTCCCACCAGCGGCGGCCCTGCTTCACACCCATGACAGGCCAGAGTTGGGACTCAATCACTAGCAGGCCCTGTGAGCACTGTCCAGAGCCCCGTGGCCTCCCCCTCCCGCCAGCTTCCCCCCACGAGGTTGGCATGGAGCTCCTGAGAGCTTTGGACTTGAATNCGGCGGCCCTGCTTCACACCCATGACAGGCCAGAGTTGGGACTCAATCACTAGCAGGCCCTGTGAGCACTGTCCAGAGCCCCGTGGCCTCCCCCTCCCGCCAGCTTCCCCCCACGAGGTTGGCATGGAGCTCCTGAGAGCTTTGGACTTGAATGAAGGGGGAAGGGAGCACAGTGAGGCAGCCCAGGGGTGGCCAACTCTTCAGCCCATCCTGACTCTGTTTTCCCTTCCCTTGTTCTCTGCCCAGCCCCATTCATGCAAGAGTCTTTATATAGACACATGACTTCATTTCTCTTGGGTATATGTCTAGGAGTGGAATGGTTGAATCATACAGTAAGTGTATATTGAACTTTGAAATAAACTCTGTGAGTTTAAATGAGACAATTATTCAAAGTAATTTTCCCACTGCATGTTCCCTCCAGCAATGGGGCAAGGACAGGATGTTCCACCTGTTTGCCAACACTTGGGATGTTAGTCGTCTTAGATGAGGACTGAGGTTATGTGGGTTATAACAGCACCAAGAAAGGGACAGAGTACAAGTGGAGAGTAAGCCAGGAAGAGAAATTGGATTTGGGGATGCTGTTTGCATCTTGTCTTCATTGGTTATCTGCCCTGTGACTTTGGGCAAGTACTTGAACTTGGCTATGCTTCCATTGTCTCAACTGGAAAACAAGAACACCACACCTACCTATGTTGAGATTAAATGAGGTAATGGGTATAAATGTATTTTCACAGGACTTGGCATCAGGGTTCCTGTTAGTTTACAGGGTCTTTGCATGAACTGGATAAAGCTGTCCCCTCTCCAGGTTGATACAGCCCAGGGCCATGATGCAGGAGGTGTACTCGTATACTGCTGTTCCCTAGACAAGAAGCCTTAGGCAGCACACCAAGTGCACAATCATTTGCAGTGATCCTATTTGACCCACACATTGTCAATGAAAGTATAATGAGCAAATGAAGTGGAAAGGAGGAGGTGAGTGTATTGGTCAGGGGGGTCCTGTGTGTGTTGACCTCTCCCTGGTAGCCCTCTCACCTGCTCTAATGGCTTCCCCTACCCTTCACCACCTGCTCCTTTGAGGCTCTGAGACCTTGGGCACCAATCTCCAGGTTGAATCTCCCCGCAGGAATGTCTATGGAGTTTGGTATTTGTATTGAGTCATACAGAGTGTGTGTGTTAGTTGCTCAGTGTGTCTGACTCTTTGCGACCGCATGAACTGTAGCTTGCCAGGTTTCCCTGTCCATGGAATTCTCCAGGCAAGAATACTGGTGTGGATTGCCATTCCCTTCTCCAGAGGAACTTCCCGACCTAGGGATCGAACCCTGGTCTCCTGCATCACAGACAGATTCTTAACTGTTTGAGCTACAGGGAAGTCCTGTCATACAGAACCTTGCTTCAATTCATAGTTTGGTTCTCAAAAGAAATCCAACATCACAGAGATGTGCTTGAGGTAACAGCACTTGTGGTAACTGGACTTGGTCTTTGGAGGGGGACAGAAGCGGAGAATAATTGGGATCCCCAGGAAACACGGCCAGTGTTGACTGTCTGCAGCAGAGAGATGCTGAGGAGTAGAGACAAAGTTGAAGGATCCCAGCCTTACTGGGAAGGTTTCTGGGTTTCTAAGGTGAAGCATTGGGCAGGAAAGCACCCCCTCAGAAAGCAGGCATTCCTGCAGCTCTCTCTGGCCCGAACATGCAGAAGCTCGGGACATATTTGCCTAACAGGAACTCAAGGGAGGCATGCTATGCTTAGAACACAGAACTCAGTAGATGAACAACTCAGATGAAGCAGGCTTTTTGCTTTATGTGTTTATATCCTTGAAAGGAGCCCTTCTTTACCTGAGGGACTTAGGTCCCCTTACCTGGGCTGGACTCCTTTAATTATGAGAATCTTTGCTTACAGAGAGGCTGTGGGGGAAGGGGAGGGGAAGGAGAGACCCTCAGAGCTGGGGGCTGGGTGGCCCTGATGACCACCCTGTGGAGAGTTTTGCCTCTGAGCCCTCCTGTTCTCCAGCCTCACCCCGGCACACAGTAGGACTTCCTGGCGGAATGACACATGAGTCACTTCTGAGACACTCTGGTGAGTCACTGGAGGGGCAGTGTCACCACGCTGCAATGTACCCGTGACAGGGGATTTTAAGGGGTACAGGTGGGCGGGGCCTGCGGTTTCCTGTGTCCCACCCCCAGCCCAGGGGTCACCTGCTTGCTGGCCAGGAGGAGGCTGGAAGGGAGCGGACAAAGCAAGCACCTTCCAGCCAGGCGAAGAGGAGAGAGATAACTTCCTCTTTATGGTCTCCGCAAATAGATCACAGTGTGACCTTCTTTCCCTTTCCAGCGTAAGCGTTAGGTTAGATTAGGCCAGCTCTGATGAGGGAAGGAAATGCAATGGAACCCACTTTCCTCCTCTTCCTGGGCAGAACGTTTCCAACCTTAAAAGAGCTGGCCAGACACAGATAGGACCCCAGGGAAGAAGGTGACAGTTGGGGTTAGATGGCCTGGGTGAAGGGAGTCAAGTTTGACGTGGAAAGGCCACCTAGAAGAGACCAGGTAGGAAGGCCGGGGCAGGGGTCGGGCTGGTAACGTCCCCTCCATCCTCCCCTCTTCTGGGCATCGTGGATGGACACCAGGCTGCTCTGCCCCATACCGCAGCTTCTGAAGGTGAAAGTCACCTTCCGCCGTTCTCCCCACTGCCTGCCGCTGGCTTGGGGAAGTGGGCGACATAAATCCTTCCTCGTCCCTGTCCCGTGGTGCTTGCCTGCGTGGCCCTGGGGAGGAGATTCTCGCGGCCGTAAATCAGTGTCCCCTGCGCGCCGCCTGCCCTTCATCACGGTGCTTTACGGTGCTGACACCCGCCAGGATTTAGTGGGCCAGCCGGGCTGAGGCCGCCTCATTGAAATGCCCCCTCTCCCCTCCCACCTCCTCCCTCAGAACGGAGGCCGCTGTAAATCCTGGAGATGGCTATTTGCATATGCATCTGCATACATTTGCCCCTCAAATTGCCTGCATCAGAACTCACAACATCACCGGAGGAGCCAGGAAGTTTCTGTTGTCCCAACTCTAGTAGAGGAAGGGGAAACTGAGGCTGGGAAGGGATGGGGCCCTGTGAGGCAGGGACAGAGTGGGGGTTCGGTGCAGAAGGGATTTAGCAGAGGCTTTTGTTGCTGTTGTTCAGTTGCTCAGTCATGTCCAACTCTTTGAGACCCCATGGACTGCAGCAAGCCAGGCTTCCCAGTCCTTCGCCATCTCCTGGAGCTTGCTCAGACTCATGTCCATTGATTTGGTGATGTCTTCCAAACATCTCGTCCTCTGTCTTCCTGTTCTCCCCCTGCCTTCAATCTTTCCCAGAATCAAAGGCTGGGGACATATAAACCAGGGCCCCTTCTGGCTCCTTCTGTCTCAAACTGGACTCAGCCAAGACCAGGCCCTAGTCTGGACATGAGTAATCTGTTGGGAAGGGTGAGGGCCTGGTGCAGCCGGATTCTTCTATCTGCGTGAGCCCCCTTGCCCTACACCTTAACACCAATCTAGTGACCCATGGCCCAAGAGCATCACTCACTGGTTCAGGGATGGCATCCTTGGGCTCCTTTGCCTGGGCCTCTTCAAGGGTCGGTGAGCCCTGAGCCCTCCCTCAAGCTCCCTGCTGCTCAGGAAGGCTCAGAACTTTCTGGGCTCTCAGGGAGAGAAAGCCATGGCAGGGTCAGCCCGCCTTTCTTCTCTTGATCCCAGGCCCCATTCAGGCTTCCAAGTAGAAGCCCCATGGGTGGGGCCCAGCACCCCGAGACCCCGAGGCTGGCTGAAGACCAGGTCAGGGAGGTTTCCCCTGGTGGCACACGTCTGTCCCCTCCCCTGCCCCTGCTCCTCTATTGCTCACCCCTGTGGTGTGTGCTTCATGTGTTTCTGATTGACTCATTAAAAATGCCTTCTCATCAGAGGCCTGTATTGCAACAGCCTGAGGAGGCGCAGGCTTTGGGGGAAACCTGCTGCTCCTTCTGAGACCCAGAGTCCTGACAGGACTGATGTGGGCTCTTTCTTGACCTCGGCTGGGGGCTCCCTCCCTCCCTCCCCCAGCATAGCACCCAGGGGTAGCTGTCCCAGGCCCCAGACATGGTGCCCGTCACTCAAGTCTCCTCTCCCTGCCCAGCTCCCCCTCCACCCCACCTGCCCTGTCCCACCAGCTGGGGGCTGGTGAACGAACCCCAGGACAGGATAGAGTTGTGGGTGGGAGACCCTGAGGGGCCGGACCAGCCACCTTGTCTCTGCAGATCCTTCCTGGATCTCTCCAGGGCTCTGTGCTGGGAGCCCTGTATGTCCACATCACCCCAGCTCAAGGAGAGGGTAAGTGAGCATTGGAGCCAGGATGCTCCTAGTGGGGAGAGGCAGGAAGGGGATGTCCCTGAGCATGGGCACCACCTGGCTTCCCTGAGAAATAACCCCAGGAGAAGCATGGGAGCCCACCCTGGCAGCCCTGGCTTTGTGCTGGGGGAGGGGTGGACCCTAATCCCCTCCTTTCTGTTCTTCTCCCCAGCCCCTGCCTCTCCTCTCTCCAACCCTGTCCTGGGTTGTTCCATTTTCTCTTCTCTGTTGAACGTCCAACGGCCTCCCTGGTTAGGGGAGAGTCAGGTCCTTCCTCCAACCCCTGTCTTCAGGGCAGACTGGCCCAGGTGAGGTGGACAGAGAGTGTGTCGGGATGCTGAGACCCTGGACAAGCAGGAGGGTGACAAAGATGAGCCCAAACTCCCTGTCTCTGCAGCTTTTTAATAAAAATAAATAAATAAAGAAAGAAAAGAATGGAATATGGCCTGCTATTGGGTCCAGGAGAGTGGGGAGCACAGAGTCGGGGGATGGCTGGGAAGACCTCCCCAGAGCCACCCTGGCTAACACATGCTGGGATTCTTAGAAAGCACTGCATGGACTTTGTGGCGGCGTGGCAGCAGGAGGGACCCCCATCTGGAAGCCTTTAAAGTCTCCCTCCCCCGCTTCTCCAAACAGCTTGTTCCCAGAAAACAGGAGGAGAAGTTACCCAACAACAAGCTGGGGCTTCCTGTGGGGCTGGCGGCCCCTCCCTGCCTCTGTCGTAGCACACCAGGCCCTCACCCGCCCCCCAGGCTCTGCTCAGCGGGGCCCCTGCCTGTTACACATCACGGAGTTGGTTCCTGACACCTCCTTGACCACCTGTGTGCACAGCTCCTTCCCCCAGGAAGCCCTCCGGAACTGCTCCAACTCCCTGTGAACACGCACACCCAGCCTTTGTGTGCGCCCTTCTTCTGGTTCAGGCCTGCCAGCCTATTTGCTATGCTGTCTCTCTTCATCCCATCCGGGCTGGAAGAGTATTTAGGGCTTGGTGAGCCTTCCCTTTTTATTTCATATAATGCAAAATTGACACCCAGAGAGGCCAAATGACTTGTCCCAACGTGAACAGAGCCAGATATAGACCTCAGCTCTCTTTCTCCCAGTCCAAGGGTCCATTGCCTGCCCAACACGTCCATTTGATTGTATAGTCTCCCCAGGATAACAGCACAGCCCCAAGAGAGCCCGTAAGTTCTGACTTGATGTGCGATTGGGCACAGCCGAGGTGTAGAAGCTGCCAGAAACTGAGGGGCAGAGACCTCGGAAAGGTGGCAGGACTGGCCAGTGGCTGGGGAGGTGTGGTCTTCAGAAGAAAGAGCTGGGCCCACCGATGCTGACCCAGAGGCTGGCAGCCTGGCCTGCATGCGGACTGGCCGATCTGGCTCCTGACTTGCTTACTTGGCATTTGAGGGAATCACCTTGAAATGAAAAATCTCCAACGAAAAGAGGTTTTTAATTTGTAGATAAGCAGAGAGTTCAGTTTTAAATGAGACTCTGGTCCTTGTAAAATCTTTTCAGAAATACAGTGACTGCTGAGTTTCAGTAAGCTCAGAGCCTTCAGGAGGAAGATGGAAATGGGCTTTGAAGGATGGGGATAGGCAGAAGAGCCTTCTAGAGCAGGGTTTGAGCACAGACTCAGAGGGTGAATGAGCGCCGACTGACCTCAGTCACCCTGACCAGATGTGCAGCTTGGGATTAGCTCCTTAATTAGTCTCTGCCCTGGTTTCTCACCGGAATGAAGAGGATTACAGTAGCACCTCCCTGAGGTAGCTGAGGACATCTTTGTAAACATGAGGTAACATTTGTAAAATTCTTCACATAGTAAGTGCCCTCTGAGAGGCGCATTTATTTACTCATTTGCTTAACAACATCGCTTTCCTTGTACTATCCATTTTAATTCCTATAAGCAACACAAGATGGTATTTACTGGAGCTTGTGACTCATGGATACTGGGCCTGGGGCCTTTCAGGGAGAGAGATCCTGAGACTTTTACACTCCGGCCTCCTCATACAAGACATTGTCCACTTCTGGGCCACTCTCTCTCAGGATGCACCAACCTGTGCCAAGGACCAGAAACCCCACAAGCCCTGCCTCTGGGGGCAGCCTGGGTAGAGGCGGAGAGGGTGTGGGGAGGGGGCATGTGTGACCATGGATGGCAGTTCCAAGTGAGACATAAGCAGGAGCAGATGGAGCCCAGAGCACGAAGTTCCTGTTCTCATGCAAATGTCTGGGACAATAAAAGTCAGAGGGGTAGCCATTGTGGGGGGCAGGGAGGAGGTGGAGGAAGCGGGGGAGAGGGCGCAGAAGGAAGACGCCATGCTGGCAGAATTAGCTCTTATTCAGAGTTGCCGTTGAATCGCTTGGGGTTGGGGGTGGCCTTTCCAGTCTGCTGCCCAGGGCCCTTGGCCAGCTTACTAGGGCCCAGGCGAGGCCTGGGAGAGTGGGGAGGGGTCTGGGCCTGTGCCTGCTGGGGATGGCTTGACAGCAAGTGCTCTTCAGAGCTGATTGCATTTCCTGGCCTTTGATGCCCGAGATCAAAGCACTGCCAAGCCCTCCCCTCGTCCCAGCTCCTGGCAGCTCCTCCCTGCCCTAGGGGTCCAGGCTGTGTGGTCGACACAGTGGCTGGAGGGGGCAGGCCAGCCTGGTGTTAGTGGCAGGCCCCAAGTGACTTAGAGCAACNGTGTGTACGCACATTTGTGTGCACTCGTGTCAGCCTGTGTGGGCCCGCGTGTGCCTGTGCACACATGCCCAGAGTGAGTGCGGGCATAATGTACTGTGTGTGCACGGGTTCACGCGTGTATGTGAATCTGTGTGGGGATGACGTGCCAGTGTGTGCACGCTCACAAACGGAAGACTTGGCTGGGAAACCCAAGTCTCCCTGTCTGAGGCCTCAACCCCTGCTCCCTGGGGCCCTGGTGGAGGAGAACATAGNGTTCACGCGTGTATGTGAATCTGTGTGGGGATGACGTGCCAGTGTGTGCACGCTCACAAACGGAAGACTTGGCTGGGAAACCCAAGTCTCCCTGTCTGAGGCCTCAACCCCTGCTCCCTGGGGCCCTGGTGGAGGAGAACATAGAGTCCCCAAACCCCGCGATCTGGGACGGTGGCTTCTGTCGGATCCCGCCCCCGCCCTCTCTCTCTCTCGACACAAATAGCTTGTGGAACAAAGGGAGCTGGGGATTTGGATTATTTATACAGTCAACATTAAGCAACTTGTGGTCTATTTAAATTCTTCTTTATTAGGCCGGGAAATTCCATGGCAAACACTCAGGCAGTAAGGAAACCTCCACCAAGGCAGCTCCCAGCTCCACACTGCCTTTTGCTTCCTCATCATCTTTCCTGCTCCCGACCTCTGACCCCTGCTTCTTCCATCCAGGCTCCCCCAGGCCATGCCCAACCCTGTCTTCCCTACCTGCACGCCCTCCGGATTCTCCCTCTGTCCTTCAACCTTCATCTCTAAAACCTCACCCCAGGCCCCCACCCAACATCTACCCATGCTTTCGCTGACTTAGGAGGGTCAGCCAGACACCAAGCCTTACACTTCAGAGACAGCTCTGTGGGAGCAGCGTGGAGCCACCAGGAGGGGGAGTCAGGCTTGGGAGAAGGTGGGGAGGGGCAGGCTGTGGGCCTGTGCTCTGAAGGCTCAGGGGACTCTGCTCCAAGTGCCTCTAGCAGACAGCTTAGGCAGCAAAAGAAGGGGTCTTACCAACAGGACGAGCCACCAGCCTCTCCCCACCCCTGGCTGCTGGAGTTGTAGATGGGGCCGGGCAGGGTCTGGGGCTGAGGAGGGGCCGAGGGTGGCGGAGCTCAGGGACTGCAAGATCCCTTAGGAAGGGACAGCCGCTGGGCTGAGGGTCCACAAGGCAGGCCTCTTCTCCAGTGGGCCCTCCTTCTTCTCTCCCTAGGCTGTGGCCCTGAAGGCTCACCCCGAGGCAGATATCGCTTGGGAAGTGAGAGGGAAGTGGGGAGGAGCACCAGAGGAGCATCCTGGGGTCTGGAGGATCTACCATTTCTGGGCGGGTATGGGAGCCCCTCTCCTAGCCCTCGACTCCCAGGGCCCTCCTGACCCTGCTCTTACCTGGAGTGAAATCTCCTCTTTGTTTTTCTCTTTCCAGCTAGACTATGAGCCCCTGAGGACAGAGAATGCAGACATTCACCTAGTAGCCCAGGGCCTGGCATGCAGGTAATAGCAGGAGCCTCACTGATGTTCCTTGAACTCAAAGAAATGGCACTCTGAGGGCTTGTGGGCCAGTCCAGTCCTCCATGTTCTCCCCTAACACAACCTTGGCCCAGAATCCTGTCCCGTTTCTGCCTTTCCCAGGGGACAGGGCCCTGCCCAGATGGAGAGGCGTCCCACTGAGGACTAAGGCTCATTTTGAACCTGTCCTGATGGCAGGCTGTGCTGGGACAAGGGGGACAGGCTGTGCCTCCCGGACTTGGGGGGGCATCACCAGGGAAGGAAAGAGGTGAAGGTTGCCACACCGACTCCATTCTCTGGAGATCTGACGAAGGCTCAGCTCTTGTCTGAGCTGATGCTTGGGCTATGGGTAAGCAATGCGTCCCCTTCCAGGCAGACGGGGCAGGGGTGGAGAACGGAGAAGCTGCCCCTTCCAGATCGCAGTGTGACAACCTCTGTCTCTAAACGGCAGCTGATGGAGTGGGTGGGGAGACCGACCTAGAGCTTGCTGCCGATTAGCACCTCGCTGTCAGTCCTGCCCTCTGGGCCTGTCCCTGCTGCCACCTCTGGGCCCGTGTTTCTGATTAGTGGGCCCCAGCTGTGTAACATTAGTTGCATTTTTCCAGGATGAATCTTGGTTGTGACTTCCTGCCACGGGTCTGAACCAGCTGCCTGCTTTTGCCGCCTGCTTCTCATCCCCATCCCCTAGGCTGCCCCAAATGCCCTCACTCCCAGGGGGCTCCTCCCCGAGGGGATAGTGAGGCCGTGCCTGTCTCAGGGGTTTTTTCCTCCTAGGTCAGAGGAGATGTCCCTTTGCTGCCTGGGGATGCTCAGGGCACAGCTGCTCCTCACAAGCAGAATCCAGGAAGCTTCTTAGATGTGTGGCCTTCAGTGGGTGACAGAGCCCCAGACCTTCACAGGTGGGCAGATGCCACCAGACAAGGGCTGAGCAGGTCAAGACCAGGGAGGTGTTTGTACAGGGCTGAGGAAGTTGCTCAGGGAAGTCTCCAAAGACCAGAAGCATCACCTTCTGGCTTTCTGGGGTCCGTCTTCTGTGCAGTAGTGGTCTTGATGTGGTCGAGCCAGTCTCCAGCTGAAGCCTTGAGCTGCATTAGCCCTTTTCCCTCCGGATTTGCAGTGTGCTTCCTGTGAGTTACTCAGTGAGGACACCAGCTCAACAGAGCATCCGCCTGAGAGGTAGTGGGTTCCTTGTTCTGTAGGTGTGTAAGTATGAACTGGAGAATCAAATCTTTTATGTTCACAGTGGCCTTTATATTTTATGTGATCTTCACTGCATCCCTGTAAGGGGGCAAGGCAGGGGCGGAAGTGATCCTTACAATCTTCAGAGAAGGAAACAGGCCAGAAGGAGGGAGTGAGTACATGTTTAAGCCTGCATTAGAACCCAGAAGTGAGACCCACCTTAGCTCAGCAAGAGTTTAATCAATATGCCTCTTCTCTGGGCCCAACCTGACTCCCAGAGACTATAAGCCTGGAGCCCAGCCTGGCCGTTGGTGTGTCCCCTTCCATCTCTCCCTGCCTCCCAGGTTCCTGGTGGATACCCCTAAACAGTCTGACAGCCCTGTCCCAGGCATGCCTGTCTGATTCTGACTGTCCCTCCTTGTCCCAATAGCTTGCCTGCAGCCATAGCTGCTAGTCTCTGCCAGGATCATGACCTGAATCTAGTCTCTGGAAAGCAAAGCTCTAGAGGATTCTCGAGGCTGTCAGCATCCTGAATAGGAGTTCCATGGAGGGCAGGCTTGCTCCTGCATCCCCAGGGCTCAGAGTAGGCTTGACACATGAGATGACTCAGGCTGGACAGTGGGTCCAGCAGGTCTGAGATTTGGAGCCAAGGGTGACCTAGAGAAGTGGCTACAGCTGGCAGTGGGGACCCCGGGGAGTCAGGGAGACCTGCTTACTCTGGGAAGGAGGCAGAAGCTGGAGGCAGGAGGTGTGAGCTGTCCTTAGGGAGAGGGGACTTGTGTTGCAAGAGCATGGGGCTCTTGAAAACACTGATCAGAGAAGGGCCTAGGGCAGCGCTGGGTGCCAGACACTCTGGGTGGGATGATGTTCTCCTGTGGCCTTGGGCAGGGCTGCTGAGAGGGGACCAGATGCTGGGGGCTGCCAATGGGCTGCTTCTTTTCTGGACCACAGCAGGGGTGCTGCATTACAGCCCAGAACCCATCCCAGGAGCCCCAGGCAGCAGCAAGGCTTCGGAGAGACGCGCCCATCAGTTCTCTCAAACACCCTTAGAGAGTGTTCTGGACTAATGCGTTGGGTGGTGTCAGGCAGGGGACAGAGGCTCTGCCCTGGGGAAGCCTAGTCCCAACCAGGGAGACGCTGCCTCTGCCCTCGGGATCCTCTTCAGTTTATGACGTGTGGACATATCATAACCCCCAGGTTCCCTTTGCCCTGGAACTAAAGGTTTCATTCCTTCGTTTCTTTAGTTATTTTAGGCAAATGTGAGCTGTCTCTCTAATTACTGCAAGGAACTGCCAACAGCTACATTTGGCTAGATTGAGACTATGAATGAAACTTGTGTTTGTCTCTCACGGGCTTGGTTGGTTTCAGCCTTCTCTGTCTCTTGGATGGCTGGTGGCAGAGTGCTGTGTGTGCCGATCAGCTAATGGGAACGCAGTGTCGGTTTGCCTGGGCCATGTCAACAGGATCTTGGAGCAGGGTGGACCCGTGTTAAACTTTTGCATGAGAAACAAATTCCCCTGTTGAAGGATGACTCCTTTAGCCTCCGTCTCATGCCTGCGGAGACAGGGAGCGCTCTCTCTTCTAGCTGATTTTAGGTTCTGTCATTTGCTCTAGGGCTCCAGGCCAGGCAGGGGGTCACTGAAGTTTCTCCTCCAGAAGCAGCTCTAACGGGGTCCCCCAGAGCCCCCTGGTGGTCACTCTGAAGGTGTGCTGCCCTCCCCAGGGGTTCTCTTACGGCCTTAAGTGGATGAAAGGAGCCTCTTCCTTTGGCAAGGGCTCCCTGTCCTGGTCCTGCAGCTGGCAAAAAGCCCCGCTTTAGAGTTTCCTTGCTGTTCACCAGGCATAAGGTCAAGGCCCATCCCCTCCTCCAGGCAGTGACCCTCTTTGGGTACCTCTTCCTGGACATTCTTACCCCACCCAGCCAAGTCCTGGCACACCCAGAACCAGACTGCATGGTGCTCAGGGTAGACCTGAGCTTCCCTGTGCTGAAAGGCCCCCATCTTCTAAGAGAGGCTCAGCCATCACTACAGGGAAGAAGTGACATGGACTGGGGAAAGGCAGAGCAAAAGCAGGAAGCAAGGCAAGGTCATCCTCGTCTGCCGTCAGGCCAGGGCCCCTCTCACTGTCTAACTAGATAGCTCTGGCTAGAAGCAAACCTCTCCTGGGCTGAAGTGTCCTGGTCTTTGTGGGTTCAAAAGAGAAGAGGCCTTTATCATACCCAAGAGACCAGGGGAAAAGGAATAATTCTCCTGATGTTTTGCTTTGGAACATGGCTACATGTAGCCCCAGTGAGGGGGTTCTGAAGAAGGACCGTCCATCTTCCCCCTCACCAACCATATCTCCATGGCCATATCCATCTTTCCAATCTAAGCCTTTGAAAGCCATGTCTTGATAGGAAGAGCAGAAAGTGGCCCTTCTATAACAGTAGAGTCTAGGCTGTGATTTTAGACTCATCGAACAGTTGAGGATAATGGAAGGGAAGCAAGGGGCCAGTGGGGCTCCAGTCAGCCCTTTGGCCAATTCCATTAGACCAGGGTGATCTAGCCCAGCAGCAGGCCTGGGAGCACAGGAATGGTCTTCAGACTTCCCTCATATCCTATGTTCTGTCCCACCATAGACAACGGGCAGCGTGGGCTTGTCCCATGGCCCTTGCATGGCAAGAGAGCATCACAGAACACCATAGCAGGAAGTTGTGGCCTGTCCAGTTACTTTATACAGCCTCCCCTAGCCTGAGCTGAAACCCACGCCTGCAAGTCTTTCCTGCAGCCCTTGGGTTTTCCTCTTCAACCTTCTGGCAAAAAACCCATTCCAACAAAAACCTCCGTAGTCCCTCAAGAACTTGCTATAATTTATAGGCATAAGGCAGCCCAAATCTATGCAGAGAAAAGTAACATTCTTCCCCAAGAAGCAACTCAGCCAGTTGAGAGAGAGAGGGAGGAAGAGGGAGCATGGAGAGAGAGAGAGAGAGATTTTGCTAAAAGATTAACTCACAAAATAAATTGGTGAAAGACAGAAAGGAAAGCTGAAAGTGAGCACGTCTCATCCTCACAGCATTCAGTCTAAGGGTGACCAGTTGTCTCCAAGGACAGAGGGTGCTTTAGGACAATGAATGGCTACTAGTTTTTATTTGCCAAATGGTGTTTTTCTTTTTTTTCCCTAGAACAAAGGTACACTTTTTCTCAAAGGTAATCAAGCCACTTCCTTTAGAGAAGCCCAGAAAGATTTGCAACTTTTTAACGAGTTTTTCCAGCATTTACGCCATCATACAATTTAACTTTTACAATAAACTGGGGAGATTTGGTTTTATCATCCCCATTTTATGAATGAAGAAACTAAGGTTCAGGAGGTTATGTGGCTTCTACTCTGATGAGGTAACAAAAGGAGGCAGAAGGCAAAGCCCACACTGGAGAAGGGGATACAAGAACTTAGAGGATGTCAAGTCAAGAGAAAAGGCCACGCAGGGCTGCACAGGGATGGGAGGGGTTAAGTGCCATACTGTGGAGGTAGTCTTTTCAACACCACGCCCCTCCCCCTTTTTTCTCTTCCTTTTCCACTGAGTTGACCTTTAAATTATGGCATCAGCTGCCTTGCCAGACAGGCTGCGATTTCCCCTCTCCCCATCTGCCTAGGCTTCCTCCTGGCACAGTCTCGCCTCTTGCTGCGCTCCCCTCCCTCTTTCCCGCTCAATCCTTCTCTCTCTTCTGCCCATCCCATTCACAAAATCCCAGGATCACAGGAGCCCCGCTGCAGGTGGGCAATACTGCCCCTCCANCTGAAAGGCCCCCATCTTCTAAGAGAGGCTCAGCCATCACTACAGGGAAGAAGTGACATGGACTGGGGAAAGGCAGAGCAAAAGCAGGAAGCAAGGCAAGGTCATCCTCGTCTGCCGTCAGGCCAGGGCCCCTCTCACTGTCTAACTAGATAGCTCTGGCTAGAAGCAAACCTCTCCTGGGCTGAAGTGTCCTGGTCTTTGTGGGTTCAAAAGAGAAGAGGCCTTTATCATACCCAAGAGACCAGGGGAAAAGGAATAATTCTCCTGATGTTTTGCTTTGGGACAGGGCTACATGTAGCCCCAGTGAGGGGGTTCTGAAGAAGGACCGTCCATCTTCCCCCTCACCAACCATATCTCCATGGCCATATCCATCTTTCCAATCTAAGCCTTTGAAAGCCATGTCTTGATAGGAAGAGCAGAAAGTGGCCCTTCTATAACAGTAGAGTCTAGGCTGTGATTTTAGACTCATCGAACAGTTGAGGATAATGGAAGGGAAGCAAGGGGCCAGTGGGGCTCCAGTCAGCCCTTTGGCCAATTCCATTAGACCAGGGTGATCTAGCCCAGCAGCAGGCCTGGGAGCACAGGAATGGTCTTCAGACTTCCCTCATATCCTATGTTCTGTCCCACCATAGACAACGGGCAGCGTGGGCTTGTCCCATGGCCCTTGCATGGCAAGAGAGCATCACAGAACACCATAGCAGGAAGTTGTGGCCTGTCCAGTTACTTTATACAGCCTCCCCTAGCCTGAGCTGAAACCCACGCCTGCAAGTCTTTCCTGCAGCCCTTGGGTTTTCCTCTTCAACCTTCTGGCAAAAAACCCATTCCAACAAAAACCTCCGTAGTCCCTCAAGAACTTGCTATAATTTATAGGCATAAGGCAGCCCAAATCTATGCAGAGAAAAGTAACATTCTTCCCCAAGAAGCAACTCAGCCAGTTGAGAGAGAGAGGGAGGAAGAGGGAGCATGGAGAGAGAGAGAGAGAGATTTTGCTAAAAGATTAACTCACAAAATAAATTGGTGAAAGACAGAAAGGAAAGCTGAAAGTGAGCACATCTCATCCTCACAGCATTCAGTCTAAGGGTGACCAGTTGTCTCCAAGGACAGAGGGTGCTTTAGGACAATGAATGGCTACTAGTTTTTATTTGCCAAATGGTGTTTTTCTTTTTTTTCCCTAGAACAAAGGTACACTTTTTCTCAAAGGTAATCAAGCCACTTCCTTTAGAGAAGCCCAGAAAGATTTGCAACTTTTTAACGAGTTTTTCCAGCATTTACGCCATCATACAATTTAACTTTTACAATAAACTGGGGAGATTTGGTTTTATCATCCCCATTTTATGAATGAAGAAACTAAGGTTCAGGAGGTTATGTGGCTTCTACTCTGATGAGGTAACAAAAGGAGGCAGAAGGCAAAGCCCACACTGGAGAAGGGGATACAAGAACTTAGAGGATGTCAAGTCAAGAGAAAAGGCCACGCAGGGCTGCACAGGGATGGGAGGGGTTAAGTGCCATACTGTGGAGGTAGTCTTTTCAACACCACGCCCCTCCCCCTTTTTTCTCTTCCTTTTCCACTGAGTTGACCTTTAAATTATGGCATCAGCTGCCTTGCCAGACAGGCTGCGATTTCCCCTCTCCCCATCTGCCTAGGCTTCCTCCTGGCACAGTCTCGCCTCTTGCTGCGCTCCCCTCCCTCTTTCCCGCTCAATCCTTCTCTCTCTTCTGCCCATCCCATTCACAAAATCCCAGGATCACAGGAGCCCCGCTGCAGGTGGGCAATACTGTCCCTCCGACTTCCTACCCCCTGGCCCTGCTCAGGGGTTGCCATCAAGAGTTTCTCCTCTGCACAGACCTGTTTCCACCTCCCCTGCACTGGCCCCTAAACCTTCCCACCAGCCCCTCCCCTCCGTTTCCCCATCCCCAGCTCTTTCTGCTCCCCCATCTGCCCCAGCCTAACCCCTCCAAAAAGCCTCACTGCAGGGATGTACCCTCTGCTTAATGTTCATTTGCATTTGGCCCAAGGCCTGAGCGATATTTTTTACCATGACTGTAGAATATAGCAGACATTAAATCTTATCGGTTTAATTTTCTTCCAGATAATAGTACAGCCTTTGATTTTTTTCCCCCAAACTATGGAAAAAGTGTCAAAGAGAAGTGGAACATTAATCAAGGGACTTTGATGAAAAGAATGAACGTGTTTTCCTAAGAGCCCAACATGTGGTGCAGCTGCTGGTGGATATTTAAATGACATTTTTCATATGTTGCTGTAAAAAAAAAATCTCTTTGAGTCGATTCTGGAAATATATTCCAATTTGCTACAAGGCCAGTGGTTTTAAAATTATTTAGAAATAAAACGTGTTTATGATTTCTGCTCTACTTTGTATATTTGTCTGCTGCAGGCCTCTTTCCTTTGAGGAGGGCCTTGCCTGTTTCTCCCAGAAGCTGCAGGCCTCTTAAAGGCAGCAACGTTCAGCTTTGGCCTAGCACGTCGCTCAGTCCCAGAGGCTTAAACTGTGATGGGAAGGATTTAGAGGAGGAAGAAAAAGAAGGTGATGGGGGAATGTCATTATGTTTTGAAAGGTCTGGGGAAACTTTTATAAAAGGCATGATTTCTCCCATAAAAGAGAAAATTATTAACTCATTCAACTCCTAGGTTCCCTTAGAACCTGAACACCTACCTGAGTGAGGGAAAGCCAGAAGCTGGAAAACCTTGGCCTCCAGCCTCTCATGTGTGGAGGGAGCCCTAGTCTCACCTGCGCTGGGGAGACCTAAGTTTTCACTTTATTTTTATGCCCTCTGGGCTGGGAAATCCTTAGGATGATGCTTCCCTCCCACCCAGTTGGGATTCCTCCCTTGGAAGATCCTTTAGAGCTTTCCAGACTCCTGATTGCTGAAGGACCAGTTTCTTCTCTCTGAACCGAGCCATCTTTGGGAACTCCACCAACCCTGCTATCAGGGGAGGGAAAGAGACCTCTGAGAGACCCTCTTTGGAGTGGGACAAGGTGGTTCTGTCCCCAGAGCTCTGGTCACACAGGCAAGGCCTGGCGGCAGCAGTGGAAGAACATAAATGAAGTTCCAGACAGGGAGTGGCCCACAGACCCCCCGCCCCCAGGGCCAGGAAGGCACATGACCGGGAGGTTTGCTGGCCTTCCCGAGGCAGGGTGGCTCCTGGGTGAGATGAAGAAAGGGCCAAGACTTTCTCTGGCCTGGCCTGGGCCCTGCACACTTGCACTCCCAGTGGCCCTGTCCTGGCTGACCAGTGGGGGGCACACTCTCCCTAGTTTTCCTGTCTCCATGGACGTTATGATGGACCCGAAGGGATGTGCAGGGGTGCTGGGGCTCTCCCTTGCTGGAAGCCTCCTGGGGGCGGGGTGTTCACTGTCTGCTGGGGCCATCTCACACTCCCAGCTGCCCCGTCCTCCTGTACCAGCCTTTGGCTTCCCTGCCCTGTCCTCACAGGGTCTTATTCGGAGAAAACCTTTTCTGGGATATCTGTGGTTTGGGCAAGGGAACATATCTGCCCAGACCCAGGGCCGAGAGGGCAGTGGCTGAGTTTCTTCAACTCTGAGCTCAAATCCAAGCTCAAGCCTCCCCTCCTTTCAGATCTTCCCCTCCTTCCATCCCAATCTTTTGTCCTCCTCTTCCTACCCCGCTTGCTCAGTTCCATAAGGTCCCTCATGTCCAGTCTAATCCCATCACTGTGTCTCGGCCCCATTGAAAGGCCTCTGGTAGGCCCAGCAGAGGCCCCACCATCTCTCTAGGGCCTTTATGTCGAGTTCCTAAGAACTCACTGAGTGAAGCTGGGAAGGAAGAAACAGAATTGGGCTAGGCCACTTCCCCATCTGTGTTGTCTCATCTTGTGTTCTTGTTGGACATGAACTCCAGAGGCAGGACCATGCGGGCACTTCCTTTGTTTTCCCAGACACTGTTAGGTGTGAGCTGAGGCTTAGAGGAGCTATTCTAGGAGGGTTTGGAGGCACCTCTTAAAAAAAGCCTACAGTATCAAAGAGCCCGATTCTAGCTGTTGCTGTAACTTAGCCGTCACGCTAGTTCCATTATGTAAGAATGGGTTATGAGGGATGTCTATTGGGGGCTTCCAGGAAATGATTCCTCACTCTCAAGACAGAGGAACAGGAAGATAGGTCCTTTGCCTTCCTCTGGGCATAGCCATACCTGGATGGGGTGCCAGGAATTTCCACAGCATCTGGGCATGACACTGAGACATGGAAGGGAAGATCAAAAGCACCACATAAACAGGGAGCAGGAGCCCTGGTGAGCCTTCTTAGAATAGGAGACAATCAATTTCTCTCTCTGCTTGGAGGTGGGATGCCATGTTATTTACAGCTATAAGGCAGTCTGCTGGGTAGGGAGAGCACTGGGGTGGTTTCTGGGGAAAACCCTACTGCTGCCACTGAACTGGGATTCCTTGATGCCAAAGGGTTCCCCTCTCTGGGGATGGCCAGCCTGCCTCATCAGTCCATTCTGAATATTCTCTAGGACAACATACTTACCAAAGGCTCATTCGATGGTCCTTTCCTTCCCCTTTCCCCTGCTGTCTTACCTACAAAGACGAAGGTCTTCACTCATCTTCCTTGCTGCTTGCTAAAGGTAGTCATTAGACTGGAAAGAGAAACCGAGGGCTCTAAAGTGGAAGACTCCTGTGTCTGCGCTTGAGCCCAAACCAATCGGATCCAAGTATTTTCAATAGGGACAGGGCACTGCAGAATCCCGCCTTGCCCTGAGCACTGTATTTTATAACTTAATACCATTGGGTGATGGACTGCATTTAACAAAGGACCTGAGAACACAAGAGTTGCCCCTTGTGCTGCATGACCTTGGTTGGTCGCAAGGAGCCCATACCCTGCTGGTCTCATCAGCCCATGCCATACCCTAGCAGTTGCCCTTGAGGATACTGGCAACCAAAGATCTGGCTGAGAGCATGCCAAGCAAGAGAAAGGATAGAACCTGGCCTCTCCTGGCCAGTGCTCTTGGACTTTGGAGTGTTAAGTAAAACTTAGTGTTAACCAGAGCTCCAAGGAGTCAGCTAAATCCTGTGTCCCTGCAAACCAGAGCCAATGAATGAAGCATGGCAGCAGAGTGCCAAGTTTTGCTATGAATTGGCAGGTAGAAACAAGCTTGAAATGCAGCCAGCAGGGTGTGGGTGAGCTGCAAGAATTCCTGAAAAAGTGGCTGGGCCATGGGTAGAAACAGGCAAGGAGTGATATTTACTCTCTTTACTGTTTTAGACCCAGGTGTCTTCATAGATGGGAGAGTTGCTCAGGAGATAGGTGTGGAGTTTACGCTGCCCTAGGTTAGAGACCAGGGCCGAGTGACCACCCATCCCTCTCCATGCATGGACTTAGTCTCAGTCCTGCAACACAAGGATTGAAACATTGCACGGCCTGTCTCTGGTTTGCTGGAACTTTAAGAAAACCCAAATTCAAAGTAATGAGTTGGGTTGGGGGAGAGGTTAAATGTCTTCAAACAAATAACATATTTCCCCACTATTTTTCCCTTTGTGGGATTACCTGCTAACACTATTTTGTCTCCAACCTTGTTGAAAACTCATTCGTCCAGTTTCATGAACACACAGAGAAAAGGACAAAGTGGGCCACAATTCCATGTACATGACTAAATCTCAGACCACGAAGACTGGGAGAAGCTGGTGGTGAGCTCTCTAATGAGAGCTGGGCCCTGGGAAGGAAAGAGGAGGCCAGGACACAGCGGGGGAAGTGAGATGATCAGAGGAGAGAAGAGCAGACAGTGTCCCCCTCAGCTTCATGGCTGGGCTCTGTTCTTGTGACCAGTTGAGTCATCTTGGGCTGGATTCAGGAGAGACATAGATTTCCTGCCTTTGGGAAACCCTAGACTGATGAGAAGGTCAAAGTCCTGGTCTGCAAGGAACAGGTGATCTCTGGATGTGGGAAGCTTCATGCTCAGTGGGAAGCTTCACGCTCATTGGCTCAGATAGAAAGCAGAGATTAGTCCTAATACTTAGCACAACTAAGAATCTTTGAACCTGATTCTCAATACTCATGGAAGGGCAAAGGGAAAAAAAGGAAGCCCTTTCCCCGGGGAACTGGGACAACAGGGACTTGACTTCCTAGACCCTCATCCTCAAGCCCTAGCTTCCTAGAAATGGGCTACTATTTTTTTTTTTTTTGATGAGGGGGACACAGATGTCCCACTACTCCCACTGTCTAACACCACAAAAAAAATCTGTCAATTTTACAGTCTTTGGCTAGAAGGCATAACTAGTTAGCCCCCTGATGTCCTTGGCTTCCTCTTTATGAGACATCCTGGTTATGAGACATCCTGGTTACGAACTCCTTTAAGATGATGTCTTTGTTTGTGTTGCCTAGAAAGCAGAGCCCGAAGCAAGGCTTGCGTGCTACTGTTTTATTTGGGAGGTGCAAATTCAGCAGCAAGAGTGAGGCAAAGTGGAAGTGAAGCATAAAGGCTGGGAACCAATGCAAGACGACAGTTATCACATTGACCCTTGCTTCCTGATGAGTTACAAAGAGACACAGCTCATCAAGATGTAAGTACATCAGCCAGGCAGGACATCTTTGGACAGACTTTACAGGAAAAAAAAAGTGTCTTGGAGCAATTTATTAGAAAGGAAAGGCAGACTGTTATCTGAAGTTCTCTCCCATCTTCTCTCTGCCAAAATCCATTTCACGGGGAGTTGTCTAACCTGAGCTTCCTGACTGTGTCACTCAGCTCCTGCAGTGACTGCTTATGAATTCAGAGCCCAAGCTCTGCACAGTGATGTTTCTTCTAAGACTGAAAATGCAGCAGGAGCCTGAAACTGGCAGGGCAACTGGTCAACCTCAGATGGCAGAGCTGTGGCAATCATGTGTGGAGTCAGCAGACTATTTCCCAGGTGGTGCTACCCACCTACCAGTGCAGGAGACATAAGAGACTCGAGTTTGATCCCTGGGTTGGGAAGATCTCCTGGCAGAGAGCATGACAACCCACTCCAGTGTTCTTGCCTGGAGAATCCTATAGACAGAGAAGCCTGGAAGGCTACAGTCCACAGGATCACCAAGAGTCAGACACAACTGAAGTGACTTAGCATGCACACACAAGCGCAATGGAGACTAAGTGGCTGAGAGTCTGATGGAATCAGAAGTTTCATAAGCCACGTCCAGCAGAAATCGAGAGAGTCCCTGGAAAAGGAGGATAAAAGGGGGTCCACGAGGACCATCAGACCAGTTTACAGTATGGTAAACTGTAGAGTGGCTATAAATTCTTCCCTTCCTTGAGTTCATGACCTTGCAAAGTGATTTTGTAGATTCTCTCATCAGGAGGTGGTCTCTTTCTCCATCTCTAGAATCTGTGCCAACCTTGTGAGTTACTTTAGACAATGGGATATTAGCAAGCATGATATAAGTGGCTTGGAAATGACCCTTGTGCATTGGGGCTCAATCGTGCATTTGCCTTTTTGCTAAACTTAGAACCCCGAGACCACTGTGTGTATGAGCCTGAGCGAGCCCATTGGAGAATGACAGGACACGTGAGGCAGAGCTAAGGGGCCCCATCAGATGTGAGTGAGACCACCCTTCATCTGGTTGCTGCTGCTGCTGCTAATTTGCTTCAGTTGTGTCCGACTCTGTGTGACCCCATAGACGGCAGCCCACCAGGCTCCCCCATCCCTGGGNAGCTTGCATTTTAAAAAGAAAATTATTATTCAAACAAATTCATAACAGGCACATTTTTTTAAGGCAGGTGGGAAAAGGGAAGGTAAAGAATTGAGGCAAGAAATGAGGTATTTTGGACTCTGGCCAACTCTGGGATCACCTTCTACAATGTTCCTGCCATGCAGGACCCATCAGAGACCAGATATATCCAGGACAGGCCATGACAGCACGTGGTGTTTCAGGAGCAACATGGGCTCCAGGGATGAAATGAGTATGAAAGAAGAAGGGACATCCACACTTAAGAGAGACTTGGCATGCTGGTGGGGCTGGTAGGGATCCAGGCGAGGGTCAGGAGAGCTCGTGGAGACCTCAGGAGCACCGAATGTGAGCAGAGGCCTGAGAGAGGACTACAGCTGCAGAAGGGAGACTGCTTGAATACACCCAGTGGTAAGGCCAGGGGAATAATTGGGCACAGGGTAAATAAATCACCCTCCAAACATTGACTCTGTTAGGCTACCATCTTGGGCTTCTAGCTTCATACTTGGAGCCAGTGGGACAGAGAGAAATGGACAACGGATTAAAGTAAGCCTCGAAGGGCTCAGGGCCAGAGAGCTCTTCCTGATGGCAGAAGAGTATCTAGGAAGCAGTGAACTGTGCTGACCAGCTCCTCCCCACCCAAGGTGGGCTGTGAGGAGGGTCTCCAAANCTTGGAGCCAGTGGGACAGAGAGAAATGGACAACGGATTAAAGTAAGCCTCGAAGGGCTCAGGGCCAGAGAGCTCTTCCTGATGGCAGAAGAGTATCTAGGAAGCAGTGAACTGTGCTGACCAGCTCCTCCCCACCCAAGGTGGGCTGTGAGGAGGGTCTCCAAAAGCCTCTAACATCGGCTCCCTCAAGTGCTTCCTGTTCCATTCTTGAGAGCTGGCTGGAGGGGCCTGGGGTCATTGTGAAGGGACAGATGAGGTCAAATGAGGACCAGAGTTAGAGACCGATGTGTCTAGGGCAGGACAGTCTGAGGCTAAGGAGACAGCCCGAAGGAGAGTCTCTCACTGGAGTATGGTCTCCACATTGACTTACGGTCTGTGACGGGATGAAGGGAGCAGTGCTGGCTTGATATCCCTCATATGGCAGGGATGATATAAAGCTCCAGCTTCATCAGAACTTTTCTAGGATCTCTCGGTCAGCAGGGACAAAAGAAAGGGATGGCAGGTTCATGGAGAGCCTGCTGCGTTAGTGAGGTCCTCAGGGCCTGCCAGCAGGGAGAGGACGAGGCGACCTTGGAGGAGGTGAAAGGAGGGGTTGTGAAGACTTGAGCCAAGATTCCTTCAGGCAACTTAGGGCCAGAAAGCTTGAGAGGGGATGGGAAGGCAGAGTGGAGTGGGAGGGAAGAAGCCGGGCTGTTCCCAGGAGCTCAGACCACCTTGGTGTCCTCGCTGTCTCTCCCACCAGAGTCTTGCCTGGAATGTAGCTGAGGAACAGAAGGTCCTGGGGTCTGGAGGCCCAGGAGGGAGAGATAGTGGCCTTCCTGCAGTCTGGGTGCTGGCAGTGGGAAATGGCCTTGAGTCTGGACCCCTGGGAAGCCAGCAAGTGGAAGAAGATGCTAAGAACATGGAAAGAGAGGCAGGGCGCGGAGCTGGGGATGCATATATGAGAGAGGATGAAGAAACTTGCTTTCTCGATGATCCAACAGGTTTTGGGAGCTGGGTCCAGCCAGGACTCCCACCCTAGACAACCTCCAAGACAGGGGTGAGCTCTGAGTATGCACACACCAGGCTGGGAGGATGGACCCGCCAGATGGAACCTGGTGAGCTCCAAATGGATGCTGAGGCAACAACCTGATGGATTAGGGACTGTCCTGGGGCTACTGTGACACTGAGCATCCAGGGAGAAAGAAGAAGGCTGGAAGAGTCCACCAGGCAATGGAGAGCTATAGGCCCTGAGCTGGCGGATGGAGGTGGTCCTCTCTGGATGGACTGATACATTTTGAGAGGTGGCAAATAGTGGTGGGGCTTCCCTGGTGGCTCAGATGTTAAAGAATCCACCGGCAATGCAGGAGACCTGGGTTCAATCCCTGAGCTGGCATGGCGGCCCACTCCAGTATTCTTGCCTGGAGAATCCCCATGGACAGAGGAGCCTGGTGGGCTATGGTCTAAGGGGTGCAAAGAGTCAGACACGACTGAGTGGCTGAGCATAGCGCACAAACTGTGGTGAGGGGCAAGTGAGGAGAGATGCATGTGGCCACCCCAGAGTGTCTTTCCTGATGGGTTTCCGTTTAATCTGTGGGCTACATTTCCCACCAATTCTTTTATAGCAGGTTCAGGCCTCTGCACATTCAACAGATACTGGTGTCTCCATTGTGCTACATTCTAGGGGCTTTGGAGTCATCTGTGGACAGGAGACCTAAGGTCCCTGCCCACAGAGTGTTTCCATCCCGGGGAGAGCCCGGCTGGCCAGGAGGCGGGAGGTGGCCGGGATGTGGGAGCAGGGCCTGGGCGCGGGCTCTCGGGCTGGGGACTCAGAGGAAACTTGAGCCTCCGGGAGGAGAAGCAAAAGCGAGCCCCAGGCCTGGGCTTCCAAATGGTGTTAAGAGTATCTCGGAATGGAGGTTCAGAAACGGGGAAAGGGTTGAGGTGCTCCTGGGTCTCAGGCACAAGGTAGACCCCATTCATCAGAATCCAGGCCCAAGGTCGGGGTGGCCAGGGGACGGGGCTGCCTCTCCCCTGCTAGCCTTCCTCTGGCCTGCCTGAGGGGCCTGTGAGCCAGGAGGGCCTCCGTCCTCCCGCTTGCACGCAGGGATGCTGGAGCAGACGCTCTGACGGCTACATTTCAGGCTGTGGACGGAGTCAGCATCTTCAGCAGAAAATTCCCAAAGAGATGGTTCAAAGTCAACTGTAGTTCCAAGTTCAGTAACTCAATATTCAGTGTCACTACATAATATATGCCATCTTACTTGATTCTGTTTTTCAGACTTCCTTCTAGAGAACATTGTTGAAAGTGTCTCGGAGATAACGTGTGCTTTAAACACTCATTAACAAAATTCAGAAACAAATATAAGATTTTGTTTCTGCCCAGGTGTTTGTAAATGTAAGTTAAAAATTATTTTGATTTAGATTCAGATATTTATAGATTTACACTGTATCTATTTTGTCAAAATGTATTGTACAACATTTAATAAAATCAAATACATAAAGTTTTCAATACTATCTATACAAACCCCTAAACAAAAAGAAAGTTCCCAAGGAGAGACCTCTTTCCTGGAATCATTTAGATGCGTTAGTTTGCTTCCTGGGTGCTCTGGCCACTCTGGTTTCTTGTTAACCCTCAACTGTGAGTGAGGTGAGGTGAGGGGAGGTCAGGATATACCTCCATTTTTCAGAATGGGGATATTGAGTCCTGACCATTTACAGCGATCCCAATGCTACAAAGGGAGTTGCTGGGAAAACTGGACCTGGCTGGCATAGCCCAGCTTTCCCACACAGCTGGGAGCCAGAGCAGAGTGCATCTCAGACTCTGTCAGACACACAGGAGGAGCAGGTGGGCTGAGCTTGCGTTCTCAGGTCACGGCAGTGGCTTGGAGGAGGAAACCCCACATCTTCCCCTCAGCCCCTTCCCTATTTCCAGGTGCTGTGGCAAGCTGAGAAACAAATCTGGGCCAGCACTGCCTGCTGGCTCCTGCCCCGTGATAGAGAGGTGAAGCTGGGACACGCTATGGATTCCTGGTTGGGTTCTCAAAACAGCAGCCTCAGTGTGGGGTCAGCTTCAGTACATCAGAGGCCTTCTGGGGAGCCAGAGGGCTGGGCAACCTCAGTCTACCCTGGACTCTCATCCACTTGGTCTCACTTGGCCACTTGGCCTGGGGTTGGTCCCCTCCCTGGCACTTTGTCTCCTCCCGGGGACCATTTTTCCTTTCTGTGTATCTAATTCTAATCTTATTCATCCTTGTAATGATCTCCATGCCAATTAGCGGCCAATCCCTGTAATTATTGCCACATCTATTCCACACATCTGGCTTCTGGAGAATAAGGGCTGGACCTTTCAGTAGGCAAGCTGAGATACATACGGTGGGGCCCTCCTAGCCGTGGGGCACATCTCTCCCTGTGGGCTCTTTGCCCACCCTGAGCCCCAGGGATATGACGGCCTTGGACCCCCCCACCATGTCTGGCCCCTTGCCCTGCTCTGCGCCTCTGATCCTCGCCCGGCTGCCTGGCTCCCTCCCTCTGCAGGCAGCCTCCTGGCTGACTTCACTCCTTGTCACATTCCTGGCTGTGAAAGGGACCTCTTCCAGGACCCTGGGGAGATGACATGAGTTTGTTTGTTTTCCTCCTGTCTCCACTTCAAGGGCTCCACTGGCAAAAACAACACCCTGATGACTTCCAGCTCTTCCCCTCCCTTGCCCCGAACATGGGAGAGACGGCCTCCATTCTCAGCCATGGCCGCTGGGGAGAGAGGCGCAGAGGCGCTGGCTTTGGGATGGCCACTTCCTCCCGCTGCCCTTTGGAGGAGTAGTCAGAGAGTCACCTGGCGCCCACAAGGCTCTCCCCTGGGACCAGTCCCGAGAGCTCCTCAAGGGAGGGAGAAAGAAGGTCCGTGTAAAAGGAGGGCAGGTCTCAGCCCAAAAGAATGAGTCTCGTGGGAACCACTGACTCGGGTTTGAAGCTTGGAATATCTTTCCTGACACCTCTCACCAAAGTTGTGTGCGATCAAGCCTCCTTGTGGCAGATGTGTGTTCCTATACAGATGAACTGTGTTGAAGCTTTCAAATCATGACTCTAAGAGACTTTCCTCTGGTGGAAGGGATGTCACCCACAGAACCAGTGAGAAGGGATCGTCCATGGGGCACAAGGTGTGCCCACCTGCCAACTTTCAGAGATATGTTACTGAGGACCAGGTTCTCTTTCAGGGGACAAAGGGAACAGCTGCCGATTCCTTTAAAGGACAGTGTTTGGGTCAAAGAAGCTGGTACTAAGAGCCCAGGAAAAGGACAAGGTGAATGATTGAACACATTCTAAATACTCCATCACCCTCTACAACCTTCATATTGGTAAGGCCGCCGTTTGGGGATTTGGGCCTGTTGTTGAGAATGGCCTAGTTTCAGAAGCGGAACTGTCTACAAGGGCAGAGCCAAACAGTACTACCACCAGCTTTGCACGTAAACTCCAGCAGACCACAGAGAAATGGCCTAGGCTGAGAGCAGGACTATAAGGGCCCAGGGCCAGAGGGCCCTTCCTGTTGGCAGGAGGGTCTCTGTGAAGTCATGGATTCAGGGAGAGCTCTTGGGTCAAGGAGGAACCCACAGAGAGCCAAGTCAGAGCTACAGAACTGCTCAGTCTATCTTTCCTGGATTCTCAGAAAGCAAAGGAAGACGATGAGTCTCCAGATGCTGAAATAGGAGCTGATACAGGAAAACGCGGGGGGATTCAACAGCCACAGATCCTTAAGGTTCAGGCCCATGTTCCTCACTTCTCCTGGAGTGTATCCACTGCCCTGAAGAGAAGCTGTTCCATAAAGTCCACTTGAGATTGCACAGGAGAAGTAGCATCGTCTTGAAATCCTTTAAGCCTCTGCTCTGTATCTGCCATGGTGGGCAGGACTCTGGGTAAATAGTTTCCATGAGATCAGATCTTGGGTCCTTTCCCTAAGGGGCCTGCCAGATAGGAAAGAGCTTCTTGAGGAACTCTTACTCATCCTGATCAGTAAAATCTTACCCCTGGGGAGCCCAAGTCTTAGGGGGTCTCATCCCTGGGGATCTGTTCATTAGTCAGCTTGAAGGACAGAGCAGAGTTATGGACATAAGACATATGCCCTGGGGCACAAAAAGGACAGTGACCGTAGCAGTCAGACGGAGTTCCTTCACATTGTACTTGGAGATGCTGGACAGAGTATGGAAAGTAGGACCAGCTGGGGTGGGTCAGGAGAGACCTCTCAGGGAGTTTCAAGGACAATAAGGGGACTGGATTGACAGAGAGGTAAAAAGAGGTGTCACAGAGGAGAGGCCGATAGGATGAGCTGTCCTATGCAACTATGTGTGACTTAATGGTGCTACTGAAGGACATTGGCAGCAGCATTCTAGTGCCTCGGGGCACAGAAAGGCTGCCTTGCTCACACAGAGCTGTCTTCTCTGTCTTTCCCCCTAAATCACATCTTCTCTTGGTTCCTGTCTTTGGAGCATACTTCATGCAAGTCACCCATATTCTCCTTCACATGTGGTGTTCAGAACTTATTCCTTCATCTACTCATTCAGTCCATACAGATTTAGCATCTTCTATGTTCTATATTCTGTCCCGGGTGCCAGAGGCACAAAGACGATAAGACCCAGTTTGCTCCTCAGGGAGTTCTTAGTTTAACACAGTGCTGTTCTACAGATTGAGAAGGTGCTCTCAATCTGCGATGTTTAATATGGGAGCCACTGGCCACACATGGCTGCTGAGCACCTGATCATGTGCTAGACCAGCTGAGGAGCTGAAATTTTATTTTGCTGAATTTTAATTGATTTAAAGGTAAGCAGCCACATATAACAGCTGGGCGCCATATTAAATAGCACAGATCTAATGGAACGAGAGACATAACCCGACCGTTTCATTATCAGTACAACAAGATCAGACCACCATTGCGGTCCGATTAAAAAATTGGAGGAGAGAGAGACTAGATGTGCTTGGGAATTCGGAAGCCTGCCCAGATGAGGTGGCCTTTGAGCTATATCTGGGATGATGAATAGGACCTGCGTGATGATGAGGAGAGGATGTGTGGGACAGAAGGCTCAAAGTAGTGATTCCTGTGTTTTTTGTAGACTTCCTGGCTGGGTTTCTCCATAGGATTAACCAGCAGAGCTGGGCTTGAACAAAGGGATACAAATGTACTCTGCCCGCTGGCCTGGCTCTCTGCCCTCCTCAGTTCCCAGGGAGGTGGGTGATGACAGATGGACTCATGATTCTTCCTACGCTGAAGGATTCAAGGAGCTGAGCTGACCCTCGGAATGATGATCACACCCCAGGGAGAGGGTGCGGGTTATCTGGACACCATCTGGGAAGCTGGGAAGCATTTAGGGGAAAAGGACTGACGCAGGGGGAGGAGGTTGTTGGGAGCTAGTTTCCCAGTAGAGGCCAAGAATCACTCCCAGGGTCAGGTCAATCCTCCTGTCCAAATGGAGACATGGGGAAGGGGTGCTTGGGGCCTCCTGGGGCTGCTGGAGAACAGTCATTGTGGGGCTGGGGCAAAAAGTGGGTGATGAGATCTGGGCCTCCCCCGTGCTTGAGTCCTTGGTGATTGACTAGTAGAGTACACACCAACCCATAAGACAAGGATCTCCCAGGGACAAGGTGCAGTGCGTGACCGTAGACAAAGGGGAGTTTTAAAGTAGATGTTTAATTTCTATATGCCTGAAATAGAACTCTGGATTTACCCTTTCAAGACTCACCGCTCCCCTTTGTTTTCCCATCTCAAGGCAGCATCACCATCCAACAAACTGCTCTGTTCAGAAACCTGGGAGTAATTATGGATTTTCCACGTTTCCTTGCTTCCCACATTGTCTTCATCAGCAGGTTCTACTGATTCTTCCTCAAACATACATCTCTAGTCCACTTGCTTATCTCCATTTCCACGGACACCACTCTGGCCTAAGCTGCTTTAATTTCTCATTTGGGAACTTGCCTTTAACCAGTTTCTCTATTGCCTATGCTGCCCTTTCCTATCGGTTTTAAACATAGAAGTTAGCGCAATTAAAAAAAAAAGAGATCAGATTTTTCACATGCCTAAAAACAGGTTTTTTTTTTAGAAGAAAGTCTACACTCCTCAACATAGTCCAAGAGGATCTGCAAAGTTTGGTCCCAGTACTTCTTCAAGGTCATCTCACTTGAGTCTCTCCCAGCACGTGGTGCTCCNAAAAAAAAAAGAGATCAGATTTTTCACATGCCTAAAAACAGGTTTTTTTCTTAGAAGAAAGTCCACACTCCTCAACATAGTCCAAGAGGATCTGCAAAGTTTGGTCCCAGTACTTCTTCAAGGTCATCTCACTTGAGTCTCTCCCAGCACGTGGTGCTCCTGCTATACTACCCATCCAGTTCTCTGAACAAAACAAGCTCTTTTCTACTGTGAAGACTTCACCCATGCTGCGGCCTCCCTTCCTCCTCACTGAGACGGCTTCTTCTCACCCTTGACATCCCCGGGTATGTTCCCCATCTTCTTTTCTGTAGCACACTCTTCATTCTCCTCTTAGCAGAATGTGAAATTTGTTCTCTTATTGACTGTCTTTTTTCACTAGATTCAAAGCTCTGTCAAAGCAGGGGACATGTTTACTCCGTTCACCACTGTGTTTGCAGCAACTGGTAGGCTGCCTTGCACACAGAAGGAACTGGGTAAATACTCATCAAAAATATGAATGAATGGTATTTCTCCATATTCAGTCCCATGAAATCAACACCATCCTCTGTTAGGAAGAGCTGGCTAACCCCAAGGGCTTCCAATGTTGTCTTCAGCTTTTACTAAAGTTTGTCCTACATTTCCCACTCTTCCTTTGTCATAACTGAGACAAGTCACACTTTTAAGGGATTACCGAAGCCTTGTTGGCTTCCAGCTAACCCTGGTTCCATTAATTTTGATGTCCACTACAGCATTTTTGAGCCTCAGAGCTGTTAACTGCATGAACATTGTGATGAAGACAGGCCTTTCCCATCTGAATCTGGCTGGGATTTCCGTGAACTTTTCTTTTTTCTAAAAACTGTCTGTCTAGAAAACTGTGGGTTATATGAGAATCAGAGGGCTTCATCTTTGAGAACCCATTTGGGCAGGAGGGTTAGAGTGGACCGAGCATCTTATGCTGGTGAAAAGGGTTCTGTGGCCCAGAAGAAACCTCAGATCCAGCCAGGAACAAGATGTTGGTTCCTCCTTTCCCCAAAATTTCTGTTCCAAGGAATTTAGAGCCCCTGTTCTGAGCAGTACAGACCAACCTTTGGGATAGTATAATGGTGAGGACAGGAACTCAGACTTTGGAGGTTATTCCGCATGGATTCAAAACCCGTGGAACTATAAGTAAGTCACAGGCTCTCTGCACTTGGTCCATCCTTATCTGTCTTCTAAGTACTTCTTTCCTTCTATCAGATCTTGATCCTGTTTTTTTACCCCCATTCAGTTCAGTTCAGTTGCTCAGTCATGTCTGACTCTTTGTGACTCCATGAACCACAGCATGCCAGGCTTCCCTATCCATCACCAACTGGCCGGAGTCTACCCAAACCCACATCCATTGAGTCGATGATGCCATCCAACCATCTCATCCTCTGTTGTCCCCTTCTCTTCCTGCCCTCAATCTTTCCCAGCATCAGGGTCTTTTCAGATGAGTCAGTTCTTCGTATCAGGTAGCCAAAGTATTGGAGTTTCAGCTTCAACATCAATCCTTCCAGTGAACACCCAGGACTGATCTCCTTTAGGATGGACTGGTTGGATCTGCTTGCAGTCCAAGGGACTTTCACGAGTCTTCTTCAACACCACAGTACAAAAGCATCAATTCTTCAGTGTTCAGCTTTCTTTATAGTTCAACTGTCACATCCATACACAACTACTGGAAAAACCACAGCCTTGATGAGACGGACCTTTGTTGACAGACCATCCCTAATAGAAATTATATGAAAGGAGCTGTTGGTGGACTGGGCTATCCTCCACACTTGCCTCTTATGTGATTACTGCCAGTGTGTTGGGTCCAAGAAAGGCAAAGGCCTAAAAGCTGGGCCTGAAAACAGAGCCAGCTGCCATGTCCTTTTTCCATATTCTTGAATCCTGGCTCATATATGCCCTCAATGGGTACCCAAATTTTTCTCCCTTAGCCAGGAAAGTGAAAGTGAAGTTGTTCAGTTGCGTCCGACTCTTTGCGACCCCATGGACTGTAGCCTACCAGGCTCCTCTGTCCATGGGATTTTCCAGGTGAGAGCACTAGAGTGGGTTGCCATTTCCTTCTCCAGGAGGTCTTCCCGACCCAGGGATTGAACCCAGGTCTCCCGCATTGTAGGCAGATGCCTTACCATCTGAGCCACCNGGCTCCTCTGTCCATGGGATTTTCCAGGTGAGAGCACTAGAGTGGGTTGCCATTTCCTTCTCCAGGAGGTCTTCCCGACCCAGGGATTGAACCCAGGTCTCCCGCATTGTAGGCAGATGCCTTACCATCTGAGCCACCAGGAAGCCACCAGAGAGCTCCTTAACCAGGAGCTCTCCTGAAATAGAAAATGTCACAACTTACTTGTTGATTTTTTTAAGAAAATTAATCTGTTTATCCCCTCCATTATAAAGCACTTCATAGAAATACAGAAATGTTAAAAAGCTTATTCATGTAGTTTGCACAAATAAAAGAGAGTAAATTCATGATAACTCAAATTAACTTTTAATTAAAAAATTTCAGCCACCTAGGCCTAGAATGATATTTTTCTCACTCGGTAAAGAGCGTCAAATTTTATCCAAACCACTCTGCCTAGAAGAGTAAAATATTAGAGGCATTCCCACTAAAGTCAGGTAATACTATTGCTACAATTTTCCCACAGAGTTCTGGACAACCTAAACAATGCAACAAGAAAAGAGAAATTGGGTAGCAAAAATACTGAAAACAAAGATGCAGAAACACCATTATTTTCAGATGATTTAATTATCTCCATATTGGATGTCTGTTCCTATCTGTTGCCTCTTCTTCCTGAATCGCTCACAAACGTCACTTGAGGATCCACTTCCTCATGCATGTTTGTTTCATGTGATCTGGATATAGTTTCTCCCTCAGCACCAGGAGCCAAGCATGTGATCCAGCTCTGGTCAATCAAAACACTCCACACTTCCAGGTTATTTGGTGATGGTCATGTGACCAACTCCAAAGAGTCTGAGAATAAATTTTATACATCCAAAGGCCAAGGAGAGAGACAGACAAAGTCCCAAACCTCTGATGTCAGTCATTGTCCTGGACTTTCCATTGTTAGGGCAAATAAATTTCCTTTTCATTTAAGCTGGTGGAAAAAAAAAAAACAACAGCTTTATTGAGACATAATTCAGATACCATACAGCTTGCTCATTTGAAGTGTACAATTCAACAGCCTTTAGTATATTACCAGAGTTATACAACCATACCTCTAGGCAACCACTAATCTGCTTTCTGTCTCTATAAATTTGCCTATTCTGTACATTTTATATAAATGGAGTTATACAACACGTGATCCTCTGTGACTGGTTTCTTTCACTTGGCCTAATGTTTCCCTGGTTTATCCATGTTATACAATGTGTCAGTATTCCAACACTTTTCACTGTCAGATAAAACTCCATTGTATGGAATACCGTATTTTATTCACTTTTCACTGTCAAATAATACTCCATTGTATGGAATACCGTATTTTATTCACTTTTCACTGTCAAGTAATACTCCATTGTATGGAATACCGTATTTTATTCACTTACTCATTATTTGACGAACATTTTGGTTGTCTCCACTTTTTGATTATTCAGAATAATGTTGCAATGAGTGTTTGTGTACAGGTTTTTCTTGGACATTTGTTTTCATTTCTCTTGGGTATTTATCTAGGAGTATAGTTTCTGGGTTGTATGGTCATTCTATGTTTAATCTTTTGAGAAGACGCCATACTGTTTTCCAAAGTGGATGAACCATTTTGTATTCATATCAGCAAAGTATTAGGGTTCTGATTTCTCCATGTGTAATTATCAGTCTTTTTGATTATAGTCATACTGGTAGATACATGGTATCTCATTATGGTTTAGATTTGCATTTTCCTGGTGGCTAACGATGTTGATCATCTTTTCATGTTCTTGTTGGCCATTTACACATCTGCTTGGAGAAATATCTATTCAGATCCTTTGGATTTTTTTTTTTTTCTTCTAATCGTGGGATGGGGAAAACCTTCCCAGACATTGCACAATCTCAGAAATGTTAAAGGAAAATATTGAAACTATATGAAAAATTTAAACATCTGTAATTTTAAAGACAAACAGTTAAATGAAAATCACCTTCCCTTTACTTTAGAGGAGAAAGTGTATGAAACACATATATAAATGCTAGCATACAAATTTTTTTTCTACAAAACAATAAGAAAACTCAAGCAACTCAAAAGAAACCTGGGCAAAGAGTTTGAGCCTTTCATAGAAGTGCCAATAGCTAATGCACATATGAATACTATCCTGCAGCTCTGGGCCTACAAATTAAATCAACAAGGAATTACATTTCTTCTTAACCATCAGTTTGGCAAAACTTTTTAAGATCAATATCATCCAGCATTAGTATTAGGTCTCAGGAAATAAGGGTTTCAAGCACCCAGTTGACATGTACATCATTACAACCTTCTTGAAGGTCTTGGCAGGATCTATACACATTGAACTATTAATAGAAGAAATTTCTGGGTAGTAAGATTGAAGATCATTTTTGCGTGCTTTTCAAGCATTCTGCATTAGGTATATTTTAGCTTTGTAGATGGAATTGGGGAACATTATTTTAAAATAACAAAGGGCAATGTTTTAGAAAAGATTTATGGAAGTTATTTATCTTGCATAAATGAAACTTTGTGACTATTAAACAGCAACTCCCCATTCTCCCCTTCTCTCAGCCGTAAGCAACTGCTATTCTTCCTTCTGTTTTATGTAAGTGGAACCATGGAGTGTTAAGCTTATTTCACTTAACATAATGTCTTCAAGGTTCATCCATGTTATCATCTATGGTGGGATTTCCATCTTTTTATGTGTGAATAATATTCCATTGCATTGCATATTCCATCCCAGTAGTCATGTATGGATGTGAGAGTTGGACCATAAAGAAGGTAGAGCCTCGAAGAATGGATGCTTTTGAACTGTGGTGCAGGAGAAGACTCTTGAAAGCCCCCTGGACAGCGAGGGGATCAATCCAGTTAATCCTAAAGGAAATCAACCCTGAATATTTATTGGAAGGACTGATGCTGAAGCTCCAATACTTTAGCTACCTCATGTGAAGAGCTGACTCATTGAAAAGACCCTGATGCTGGGAAAGATTGAAGGCAGGAGGAGAAGAGGGTGACAGAGGATGTGATGGTTGGATGGCATCACCAACTCAATCGACATGAACTTAGGCAAACTCCAGGAGATGCTGAGGGACAAGGTGGGCTGGTGCACTGCAGTCCGTGGGCTCACAGAGTCGACATGACTTGGCAACTGAACAACAACAATATTTCATTTCATGTATATATCACGTCATCTTTATCTATTCTTCCACTAATGGGACATTTAGGTTGTTTCCATGTTTTGTTTCTTTTGAATGATGCTGCTGCAATAACAGAGGAGTGCAAATATTTATTCAAGATCCCAATTTCAATTGTTTTGGAACTGCTGGCTTATATGTTAGTTCTAATTTTCAATTTTTTTGAGGAAACTCTAAACTTTTTTACATAATGGCTATCATTTACAATCCCATCAACAGTGTTCAAGTGTTCCAATTTCTACACAACCTTATCAATGCTCATTTTTTAAACAAAAATAATGGCTATCTTAAAATGTTCTAAGTGATATCTCATTGTGATTTTGACTTGCATTTCCCTGATGATTAGTGATGTTGAGCCTCTTAACACACTTGTTGGCCANACACAACCTTATCAATGCTCATTTTTTAAACAAAAATAATGGCTATCTTAAAATGTTCTAAGTGATATCTCATTGTGATTTTGACTTGCATTTCCCTGATGATTAGTGATGTTGAGCCTCTTAACACACTTGTTGGCCACTGTTACATCTTTGGAGCAATGCCTATTCAAGTTCCTTGCACATTTTTAAATTGGGTTATTTTTTTTTTTGCTGAGTTCCTTTTATATTTTGGGTATTACTATTTATGAGATATCCAATTTACAAGTATTTTCTCCTGCTCCATAGATTGTCTTTTCACCCTTTTGATCATTTCCTTTGCTGTGAAAATGTTTTTTAGTTTGAGGTAGTCTCAAATTGTCAAAATGCAGAGTTCCAAAGGATGACAAGGAGAGATAAGAAAGCCTTCCTAAGTGAACAATGTAAAGAAATAGAGGGAAACAATAGAATGGGAAAAAGTGGAGATCTCTTCAAGAAAATTAGAGATACCAAGGGAACATTTCATGCAAAGATGGGCACAATAAAGGACAGAAATAGCAAGGACCTAACAGAAACAGAAGATATCAAGAAGAGGTGGCAAGAATACACAGAAGAACTGTACAAAAAAGATCTTTACAACCTAGATAATCACGGTGGTGTGATCACTCACCTAGAACCAGACATCTTGGAGTGTGAAGTCAAGTGGGCCTTAGGAAGCATCACTATGAACAAAGCTGGGGGAGGTGATGGAATTCCAGTTGAACTGTTTCAAATCCTAAAAGATTATGCTGTGAAAGTATTGCACTCAATATGCCAGCAGATTTGGAAAACTCAGCAGTGGCCACAAGACTGGAAAAAGTCAGTTTTCGTTTCAATCCCAAAGAAAGGTAGTTCCAAAGACTGTTCAAACTACCACAGAATTGCACTCATTTCACATGCTAGCAAAGTAATGCTCAAAATTCTCCAAGGTAGGCTTCAATAGTATGTGAACCCAGACCTTAAAATGTTCAAGCTGGATTTAGAAAAGGCAGAGGAACCAGAGATCAAATTGCCAACATCCATTGGATCACAGAAAAAGCAAGAGAATTCGAGAAAGACATCTACTTGTGCTTCATTGACTACTCTAAAGCCTTAGAATGTATAGATCACAACAAACTGTGGAAAATTCTTCAAGAGATGGGAATACCAGAGCACTTTCTCTGCTTCCTGAGAAACCTGCATGCAAGTCAAGAAGCAACAGTTAGAACCAGGTTTGGAACAATGGACTGGTTCCAAATTGGGAAAGGAGAATGTCAAGGCTATATATTGTCACCCTGCTTATTTAATGTATATGCAGAGTACATCATGCAAAATGCTGGGCTGNATCCAGTCCAGTTTCTCATGATATACTCTGCATGTAAGTTAAATAAGCAGGGTGACAATATACAGCCTTGATGTACTCCTTTCGTGATTTGGAACCAGTCTGTTGTTCCATGTCCAGTTCTAACTGTTGCTTCTTGACCTGCATACAGATTTCTCAGGAGGCAGGTAAGTAGTCTGATATTCCCATCTCTTTAAGAATTTTCCAGTTTGTTGTAATCCACACAGTCAAAGGCTTTGGCATAGTAAATAAAGCAGAAGCAGATATTTTTCTGAAACTCTTGTGCTTTTTTGATGATCCAACAGATGTTGGCAATTTGATCTCTGGTTCCTCTGCCTTTTCAAAATCTAGCTTGAGGATCTGGAAGTTCATGGTTCATGAACTCTTGGAGCCTGGCTTGGATAATTTTGACTATTACTTTGCTAGTATGTGAGATGAGTGAAATTGTGTGGTAGTTTGAATATTCTTTGACTTTGCCTTTCTTTGGGATTGGAATAAAAAGTGACCTTCTCCACTCCTGTGATCCCTGCTGAGCTTTCCAAATTTGCTGGCATATTGAGTGCAGCACTTTGACAGCGTCATCTTTTAGGATTTGAAATAACTCAACTGGAAATCCATCACTTCCATTAGCTTTGTTCATAGTTATGCTTCCTAAGGCCCACTTGCTTCTCCAAGGCAAACCCCTATACATACATTTAATTCAAATACTGAAACAAACAAAAAACCCCAAAACAAAACCCCAGAATTATTATCCTTATATCATATTTTAAAGAACAATTAGAAACTCGTTTTCTTTTTCGCAGAATGGAGATGCTAAAGTTTCCCCAGTCTTCAGGGGCTGATTTCTCAATCATAAAGGATCTCTGCCCTTTGAGGGCTCCTCTTTGTCACATCAGACCATGGGGTTGGTCCCATTGAAACCCCCCTTTCTGATCACTCACTTGCAGCAAACTAATACCACTTCTTTTTAGTAAATGTGTGTGTGCGCTCAGTCAGTGATGTTTGACTCTTTGAGACCTTTGGCTTCCCTGGTGGCTCAGATGGTAAAGCGTCTGCCTGTAATGCGGGAGACCTGGATTCAATCCCCAGGTTGGGAAGATCCCCTGGAGAAGGAAATGGCAACCTACTCCAGTACTCTTGCCTAGAAAATTCCCTGGATGGTGGAGCCTGGTACGCTACAGTCCATGGGACTGCAAAGAGTCGAACACAACTGAGCAACTTCACTGGTTCACTGGACTGTAGCCCACCAAGCTCCTCTGTCCATGGAATTTCTCAGACAAGAATACTGGAATGGGTTGCTATTTCCTCCTCCAAGGGATCTCCCTGACTCAGGGATGGAATCTGTATCTCCTTCATCTCCTGTATTGGCAGGCAGATTCTTTACCACTGGTGCTGCTGCTAAGTCACTTCAGTCGTGTCCGACTCTGTGCGACCCCATAGATGGCAGCACAATAGGCTCCCTATCCCTGGGATTCTCCAGGCAAGAATACTGGAGCAGATTGCCATTTCCTTCTCCAATGCATGAAAGTGAACAGTGAAAGTGAAGCTGCTCAGTCGTGTCTGACTCTCAGTGACCCCATGGGCTGCAGCCTTCCAGGCTCCTCTGTCCATGGGATTTTCCAGGCAAGCGTGCTGGAGTGGGGTGCCATTGCCTTCTCCTTTACCACTGCACCACCTGGGAAACCCTCTTTTTAGTACACATTTTAGTCTGAATAGGAGACAATGAAATCATTTGAATGTACCAAGAACATTATTAGGAAATTCTACTTTGGGCAGCTTAAGTTGTCCACATTTTCTTGAAACATTTGTTCTGTATTAGGATATATTCATTTATTTTAAAAGGCCAGTGTTTGCTAACACACTTGAGAGAGCTGAATAAGAATCATCAGATTCCATTTTAAAAGATTTTTATTCAGTCATTTGGATAGTTTATTTGGAGGATTTTAATAAGATATATATATATATATTGAATAGTCTAGGTTGGGTAGTAAGTACTAAGTCTCCTCTTAGGATTTAAGATAATTATGAAATAATATGGAGTTAAAACTTGAAATATAACTAAAAAGGTGTATTTTTGATATTACAACTATTCTTAAACTTTACGGAATTTTTACATTCCATTTTGGTTATCCTATCCTCTTTGGTTATCCAACTAATTTTCTCTGTCTCTATAAATGTGAAAGTGCCATGTGGTATGCACATGTATTTTAAACTAATGTAGATTGGAATTAACTTTAAACTGTATGAAGTCTATTGTTCAAAGAAATTAGGTATTATAGAATCAAGGCAGCAATTAGCAACTAATTCTGAGCACTCATTGAGCTTCATCTTGGAATACCTAATCCTTGATTTTAAGTGAATAATTTTGGTAGGAGAAGAATCAGTATTCCACAAATTCATGATGAAAGACTGTTATTGCTTAAGCTTAATTATCATGACTGACATAAATACTTGAAAGTAAGTAATAAAACTCACTCTCAACACTACCAGTACATCCTGTATTCGAAATTCAATTTGTAGATAAGGAGAATTAAAAAGAAGATGAGAAATAGTGTGCATTCCAATCTGCCATCAAGGTTATTCACTAGTCAAATTCCCTTGCGTTTTTGATTTCATCATATACTCTATCCTTTCTAAAACCTGATTATTTCAGAAATATGGCTTTATTTACTAAAACAAAAGTGTTTGTCAGGGAGGCAGTTTTCCCTCTGAAAAAAAAAANATTAAAAAGAAGATGAGAAATAGTGTGCATTCCAATCTGCCATCAAGGTTATTCACTAGTCAAATTCCCTTGCGTTTTCGATTTCATCATATACTCTATCCTTTCTAAAACCTGATTATTTCAGAAATATGGCTTTATTTACTAAAACAAAAGTGTTTGTCAGGGAGGCAGTTTTCCCTCTGAAAAAAAAAATAGAAAAATAAAATCAAGTTGTAAAAGATGAAAAGATGTGACTAGCCAATTTAAATGATGCTGTGTCTAAGCTTTAATCTTTTCTTTTTTTGCAGTTGCATTAACCTATTTCTTTCTCTGTATCTTACTGGAGAAAATTACTAATAGTCAAAAAGTCCTCACAGTCCTTAAACATGAGCTCCTTGCTATAAAGCCTGTTTTCTGGCCTAGCGGCAAGACTTCAGGGTTAAAGATCATGGTTATCAAGAGACCAACCATGATAGCTGGAATTTTTACAGCTGTTATAACCCCAAGTGTTTTTCTGCTTTAAGTTTCTCTATGAGCTAAAATCCTGATTTACAGGATGACCTTGCACAAATTGCTTAACCTTTCTGGACATCATTTTACTCTAAGACTCTTCATTAAGGTGCTACCAATTTCTGAAATACAATTGAAATTCTCTGAACACAGAGCACTTACAAGTCAAACTGAAATATGGGATTCATCCAATCATTAGCTAATAGCTTATATTCTGGTTTAGAAGAGAAATACATTATATTATAGTCAAATACATTATATTCAAAATGCTCTATTACTAAGACAAGCTGTGTTCTGAAGGGATCTTTTTAGATTTTGGAAGCAGGAAGGATTTCTCCTTGAAAACAGACCAGACACATTTTTTTCCTTCCCCAAACTTGAAACTTTTTATTTTATATTGGGTTATAACTGATCAGACACATTTCTAGTGTAGTAGAACAGAATGTCTCTCCAAGAGAATGCTCTTCTACTTCAGTTCTGTTTTTCAAAATTATTTAAAAATTAGAAATTGTTTAAAAATAGAAAAATTATTTTAAAATCATTAAAAAATTGGAAACTAAGGGAATGGCTATGTATCTTTTCAGCATTATATTGTAACATTGTCTCACAGGCCCATCCAATAATTACTTAATTCTTTTAGGGGAATATCCTTTTGCTAGACATATATTTTTTTAATTGATTAGGATTCATTTTCTGTGATATTGCCTCTTAATCTGGTAGACATACAAATATTTTCTATCTATGGCACCCCTCTCCAGTACTCTTGCCAGGAAATTCCCATGGACGGAGGAGCCTGGTAGGCTGCAGTCCATGGGATCACGAAGAATTAGACACTACTGAGTGGCTTCACTTTCACTTTTCACTTTCATGCATTGGAGAAGGAAATGGCAACCCACTCNCACACACACACACACACACACACACACACACACACACACTGGGTCAGCCTCCCATTCTTCCCATCATCCTCCATACCCTCCACAGTCCCTACCCACTTTTTTTTATTGCTAGTAACTGAGCCATTTTATTTATTCAATTGCTCACTAAGATTTATTAAGCTTCTGCCATGCTGTGCCATGCTAAGTCATTTCAGTCATGTTCGACTCTTTGCAACCCTATAGACTATGGGCTATCGGGCTCCTCTGTCTTGATTCTCCAGGCAAGAATAACTGGAGCGGGTTGCCATGCTCTCTTTCAGGGGGGCTTCTCAATCCAGGGATCCAGCTCATGCCTCTTAAATCTCCTGCACTGGCAGGCGGATTCTTTACCACTGTGGTGTACTTAGTCACTCTGTCGTGTCCAACTCTTTGTGACCTCAGGGACAGTAGCCCACCAGTCTTCTCTGTCCATGGGGATTCTCCAGGCAAGAATACTGGAGTGGGTTGCCATGCCCTCCTCCAGGGGATCTTTCCAACCCAGGGATCGAACTCAGGTCTTCTGCACTGCAGGCAGATTCTTTACCGTCTGAACCACCAGGGAAGTCCACTAATTTCTTACCACTAGCACCACCTTATTAAAGCTCCACATGTGCCTAATTATAGACTGAGTGCTTTTGGAGATAGAAGAAAAAGAANCTCAGGTCTTCTGCACTGCAGGCAGATTCTTTACCGTCTGAACCACCAGGGAAGTCCACTAATTTCTTACCACTAGCACCACCTTATTAAAGCTCCACATGTGCCTAATTATAGACTGAGTGCTTTTGGAGATAGAAGAAAAAGAAAATGTTAGGAGCCCCTTCTTTCTTCCACCTCCATTGTGAAGATTCTATTATGACTGTAAGAGATCTGTCTAACCTTCAGAAGTTGAGGGAAAGAGAGACCACCTGAGGGTCAGTTTTGTGTGGTTCAGATTCTGGGTTAGGGGACTCAGGTCAGTCCTGGCATGGGTGGTCCAGCAGGCTCCTAGGAGGAGGAGGTTGGAGGGCCACTCTGAGATGAGTGGTGCCCAAGTGAGGACAAGCCCAACGGAGAAGGAAGGTGTCTCAGGTGGAAGTCGGAGGACGTGGGGACAGGCGGGAGGCAGGACTGAGCCAAGCCCTGGGGATAGACAGGAACCAGCCCGGGTGGAGGGCAGGTGCACAGGCCAGGACAAGCATGTTGGGAAAGGGTGGAGAGGGAACAGCCAATTCCAGGGCCTGCGTCAGACACATTTGTAGGACACCCTGCCTGGAATTTTTCCGGAGAGGTAGGGAATTTGGGTCTGTGTGTATTTTTAGCCTTGTCTTTTCCGCCCTCTTCTGAGCAATGCTTCTAAAAGCTTTCAGTCTGAGGTCATCTGTTTTCCTAGTCCCTGTTCCAGGGAATCAGATGCCAGCACTACCACCTCACACGGAGCTGCTGCCGCCCCGGCGCTGACCCCAGGAGAGCGACGTGTCCACTGGACCACAGGAGCAGCCTGTGGGAGGCCGCCCTGGTGGCGGGTGCAGACGTGCTGAGCGCTGCCAGAATGTCACCCCTCTGTCCTGGCCTGGCTCTAGGGAAGAGCTCCTCTGAGGTTGTGAGACACCCCCAGATGCCCGTCCCCACTTCCCTTCAGGGAAACACGGGCAGCCCCCAGCCTCCGGACTCCTGTGGTAGAGGCGCTGCCTGCCTTTCTCTCCTGCTGCTTCTGGCTCACCCCCGCGTCTATCTGCTCCACTCCGTTTTCCCTGCCACCACTGTAGGTAGTTCCCAAGATTTGCTTTCTCCCTCAATCTGCCTCAGAGGACAGCTCCGTTGATTCTTCCCTTTCTAAGCCTGCATCCTGGCCCACAGCCTTGTTGCCAAGTTTCAGGCCCACATCTCCAAGTCCCTGGGGGGCATGCCCACTATTAACAGAAAAGCATGGCCAAAGCCAATTCAGAACCTCTCCTCCAGAACCTTTCAGCCACCTTGTTTCTGTCAGAGGTACCACCAGGCTACTTACTTTCCAGACTGGAAGCTCCAAGGCGCCTTGCTGCCTCCCTCCTCTCCAGTGGTCATGTGCGGTGCGACAAGATGGATTTACTCTTTCTCAACCCATTTCAATCCCACTGGCATCGTGGCTTGGCTGGATGACCCTAGCTGCCTCCAGATGGCCTTTTCCCTGTGAGCCCTTCTTGCCCGGCCACTCTGTAATGCACTTCCCACCCAACCAAGAGTCCTCTGTGTCGCCTCTTCTCTTGTTTCATCAAATCCCAGGTCCTCTCCTTGACGTCCACATCCTTCCCTCGCTCCCTCCACCTTTCAGCTTCAGCTTCACCACCTCTTTGACTCTTCTCCTCCACCCTAGTCATTCCCAGAACAGAGCAAGTTTATTCCTGTCTCAAAGTCTTTGCCTGTGTTTCCTCCATCTTCCCTCTTTCTCTTCAATCTATTTCAAATCCTTTGCAAGGGTTTAATCTCCCAAAGGCAAACTTTATTTCTCAAAGCATATAACACATACCAGCCTGGAATTGTCCTCAGAGGCAGTCTGAAAGTCAGAAGAAAATCCATCTCATTTAAAAAAATGTTTTGTCTATTTAAAAATTCTTTTTCACCAGAATGGTATTACCCAGCTTGAGCAATCAGATTTTCTCCCCGGGTCTTCTGAAAAGCGTAGAACAGGACATTAAAAGACACGAAAGAGAGTTACCAGAGGAAACACCTGCAAAGGATGAAGGAGGAACACTCTCCCAGAATAAAGGAGAGAAGCCGGGGGCTGAGAGGAGCCTCCTGAGGGCCGTGCAGGCCTGCCCCTGTGAAGAAGAGAGGGACGGAAGGAGGGGTGGGGAAAAAGAGTCTGAGACTGTGGTACAGTTCCAAGAAAGTCTCAGCGCTGGGAGGATGGCTGAATCGAATTCACCTGGCTGAGGAGTCCTGCATCTCCAGGAGCGGGCTGGCATTAGGAGCCTTGCTGGGCTTTGCCATCGCCTGGAGCAGCCCCCAGAAAGCACAGGACACACTGTGGCAGATCCAGCAGGGCAGCGGCTGGAGCTGTCTTTTCATATCTTCATCAAAGCAGCAGTTCTGGGCAAGATATCTTCAAGGCTGACTCAGGGGTCAAAGCTGACTTAGTCTCTGCTGCTGAGGAAAACCTAGAGTAAGAGCTCAGATTCTGAATCCTCCCCAAGTTGAAGATGAGAACCAAAGTTATTGGAATGTGCTATGCATCCCCAAAGAGAACTCCTTGAGATAAGGGGGATTCATCTTCATTATCATGTCAAGGCATCGTCACCATCACCACCACCACTGTCACCAGCATGTCCAGTCTTGTCACCATCATCATTACTCTAACCATCTTAACTCTCATCATTACCACATCATCCCCTTTACTGCCAACTGTCATCAGTTTCACCACCTTAACCACCCCGTCCCCACCATCACCACCATTGCTTTCATCAGTACTGGCGTCATGCAACTACCACCTCCATCACCACAACCGTCAACACATCTCCACCATCACCAATACTCCCACCACCAGCACCACCAGCACTGGCATCATTTACCACGACCTTCTTCACCGTCACTCCACCATTCCCACCATCACATTTGTGAATTCAGAGAATATGGCACAGGGAAAAGGAATTTGATTCACCCTGTGTTGGCCGCTAGTTTGTAGTGTGACCTCAAGCATCTCTCTATCTCGGCTAATCTTTACTGTATTTTTCCATTTAGCAAATAACTATAGTGCATCTGCTCTGAGTCAGGCAGTCCTGCATGAAGCAGAGAGTAGGCTGAAATTATTGTAGGTCTGATTGGCTGCCAAACCCAAAGCCAAAGAATCAGTGGTGTTGCCTAAAGATTGACCACACCCCAGGCTTCCTGAAAACAGTGCTCATGGTAGCTGCTGTTTTGGATGTGACCTTGCCCTGGTTAGAACACCCAATGGCAATAAAAGGTTTTATATTTTATCCAGTTCCTGTGGGAAGCCAGTAAATGCATCACTAAACTCAAGGGCCTTGAGAAGGATGCGGAAGTTCAGGAGAGAACTTAGGGCTCAAGCTTTAGCACACATCTAGTGAGGCCCAAGGAGGGTGAGGCCCTCCCCATTGGTGGCACAGCAGGGCATGCATTGCATGGCTGAGCTGGACCCATAATCCTCAGCTGCTAAGTGTTCTCTGGAGTTGCTGAAGGAGGATGGTGGCCGGGGTGGGGCCTGTCTGGGATAAGAACAGGAATGTTGCTAGAATACAGCTCAAGGGTGAAATAAAGGCCATAGGCTCTGGGTGATGACAGAGGCAGCTGCCACAAGCCAGAGTCCCAGCCACATCTGGGCTGCTGATTGCACAACCCAGCTGTTGGCTGGGCCTTCTGACTCCCTGGTGGGATGCGCTGGCTGGGGGACTGGAGGAGGGTAGGCAGGAGGCCTTGGGAAAATTCAGCACCTGCTGGTGGGTCTGGTAAGGCCTTCCTCCTTTCTGAGGATGACCTGGCTGAGGATGAAAGTGGGGGCAGAAAGCCAAGGGATCCTTCTCAGTTTTCAGTGTTTCCTTTGCTTCCACCACCCTCTGCTCTCTGGGTCACCCCGCATGTCCCTGAAAAGGGAATTTCCACAGTTCCCTTCCCACCCATCCTGAAGACTGGGCAGGGTGGAGGGTGAGCCGAGGGACAGAGAAGAGATGGAAATTCCCTTAAAGTTGGTGATAGTGGGGGATGCCATGTGTAGGACTGAAACTACAAATCTGTGGCATCAAGTCCATTCCAGGAAGGATGCGTTCTCTGATCCCCCCTCATCCCTCACCCTCTCACAGAACCCCAGTGTACCCAAGAGCCCTTTGTTTTCTGGAACCTGTAAGGGGTTGGGCTGTCCACCCTTTCATCAGTCTGTGCCCCTAGTCTGACCTCTCCCCACACACATATAAAGGCTGGGACCTGAAAAGAAGCCATCCCTGAGGTCAAGGGCCGTGTCTCATTTGGGAAAAGGAGTTCCCCCATGCCTCCCCCACAGGACTGGGGTTCCTGAAAGAATGGATGCCAAGTACTGGAGGGAGCGGGGAGCTGGTGGGGCCTTCCTTCTTCTTCATGATCAAGAGGAGCCAGGCTCTGTGATGAATGGGACACCACTGCTCATTTTAGTGCTCTATTTGTTTTTTCCCCTGAGAACTGGGACAAGAGCCCAGAAAATGCATTTCCTCAACTCTAAGATTTTATAGATTTTGAGAAGCACTAAACTACTGCACAACTGCACTCATCTCACACGCTAGGAAAATAATGCTCAAAATCCTCCAAGCCAGGCTTCAGCAATATGTGAACCGTGAACTTCCAGTTTTTCAAGCTGGTTTTAGAAAAGGGAGTTCCAGAAAAACATCTATATCTGCTTTATTGACCATGCCAAAGCCTTTGATTGTTGGATCACAATAAACTGTGGAAAATTCTGAAAGAGGGGAATACCAGACCACCTGACCTGCCTCTTGAGGAACCTATATGCAGGTCAGGAAGCAACAGTTAGAACTGGACATGGAACAACAGACTGGTTCCAAATAGGAAAAGGAGTACATCAAGGCTGTATATTGTCACTCTGTTTATTTACCTCATATGCAGAGTACATCATGAGAAATGCTGGGCTGGAAGAAGCACAAGCTGGAATCAAGATTGCAGGGAGAAATTTCAATAACCTCAGATATGCAGATGACACCATCCTTATGGCAGAAAGTGAAGAAGAACTAAAGAGCCTTTTGATGAAAGTGAAAGAGGAGAGTGAAAAAGTTGGCTTAAAGCTTTCAGAAAATGAAGATCATGGCATCTGGTCCCATCACTTCATGGCAAACAGATGGGGAAACAGTGGAAACAGTGTCAGACTTTTTTTGGGGGGGGCTCCAAAATCACTGCAGATTGTGATTGCAGCCATGAAGTTGGAAGA
>SJYV01037730.1:96012-136951 GCA_006410875.1 Neotragus pygmaeus | reverse complement strand
AATGATGACCCTGTATGTGAGACAACAAAAGGACACAGACATAGACAATGGACTATTGGCCTCAGAGGGAGTAGGAGAGGGCGGGATGATCTGGGAGAATGGCATTGAAGAATATATACTATTATATAAGAAACGAATCACCAGTCTATGTTTGATACAGGATGCAGGACGCTTGGGGCTGGTGTACGGGGATGATCCAGAGAGACGTTGTGGGGTGGGAGGTGGGAGGGGGATTCAGGATTGGGAGCTCATGTACACCTGTGGTGGATTCATGTCGATGTATGGCAAAGCCAATAGAGTATTGTAAAGTAAAATAAAGTTAAAAAAAATAAAAGAAAATAAAGCTCAAATTAGCATAGTAAAAAAAAATGTTTCTAGATCCCTCCTCATCTAGACGTCCTCATCTAGATGTCAATATCCTCTTTAAAGAGTTAAACCCATGGCTGACCACTGTGCCACATCATTGATAATGATGTGGAGTCTGCAGGACCCTTTTCAGTGATAACATGGAACCTCTGTTTCTCCATTCCAAGCCCAAACATCTTTTTGCATCTCTTTATTTTCTACTGAGCTTGTAGTTAATTAAAATTCATAAGCCTTTTACACATTATAAAGTATTTTCTTATATCCTGTCAGTCNAGCCTGCAGGACCCTTTTCAGTGATAACATGGAACCTCTGTTTTTCCATTCCAAGCCCAAACATCTTTTTGCATCTCTTTATTTTCTACTGAGCTTGTAGTTAATTAAAATTCATAAGCCCTTTACACATTATAAAGTATTTTCTTATATCCTGTCAGTCTAGATTTGGTTGCCTTCCTTGATCTCAATATAAAAATTTGCATTAAATCTGTATTTTTAAATATTTTTTAGACTATCTTATATGTTCAGCCAACACATTAGTTTCCTTTTGTTGCTTGTAATGAATTGTCACAAGCTCAGTGTTTTACAACAGCGCAAATTTATATCTTACAGTTCTAGAGAGCAGACGTCCAAAATGGGCTTCACAGAGCTAAAATCAAGGTGTGGAGGCACTGGAATAAGATCAGTTTCCTTGTCTTTTCTAGTTGTTAGAGGTTTCCCACCTTCCTTGGCTCACATCCCTTTTTTCATCTTTAAGGCCAGCAGCAAAGCATCTTAGACCTCTCCCTCCCTCTATTTCTGTCAGCACATCTCCTTCTCTGACTCCGAAGGTTCTTATCTTTACACCCATATAAACCAGGATAATTTCCCCTTCTCGAGGGATTTAAGGTAATCACATCTTCAAACTACCTTTTGCCACATAAGGTAACATATTCATAGGTTCCAGGGAATAGTAGCTGAACATTTTCTGGGGGGAGGGTCACATTATTCTGTCTTTCACAGGCAGAAAAGATTTTTTGTCCTGATTCTTTCACTTAATATATTGTTTATTCCCATTAATAGTATAGCATCTGTCAAATTGGATAACACCAAGTTATTGTTCTTGTCCAAATTATTGATAAAAATGTGTTAATATAGATTGGACACTAAGATCCTTCTTCAGGTTGATGTTGATTCATTAATAAACACTTTTTATTATTATTCAAACAGTTAAGAGTCTATAGAGAGCTTTCCTCTTCCCCTTCCTTTCTTTCTGCCTTTCCTCCCTTCTTCATATAAATCCAATTTGTACAAGTACTCCACTAAGTTCCTAAATATAGAAAGGGAAAAAATAGAAACTGTCCCTTCCAAGTTGGATCTTATGGTATATTGGTGGGGAAATATCATTCAGAAATTATACTAGTTAATATTAGATGTTGCAGTGCCTCCAAGAGATCCAACTTCAATGTCTTAAACAAAAACCATTTGCCTTTTTCCCCAAGAGAGAAAACTAAAGGTAGGCACCCAGAGGTGGTAGATACATATTTAGCTTATTTGGAAGATACATATTTATTTCTGTTTTAAGAAACTTATTATTTTTTTATATTACTACATAACAAAGTCTAAAGTTACTCAAACTATTTACTCTTTTCTACGTATGATGATCTATCACACCCAAACTTTTATTAATACACTATTTTCCAAATTTTATTCCCATTGGAGGAGGTAGCCATTAACCCCACCATAGAGCTGCCAGAACTTACATAGGACTGGGAAATAGACTCTTGGAGGGCACAACAGATCCTTGTGCACCAGGACCCAGGAGAAAGGAACAGTGACCCCACAGGAGACTTGCCTGTGGGTGTCTGGGAGTCTCCAGCAGAGGTGTGGGTCAGTGGTGGCCTGCTGCAGGGTTGGGGGCACTGAGTGTAGCAGTACATGCATGGGATCTTTTGAAGGAGGTCGCCATTGTCTTCATTACCTCCACCACAGTTTAGCCCCAGGTAAACAGCAGGGAGGGAACACAGATCCACCCATCAACAGAAAATTGGATTAAAGATTTACTGAACATGGCCCCGCCTATCAGAACAAGACCCAATATCCCCTCAGGCAGTCGATCTCATCAGGAAGCTTTCGTAAGCCTCTTATCCTTCTCCATCAGAGGCCAGACTGAAAACCATAATCACAGAAAAACCAACCAATCTAATCACATGGACCACAGCCTTGTCTAACTCAATGAGACTGTGAGCCATGCCATGTAGGGCCACCCAAGATGGATGGGTCATGGTGGAGAGTTTTGACAAAATGTGGTCCACTGGAGAAAGGAATGGCAAACCACTTCAGTATTCCTGCCTTGAGAACCCCATGAACAGTATGAAAAGGCAAAAANTTTCTTTGCATTGATTGCTGAAGAAGGCTTTCTTATCTCTTCTTGCTCTTCTTTGGAACTCTGCATTCAGATGTTTATATCTTTCCTTTTTTCCTTTGCTTTTCACCTCTCTTCTTTTCACAGCTATTTGTAAGGCCTCCCCAGACAGCCATTTTGCCTTTTTGCTTTGGGCTCATCCATTGAGTTTTTAATTTAGTTGATTCTGTTTATTTATTTCTAAAAGTTCTACTTGGTTTCTTTTAAAGTAATCTGATCTTTTTTTAGAGGGAAATTTGTTTTAGTCATATATTTAATTTTTGTCTTTAATAATTAAAATGTTTATTTTATAGTATCAATTTGATAGTTTTATTACCTGAATTCTTAACAGTCTAATTCAACTACTTGTTTTTTGTTTTTTTTTTTACTACCTCTTGCTCATGACAGAATTTTTCCTTTCTGAATTTCACTTTTAGAGGATCTTTATTTATAGGAATCTAGTGCTGGGTTGGAATCTATAGGAGTCTATCTGGGTTGACTATGTGATCTCCAAAATTTTATGTTTGCTTCTTCCAGGCATCCTAGGTTTCATTGGGATGGGACTGCTTTTCAAGAGAAGCATTCAAGAGTGAATGAAGCCCAAATTTGCATAAAGGCAGGTGAATGATTGCAATGGCAACTCACTCCAGCACTCTTGCCTGGAAAATCTCATGGACAGAGGAGCCTGGTGGGCTGCAGTCCATGGGGTCACTAAGAGTCAGGCACAACTGAGCGACTTCACTTTTACTTTTCACTTTCATGCATTAGTGAAGGAAATGGCAACCCACTCCAGTGTTCTTGCCTGGAAAATCCAGGGACAGGGGAGCCTGATGGGCTGCCATCCATGGGGACACGACTGAAATGACTTAGCATCAGGTGAATGATTAAACATTCTCAGAGATTAATTCCTTCCTGTATCTAGATCATAGACAGAGAAAGAAGGTAGTTAAGCATCATTCTTTTTTACTCTTGCACTAAGGGTACATCCTATGATCTTGACATTATGAAGAATGATACATTCCAACTCCCTAGCCTTAGGGGATAGTCTTCTTGGCCCCATGTGAGCATTAAAACCTGAGTTTCTTAATTCTTGAGTTTTAGAAATCCCTAATATTATGAGACTATTCAAAACATATCCTTTGATCTTGCCAGAAACCCAACCAACTTCTTTCACATAATGGAAAAATAGACAAAAAGAGAGAAACTTAACATTTTGAAGATAACTTAAGCTTTCTATTGAGTGTTACTGTATTTAATTCTCAGAGAAANTATTATGAGACTATTCAAAACATATCCTTTGATCTTGCCGGAAACCCAACCAACTTCTTTCACATAATGGAAAAATAGACAAAAAGAGAGAAACTTAACATTTTGAAGATAACTTAAGCTTTCTATTGAGTGTTACTGTATTTAATTCTCAGAGAAACTGTTAAGACAAATATAATTCTCATTTTACAGGTGAGGAAGACAAAGCCTTAGGTTCAGTAATTTTCTCTAAGTTACACAGCTAGTAAATGGCATAGACAGACTTTAATCTTAAGTTTGATAGATGCCACAGTTCAAGTTTTCTTTCATTGTTTATATATTTTAATATAAAACCATCAAATATTGTAAAGCAATTATCCTCCAATTAAAATAGATAAATAAATTTTAAAAAATGCTACTTCCTTGCATCTTAAAAAATATGCCTTCCATCATCTATGCTTCCCATCAGCTAATGCCCTCATTCTCAGCCTAATTACAAAACACAGGTTCTTGAAAGATTGATGGATTATGACCCCTATTCAATCCTCTTTACTATCAAACTTGCCTTCCCTCCTGTTGTATTCCAAAACCACTTCTTCTCTCGGCTCCAGTGAATGTCCTGTCTGCTGCACCTATGGCCCTTATCCCCCTTGATTTTGGCAGAATTTTTTTTATTGTTCCTTGACTTCTTGTTGGGGAACTTCCTCCTCTGGCTTCTTGAGTTCCACTGATTCTTCATTTGCGCCTTTGCTTATGTCTCTTCTTTTCCACTTTCCTCACATTCTCCTTGACCCTTACTTTACTCTCTTCATTTCCTGTTGGTCTCACCAATCCCATGGCTTTGACCTGTAACTCTAAGCAGGTGACTCTCAAATTTCTGTCTCCAGCCTGGATCTCATACTATAACTTCAGATCCCTATGTTAACCTACCAAACATCTCCACTGGATGACTAAGAGAAATCTCAAATTTGATGTACACAAACCTTTTCTTCCTCCTAAAACCTGCCTTGATCCCATCAGAGAAAACACTCCATCAGTTCCTATTCATGCTTAGATCTCTGGTCTTCCCATACCTTCCATGGCTTGAACATCACCTAACAAAATTTCTTAGCCCATAACATATTTTAAGTTTCTCCTGGTCCTGTGGTCTTGCTTCCATGATTTTACTCTTACTATTGTCTTTTCCTTGAATGCTCTTCTTGTTTTTGGTTTTCAAATCTTAACCAGTCTTCAAATTCCACCTCAAATTTAGCTCCTATATGCACCATTCCTGATCCCTGTCTCTTTTAAACAAACTTCTTACTACATTGTAACAGATGCTGTCACTGCACATATCTTTCCCCCCCTTTCCATTTTAGTGCATTCTGGCTCAACTTCCAACCAACAGCATTCACACTTATTTTCCTGTGGGGTTTCTCTGATTACCAGTAGCTTTGTTCTCTGTGTTGGAGGCTAGAAGTATTGGGGTATTAACACTCCTTGAAAATAGCTCTCAACCAATAAAATACCCAGATCCCTTACTCTTGGGTAAAATAACTCAAAGAGTGTCTTCTGTTGGCCCCCACAAAGCCCCCAGAAGAGTTAAACTCGAGTGGCCCACAATTGTAGCTGGCTTGTTAGGGCACCCAGCGACTGCTCTCCATTTCCTGTCTCATGCCCCCACTCCAATACTGGCCGAATTTTTCAGAAAATACTTCTCAAATAAACTACCTCACTTAAATCCTTGTCTCAGGTTCTGCTTCTGGGAAATCCCAATTAGCATGCATGTGGTCTGTGACGCTCGCGGCACTCTTGACATCTGGAGGGACCAGACTGGCCTTTCATTTCCTTCCCCAGCAATGGTCCAGCTTCTGCCCATCGAGGATGAGGAAATGACAGGTTAACAGAGGGTTCGGAGAGTACAGAAAAATAAGCGAGATCCTATTCGTGGTGTGTCCTGTATGTCAGAAAGAGGATGCTGGACTCTTATCACAGGCTTGTGGGTGCTACTGAAGCCGTATGTGGAGGAGAACCCCCTGGGAAGAAAGGTGGGGGTCTGGTGATGAAGAGACCAGCCTGGAAAGGCACAGATAAAGATCAATGACCAGACAAATGGCTCCAGAAAGCCAAAATGAGACAGGTGAATCTGAGAGTCAAGGGTGGAGAAGAGGGGAAGATTTATCCTAAAAAAAGCAAAGAATAAACCTTAAAGAATCCTACCACAATCTGAACACGTCAATTTCACCTCTGTCCCAAGAAGCCCCACTTTACTACTGCAGCCTGGCAAGTTTTCTCCAGACCAGCAGCAAGCACAGAGAGCTCCATGCCCTGGGCACTGGCCAGCCCATCAGCACCTATTCTTGGTGAGTCAGTGCCTCTCCTGGGAGCCCAGGACTCCTCCAGGGACTAGATAGCAGGACTCAGCCTCCGTGGTGTCCTTACTCCCTCCATCAGGCACTTTCTAAATGCCTGTTCTGTTGTTACCCTCATCTTTGCCTCTGAGTTGTGCCTGAGTCACGCTGGTCCTCTCCTCGCTGTCCCTCCAGGACAGGCTGGCAGCCCGGCGGGCTAGAGGCCTTCTGATGAAGAGCATTTCAGGCCCTCAGTGCCGCCCTGCACTCTCCAGCAGTCTGCGATCGCACGCACTGCACTCCCTTAACAGATATCCCGAACTCCTCTGTATTCACCTCATCCCAAAGTGCAGAAGCCTGGTCCAGAGCAGGTTTGGAACGTGTCAGGACTGAGCAAGGGGAAGTGAGCAATGTCAGAAGGCCAGGCCTTGGGCCAGCATTTGGCTGGGATGCCTTCCTACCCGCCCCAGAGACAAGGATCTCAGACAATGCTTGCCCAGCCTGCCCAGGGCTGAAAATGTGAATACTGCAGAAAGTTTCCAGCTCTATAGGGATAAGACTATTGTTGGATGGAGGCAGACAGGGAGCAGCATGGAATAAAGAAGTTTGTGAGGCTTTTGAAGAATTGTTCCCAGGAACGCCGCCCACTAACCCAGAGATTTGGACTATCTAGAAGCTGTGTAGCTTCAAAGTAAGGCACCCAAAAGGACATTATTGAAAATCAATTTAACAAGACAGTTTTGGTCACCTGCTCTAGACCATCTGTGACAGAAACAAGGAAAGAAGACATCTTTACCACATGAGGGAGCATCTTTACCCTCCGGCTCCCTAGTGAAGTGAAGTGAAGTGAAGTGAAGTTGCTCAGTCGTGTCCAACTCTTAGCGACCCCATGGACTGTAGCCTATAAGGCTCCTCTATCCATGGAATTTTCCAGGCAAGAGTACTCAAGTGGGTTGCCATTTCCTTCTCCAGAGGATCTTCCCAACTCAGGGATCGAACCTGGGTCTCCTGCATTGCAGGCAGACACTTTACCGTCTGAGCCACCAGCTCCCTAGATCCTTCCCTCAACCCTGGAGTTAGAGGCAGAGGGGACCCTTCTCTTGGGAAAGACTCATCTCCCCTTCCATGTCCCTTACTCAGACCTGGCTCCTTGTCATCCCTTAGGTCTCAGCTCTGATTCCATCTCCTCACAAGGACCCTCGGTCTTCATCAGGACCCCCTTCATAGTGTCCCCGTATCACTCCCAGAATGATATTATATATTTACTTGTCCACTCTCTCCTCTTCCTTCTTCCTATATTTCTACGAAAAGTCAGACCTCCTCTCTCAGGCCCTGCCACTAGAAGGCACCTCAAGACTCAGATCATGGCCAAGAAAGCCAGAGGGAAAAAGGCATCAATGAGGAGTAGCAGGCATGTGGGGAGGCTGGGAGGCTGGGAGGGGTGGAAGCTGGGAAGGGCTGTGGCAGGGGTGGAGCTGTGGTGAGTGACCCTACCCAGCAAACCACCTCCTTCCAGTCATTCTTCCTGGAGCGTCCCCTCGGCAGGGACTTGGTTTGGGTGAGAGGCCCCCTGGGAGAGGCATCTCAGGCCTCAGGTCCCAAGCCTCAATTCCACAGACCTGACTTGGAAACCACAGGCCTGAGAAAAGTTGGACAGTTTTCCCTGGTGCTGACTGTGGAGCTGTGATTACTCAGGGCTCCTGGCGAAGCTTCTGGCAGAAATCCTAGGAAGGGACTGGTATGGTAATTAGAGTGACTGAGCAGTTCAAGCCCCAGTTCAGATCAAGGGTGGAGTCATTCCCATTGTTCTGCTTCTCATCTCCTCTTCTTGGCCACAAGCTGAACATCTAACGACCTCAGCAGGCCGGAGTTTGACCCCGATTCTTAGTGTGGCAGGGATTCCCACTGTTCCCCAATATCTGGTCTCCTCACCTTCTAGGCAAATGAAGATTGAATTTCCCAACCCCCATAAGTTAAGCATGGTCACATGACTTGCTTTGGCCAGTGAAATGTGAGCAGAAGGAATGTGTACCCACTTCTGGGTAGAAAATTAAATTGACTGTGCCAAACTCCCCATCTTTCTCTCCCATTGTTGTGGTGCCAGTGCAGTTGCCGTTGATAAGAAAGTGCAACATTAAGATGATACGCAGAAGGAAGACCCTTCCCAGAAGAGTCACTCTGACTTTTGCTATTTAAGTCACTGATATTTCAGTGCTATTTGTCACTGTATCATAACCTGGCCTGTTCTGACTGATACTAAGCTGAATCTAATGTACCTTCTAGGGGTATGGGGTGGGAAGGGAAGAGAAGATAAAAAGAACCACTTCCAGAAGGTCTATAAAGCAGCTGGGAGAAATGGAATACTCAGTTAGATTTAGTTCTTATCAGCAAGAAGAAACTAAGTAGAAAATTGAAAGTGAGAATAATGTTGATGAATGGTGCCTGTGTAGCTAGAGAGATTTCCAAAAGCTCTGGGAAAAATATTCTTTCATTAATTCAGGCATTTGGTCTATTTATTTGTCCAACAGTTACTTACTGAGTGCCAGGCATGATGTTATGATGTGGAATGCCAACGTAGAAGGTGAGGCTACCCCTGAGAAGTTCATAGAGAACAGAGGCTTTTACAACTTAGAATCCCAAGGAAAATTCTGCCCAGAGAATCTTGAATGACCATGATAGTGAAAGGAAAAAGAAAGAGCTCAAGGTTATAAGTAAAAGGCAAGGACAGAGGCAGAAGGTGGAAAGAGGCTCACAGCTCAGGTTGAGAAAGTTCTGGGATTCTGCAGACACTTACTGAGCATCTGTTATGGGCTAGACATTGTTCTAGATGTTAGGAGGATGCAGAGGGAAACAAAGCCTGGGGAGAATCAACATGCAATATTCGTTTGATAGCGTGTTGGTGAACATCAATGTGGTAAGTATATGATAAACACTATGAAGAGGGGTTATTATGGAGTGAGTGACTCTACCTGGGCACTGGGGAAAGGCCTTGGTGTGTGAAGACTGAATAGGAGTTTACTGTTCACTACTCATTTGTTCATTAAATCTCTCTTTGGGGCCCTGGTAAACCTAGATGAGGACTTCCTGGGAGGGGCTCTACCCAGATGCAAGGGCCCAGGGCCAGGCTGAGTCAGGGGCATCTCAGCAGCATTGCTGCCATGGGGCTCTGCATCCTGGTTATAGGGCGAAGCCACCAGCCGGAGTGAAAACGGTTGCTTGAGGTGAGGGCTTTGAAAGGAGAGAACACAAGGTCAAAATGTGAAAAAATCCAGGGTAGGGTCAGAAGGGGAAGCCTTTAGGGAGCAGCCTGAACGATGAACCATGGTAGGACCAGGGAGCAACTCTTAACACTCTGAAAATGGTCTGTGAGAGGCTATGTCCCAAGGTGCAAGCTTGGGTTCTGACCATGGGTCTGAATGAGTATTAGGCAGTGACCAAGTCCTGAGCTTCCCTGACAGGGGCCAACAGATCGCCTGACTCACACCTTAAGAAGATATGAGGTCCCCCAGGGCCTCCTGAAAGGCCTCAGAGGAGGTCAGACTCCACAGGCCCAGCTTCTGGGGGCCCAGGAACCTTGTTCCCAGACTTCCCTACCCTTAGGCCGGGACTCCAAGGCTGTCAAGGCCATTTTCACATGTGTGTGTGATTTCTTGGTTTATGTTGGTCTCTTTCTGTCTTTAATTAAATTCCTTTTGGAAAAAAAAAAAAAATCCATCTTTGCAGAACCAAGGGAAGAAAAGCTTTCAATTTTGTTTTTGAGTTTCTACCCCATCCATGCTATGGTTTCAGGGCTCTTCGAGATGGATTTTCATGCTTTTGGGGACAGTAGGCACCTGATTGAACTGTGTGTGTTGGGGGGGCTGTTGAGCAAGGGGAGTATGGGAGGCCAGACAGGTGGACAAGCCAAGGAAAATCTCTTCCTCTCAGGTTTCACAAATGCCCACCTCTGGGAGCTTCCCGGAGAACCTGAGCCCCAAACAGCCTTTGCTGTCAGCCCTGACTACCTCCACTTAGGCCCCCCCTCTTCCAGCCTCTCTCCTCTCCTCCTGTGTGGCCACGTCCCAGCCTGGACATTCCGTCTTCAAAGGAAGAAGACAAAGCCTGCTTGTTGCTCTGTATTTGTCTTGGGAGCTCCTGTTCCTAGGAGAGCCTCCTGGTCTCCCAGGCCAGGAATAGCACTGAGTCTTCGGGGCCGGCCAGCCTGCTTGCCCCGCCAGACCTTCTGAATTGCTTGTTTTTATTAAAATTCTTCTGCACGCGCAATCCCGGATGGTGTGTGGATCTTGGATGAGGTGGTGTGGGGGGACCTGGGGAGAGCAAGGCCTCAGGCTCATTCGGCCTAGTGTTTATTTGGCCTGCCTTTCCAGAGTAGGAGAGAATGGAAGCCCATAAAAGCCACCGAGATTGGTGTCCCAGAGTGTGGTGGGGTGTGACAGGGGACCCTGCCAGGCCTCGGCCAGGCTGTGGGCTGCCAGTCCCTGACGTCACAGGAAACACTCGGGAGAGCTGTGGGGGCAGAGAAAGGACAGGCCCAGCTCCGTGAGGCGAGGCTTAACAGAAGCGTCCCTCTCAGCTCTCACCTGCAGAATCCTGCAGGGTGACCGTCGGCTTGGCAGCTGTCCCCTGGCCACAGGCACTATTCTGAGGCAGGCGGGGCTGCCTGCCACAACTGCGGCGGGACGAGGCTGTTGTGAGAAACGCTGGGCTCCTGGCTTCCATGTTTGTCTCAAGTGCTGGCCCGGTCCCAGGCTCTGATCCCAGTACTCTGCATGTATCACCTTCTCAGGCCCAGAGATTCCTCAGTATTCCCTTATCTGGTCTTGGAAGGCAGCACTTGGAAGGTAGTCCCCAAACTCCAGAGTCATTTGGTTCTGTGCGGTTGGAGTCGTGCAGAGAAAATTCTGCTCCCATCATTCTAGCCCGTTTACCTGGAGATTGGTTTGTTTCTTGCCCACTGATCTCTGTTCTTCCAGGAGGCTCTTGGGGAGACAAGCAGGTGATGGGGCTTCTAGCTGAAGGGGGCCTTTTGCCGCATCACAGGTGAGGACCTAGCATTATGCTCCCAACAGTCTGGACTCTGCGTCTGGGCTGAGGTGACCACCCCATAAGACCTGCAAGGGGCTGTGGTGGAGGGCTCTGGGGTGGGGGAGCAGATTTTGAGTCAGGAAATTGCAAAAGTTCCAGTGTCTGCAGCCAAAGTCTCAGTGTGGAAAATTTCAGGCTCTAAGCAGGGTTCCAGAGGAGGGGGAAAGGAGCCTTGGGCCCAAGATGCTTGTCCCGGGCTTCCCAGACCTGGGCTGTCCCGCCAGGGGAGGAGGTGTGGCCAGGACACACGGCAGAATGCGCCGGGGCAGAAACCCAGGGAGAGAAAGACTGCTAGCTCACGTACCTTCCCTGCCCTTACACCAGGTAGAAAAAAAAATGCAGAAGGATCCCAGCTCCTAAGGGATGGCTACAGAGGAACCCCAGACCTTAGTGTTCAAAGGGAAACTGAGGCACAATAAGAACGAATTTTCTCTAGGCAAGACCAGAGCTTCAGTGTGGGGATGGCCTCTCCCATGTAAGGGGCGAACATCCTAGCAGGGCATAGCAAGGGAGTGTAGTCCTAGGGGAAGATTTAGGGTGGGAGCGGTGGTCCGGGCGGAGGGCGATTCCCCTCCCCTTGGATTCACTGCCAGGCCCTCTGCTAGAAAAAGCTGAGCCTCAGGGTATCCAGGAAGATGGAGGGATGAAATGAAATGGGGAAGGGGTGCCAGTCATAGAGGCCAAGAGTGGCTGCAGCCTTGGCCAAGCTGCCAGCCTAGACCCAACCCCTGCCTGGCCCAGCCATCACTGCTGCGTTCCCTGCAAGGGCCCTGCTCTGCTCAGTGGCCTCGCTCCAAGTGGCAGCGCTCCCACCTGTCATCAGGAATCACCAGGGCCCCACAGGCACCACGCTGACCCTGCGTCCGGTCCCGGGACCATTTGACCGGACCCGGGGGGAGCTGCCTGCCGCCACCACCAGCATCTCCGCCGCCTGCTTGGGCCTCCTCAGGGCTCCTGGAGCCAGGCCGAGAGCGTGCAGCCTGCCGGCTTGCGGCTGGGGATTTCACTCGGAGCCGCTACATTTGGAACCCATTATTTAATCATTAATTTCCTCCTCTCATCGACCCCTTCCACCCCGCCTCAGCTCGGCGCCCCCGCCCCAGATTAGATCTCCACGTGGTGCTTTGCAGTGATCCCTGACAGGGGCTTCTGTGCTGGGGACGGGGAGGCAGGGAGGGGAGTAAGCCTGCGGCTAGGGCTGTCCCAGGCCTGGATGTGTGGGACTAGAGGGTCCAAAGCATCTAGACCCTGGCCCCAGAACTCAGGGAACAAGCTGTGGCCTGCCTGGGGCAGTCAGAGGAGGGAGCCTTCCCCAAGGTTGAGGGAGTCTAGCCAGCCCTGCTCTGGTGCTTTTGCAGGCCAAGGGCTCCTGAAGCTCCTCTACGATGAGGGAGCCTCCACAGTGGGATGAGACTCAGTGTGCCTCTTTCTGACCCCAGCTCTTGCCCCCTTCTCCTCCGGGGGCTTCATGGAGGTAGAGAGAAGGGGAGCAGATTGGGGAGACCTATGCTTGGTAAGGCTGTGGTTAGTGCCCTCCACTGTTCTGAGGACCCAGCACCATCCCTGGCCCTGAGTGCAGCCAGTTAACAGGCCCGTCCCTCTCCCCAGGTAGCTCCTGGCCGGGTGAGGAATAGACTCACCAGCAGCCTGGGCCTGGCAGGGCATGCAGAGTGCTGGTGCAGCCCCAGCGGGCCTGGGGTCACGGGGCTAAACCAGGGAAGCAGAGCCTCTGTCGGGATCCTCAGGACATGAAAGCAGACGAGGATGAGGGTGCATAGCCTTCCCCTGTTTCTCCACAAACCCTTCATTATCAACTCTAAGACCTGAGGAGTGGCCCTGACCATAGCAAGTCCCATTCTTGGGGAGAGGCGGTCCTGTCGACTGTGTGCCTTGGAGGGGGGCGGGGGGAGAAAAGGCAGTGAAATCAAGAAAGAGGGGAGGAGAAAGCATTTGCATGCATGCTGGCTTAGTTGCTCAGTTGTGTCTGACTCTGTGACACTTTAGACTGTAGCCCACCAGGCTCCTCTGTCCCTGTGATTCTCCAGGCAATAATACTGAAGTGAATTGCCATGCCTTCCTCCAGGGGTTCTTCCTGACCCAGGGATCGAACCTGCATCTCCTGTGTCTCCTGAACTGCAGGAGGGTTCTTTACCAGCTGAGCCACTGGGGAAGCCCTGGAGAAAGTTTTAGTGGGAGTCTACTCTGGGCCTTACCTGTGTGCTAGGGTTTTTACTGCAATCGTTATCCTTGTCATCAGCAGTAATAGCATAGCTCACCTTATACAGTGCTTTTACGTGCAACAGTGTTCTAAGCAATTTACATCTGGATCAGATGTAAATCCTCCCAGCAGACCAATGATGGAAGCACCACTATTATGTTATGTTGTTGGGGATGTTGAGGCTCTCATTGGTCTCACTGGGGACATTGGTCTACGTGAGAAGAGGCAGGATGAGGATCTGAAGTCCGTGCTCACCCAGGCACCTAGAGAGTTTCTGAATGTCAAGGTTATCTAGACTCAGTCTGAATGTATGCTACCATTATTCTCCCTTCCCCCGAGCCTTGCAGAAAGCTGGCCAGCCCAGGATGCACTGGCAGAGCTCAGCAGGAGATGAAGAAGGGACAGGGGCCTCCTCTTGCCTATCACCCCATTCTCAGCAGCATGCCTTCTGTATCGCCCATCCCAAACCCTCTACCTTCTTCCAAGGCCCAGCTCAGCCTTCTCTGTCATCCCCAATCCCTTCTCTGAAGTCTTCATAACTCTTAAAGGATGAGACCCATCACTTGCCCCTGCTGTTCTAAAGATGTTCCCTGTAGGTGAGATTTTCTTTACCTGGAAGCCCTTGAGAGCAGGAAAAACATCAGAAGAGCCGCCTGGGGCTGGAGGCCAGGATGCTCAGGTCTGGCTATGGGTCTCACTGCCTCACCACTGCCCGAGGTTGTATAAACAGGGGTGGGAACCCCAGGGTCAGGCCTGTCTCTCTTTCTTCACATATTCTCTAACTGAACTAGCTGCAGGTTGCCTCCTGAGCCTGTGGATGGACTTTTATCCTTTTTAAAAAAATTTTGCTCCTTACCCTCTGAACCCCTTTCCTGTGCTTGGAGGAATCCCTGATCATGAATCCTGGTGAAAGACAGGTCCTGCTTCTTACTGCAGATACTGGAGTCAGATACTTTCTTTCTGTGCAACTGAGACCTGAGCATCTGACCTGGGCCTATTGGAGGCCCAGGCTTGAAGCCCAGGAAAGAGAAGACTTACTCTGGGGTGGCTGTTGTGCTGCCAGTGTGCAGGGCAGCCGGTGCTAGGGTTCCTTCTGTTGCATGCTCCGGGCTGGGCTTTGGCTTTTCGACCTCCCCTGCTGCCTGTTGTCTTCTGAGTCTGTCTTTCCAACTCTGGGAAATTCTCAGGAACACTAAATAGACTTTCTCAGCTTAAAACAGTCAAACTAAGTTTTTGTTGCTTGCAACCAGCACAGTCTGGATTCTCAGAGCCTTCTTTGCCCCACACTTTGGCGTCTGCTTGGTTTGCAGTCAGATATGTAGGGACAAGTCAACAAGTTGACATTAGTTCCGGTATTGGTTTCCCAAATCAGACACCCTTTCTTTCTAAAAAGACCCCAGGGGAAAAAAAAGGATGCATGATGCAATGGATGAGGAGAGGCTTCAGCATATTCAGAACTAAGGTTGAGATCCTGCCCTAGATTTTCACAAGAGATATATTGCTAGTCTTTTTGAGAAACGGATCTTTAAATCTACAAAGTAAATATAATAAAACATGCTTCATATCAATTGTTTCAAAGATTTATTAAAAAACTAATGAATCAATTATTAATGAACACAAAGTGCCTAAGTGCTGCCTGATATATAATAGGCACTCAACATTTATTTATCCAGCTAGTATTTTCTAATCATTGGTTCCAATTTTCACTCCTCTCTATGTCCATGCACTTTGCCATGTGAATTTGTGGGTCCTTAGAAGCAGAGTACAGTTTGCCAATCCTCAACTGCTTGGGCTCTTCTACATGACTTGTTTTGGTTAATGGGATGTTAGCAGATGTGATGCAAATCAGATGTGATGCAGTTCAGTTCAGCTGCTCAGTCATGTCTGTCTTTTTGTGACCCCATGGACTGCAGCATGCCAGGCTTCCCTGTCCATCACCAGTTCCCGGAGCTTGCTCAAACTCACGTCCATCGAGTCGGTGATGCCATTTAACCGTCTCATCGTCTGTTGTCCGCTTCTCCTCCTGCCTTCAATTTTTCCCAACATTACGGTCTTTTCCAATAAGTCTGTANGTGATGCAGTTCAGTTCAGCTGCTCAGTCATGTCTGTCTTTTTGTGACCCCATGGACTGCAGCATGCCAGGCTTCCCTGTCCATCACCAGTTCCCGGAGCTTGCTCAAACTCACGTCCATCGAGTCGGTGATGCCATTTAACCGTCTCATCGTCTGTTGTCCGCTTCTCCTCCTGCCTTCAATTTTTCCCAACATTACAGTCTTTTCCAATAAGTCTGTTCTTTACATCAGGTGGCCAAAGTATTGGAGCTTCAGCTTCAGCATCAGTCCTTCCAATGAATATTCAGGATTGATTTCCTTTAAGATTGACTGGTTTGATCCCCTTGCATTCCAAGGGACTCTCAAGAGTCTTCTCTGACACCACAGTTTGAAAGCATCAATTCTTCAGTGCTCAGCTTTCTTTATGGTCCAACTGTCACATCTATACATGACTACTGGAAAAACCATAGCTGATGCAAATAGAGACCTGAAATGTACAGTTGAGCTTGTCCCCTTGGGATTCTACTGTCATTGTAGGAGAACACGCTCTGGGTTAAGTGCTAGCCATGGAAGGAAGAGACGTTTACAGAGTTGATCCATCTGCAGCTTGGAGCAGAGGCCAGCTGATCCTGAGATGCATGCATGAGAACGAATAACCTCTTTTAAAAGCCATTCAGTCTGGGGATGATTTGTTATGCAGCACATAGTGACAGTTGTTGACTGACACAATTATAACAAGAAGTTTAAAGAAGGCAATCCAGGAATGGCAGAGTCTGGCCTCCAACATGCTCTTAGAGACCCAAGCTTTTGCTACCTCTCTGCTTTGCTATCTTTAGTGTATAAAATTTGACTTCATTGTTTCATTGTATGGTTCCTGTACCTCTGAAGATCATGTCCATGTTCTAGGCAGGAATAAAGATGAAAGGTGAAGTGTGAGAGTGAAGGGCAAAAGCTGAAAAGGAACATGCTTATTGAGTCTGTTCCTTCAATAAACTTTCTCAGAAATCTTACCCACTACATATTTTATGTCATATGTATTATGTGCATGCATGCTTAATTGCTCATTCATGTCCTCTTTGCGGACCCATGGACTGTAACCCGCCAGGCTCCTCTGTCCATGGGATTCTCCAGGCAAGAATATGGAGTGGGTTACCTTTCCCTTCTCTATATACATTATATTATCCCACTTATGTTTTATGATCCAAAACACTATTGTAATGTGACCCTAGCTGCAAGAGATCCTGTTAACGCTGCATACTTAAAATGTATCACATTGCTTCTTTGAACAGATTTGAGGTTCTGTAGGGAAGAGGAGGGGACTATCTGGCTTGGATCTGTTAAGAGGTTATTAATATAGTGTGCCAGGGAGTATGCTAAGAGGTGGGGATGCAACTGGCCCTGGGCTCCCGGCTGAGTGAAAGAGAGGTGAGCACGACAGGGACTCACATTCTTCCCTACTGTCCTGTGGGAAAGAGCATCTTGGTTCTGTTCTGTCAGGGGGGAAATGGGTGTGAGGAGAAGATTTACTTCCCCAGCACCCCATCCCTTTCAAAACCCTGGTGCAGTGTTCATGGGGGTCCAACTTTTTTGAGTTGAATGGGGATTGAGGAAACAGCACAGAGAGAGGCTTCCCTCTCACTGGATGGCTGATAGGCAGTGTTCTGCTTGTCCACAGCAGGTGCTGTCTGGGGATCAGAGAGCTTCCACCCAAGTAGAGATCAGGGAGCTTGAGGTTGTACCCGCTTGGCTCCCACATGGCTGCCTGCTGCTGGTAATGAATGCTGTCGCCCAAGGAGCCAGGTGTTTCTAGATTGCTGACCCCACCCTGGGACATTCTGCTCCTCTGGGTTCACCTCCCTTCTGTTCAGGCCCCACTCCTCTCTCATGCCTCCCTCTCACTCTTTTCGCTTTACTCTGGGGCATCCTAACCACATTCGTAAGTTACATTCGTAACTTCTTCCATCCTCTCAAGATCTATGCTTTTAATTCTCTAAAGTCTATTTCTGCTTTTTCTACCGAAGCAGCCTTTCCTGGAGGCATACATGGCTTACACTCTAGCTTTAGTGAGAGAAAGCCATGGGATGAAAATAAATACTGAGATAAAAGAGTACATCAATGCAGATGCTGAAATTCTATCATCTGCATAAGGCTATTCCATCAGGCTACTCCAATATAATATGACAAAAGCTCGGGAGGCCCAACCCAGCTAGAGATGCCCAACTTGGCCCAGGGGAAGGGAGGGAGGGCAGAGACTGAAAGATTCATTCAGTTATCATTATTCATTGGCACCTATTCTGTGCCAGGCGCTGTCCTTGGTGCTGGTACGAAAGGAGTTAATCGGGTGCATGACAGAGGGTACTTTCCTGGGAGAAGGGACAGCAAGTAGGGGGTGGTGGGCAGGGAGAGAGCAGGACTCTTAGAGAATTATGAGTGGTGTGAAGTGGGTGCTTGAACACGGGTAAAGTGGGGGTGTTGGAGCAGTAGGAAGATACCTGGTCTGGTAGGACCTTTGGGAACGTACTTGGAAATTTGACCTCTCTATCCTGAGAGCTGAGGAAAAGTATTGATGGGTTTGATGCAAAGCAGGTATTACTATCTGAAAGGTGGAAGAGGGCTCTGGCTGTGATGTGGGGAGTGGCTCTGAGAGGGCCTGGGGTACACACGGCAGGGTTGGTTAAGGGGCTTTGCCATGTGGTATTTCAGGGCTCCCACCCCACCTGGAAGCATGGGCATGAGAGAGGGGGATGGGTGAGAGGCAGTTAAGGCAGAGGAGCTCTGCTGTGTCTCCTCCTCTTTCTCAAAAGTCAATAGAGCAGACTCGCTGCTCCTTCTGATACCCCGCTTCCATATTTTCCTTCTTGGGTTGAGACTCAAAGTCCAGTGTTCCTCAGGGTGAGACTCATGCAGGCGTGGGAGATGGGAGTGGCGGCTGAAGTGAGTTCTAGGCTAGAAGGAGCTGGGACCCGAGACTGGGGAGCATCAAGCGCCAAGTGACCCCACTCCTCTGGCCAGGCCAGCCACCACCGTGCCCCTCCTGCCCTCCACCAGACTTAGTCCCCCTGCTCCCTGGGGGTTCCTCATCAACCTTCGGTGTCTCCATTCATGCTCAGATCACCCGTGTTCAGCCTCTAACCGCCCAGGAGCCCACTGTGGGGAGGCCAGCTCTCAACCTGCCTTCACCCATTGCTCTGAGGCCAGACAGGACCCCCCTTTCCTTGGCTCCCTAATCCAGGGCCTCCTGCAGATCTCTGCCCATGGCCTCCATCTGGCCTTCAAGGCATCGCTTCATTTTCTTTGGCTGTTGCTTTTTCCTCTTTCCACATACCTGGTTGGCTTCCAGGATCAGCCGAGGCTCAGACTTGGCTACATGGAAATAGAGATAGACACAGTCCTTCTATTATTTAATTTAGTGAAAAAATTTTTTTAAAGAAAGGAGAATTCTTGGCTAGGTTGGTACCTCTTAAGCCAGGATAGCCTACCAAAGACCCTGGGAGCTTGGACGGGAAGTGGCCAGCAAGGATCCCCTTTCCAAGCTTGAAGGGCCTCCCCACCCCCGCCTCAGGTCTTCTCCTCTGGCAGGCTCCAAGCCTCTCGGCTGCCCTCTGCCTCCCACCTCCTGAGCCTCTCTTGCTCTCAACCCCCCAGGGCTGCAGCCCTTGCCAAGGCCTGGCAGTGACACATTGCTCAGCCCCCGCCTGGGGCCCTCCCAGCTCCAGCGACCTCTGGATGCCCCCCCAGGCCCACCACACACAATGGGCTGTTCCAGCCGAAATTCCCTTGCACTCTGAAAAGAGGAAATGAGAGCAGGGGTGGGGGCAAGGGATAGCAGAAAAAAATAAAATGAGATGGAACCAAGTCCTGGAAGGAATGAGAGACGAAGGAAGGAGACGAGGATTAGCTGGCTTGGTTAAGGGCTACCCTGGGGCCATGGCAGTGGGTCTTGTCAGGTCATACTCAGACAAAAATGGGTACCCACACCACCCCTGGGACAATGTCTAAAGGCAGATCTTGCCATGGTCCGGGCTTGCATGAGTCTTCAGCTCTGCCTCCTCTTGAGTAAGCATTATTGTCCATGATAGCTGGCCAAAGAACCTGAAGTGTTGGAGGCGCCCGAGGAAGCCAGGGATGTGTCTGGGCTGCATGGCCCCACAGGAGGGGCTCTGGCATGTGGCCCTTACCACAGCACCCAGCAAGCTTGGCCTCCCTGGCCTCCCCTCACTCCCTGATCCCCGATTCCCAGCTCTCCACTCTCAGGGCCTTTCACACCCCACTGCCCTCTCCCTTTCCCAACAAAAGCATTCCACCCTCTAAATTTCACAGCACCTTGTCATTTTACACCTATATTAACCAACTGCATCTTTCCAAAATGCATCATGGTGATTGGGTAACTGCTATATTGTCTCTACAAAACTGCAGCTCTCGGGGAATGGGCTCTATTCCCACCAGTGGGGCTCCTTGATGTCACCACATCAGTGAGCAGAGCATGATGTCCTACTGCTCACCTGAGTGGAGGCAGAGCCGTCAGAGAGCAGCCCAACCCCAGGCTGAGGGGCCCAGGGGACATCAAACTCTCACCAACCTCAACAGTGGTAGAAACAGTACTGGGCCATTGCTTCATGAATTGAGTGGATTTATAGAAGCAGCGCAGTAAACTAATCTATGCTAAGATATAAATGACTAAGAACCTTATTAGTCTCCCCAAACAAAGTGCTCCAAAGTGATGAAAATGCTCAATAAACTAGGGAGAGGGAAATTTCCCCAAGCTGAGGAGTTTGGTAGGGGTGATGGAAATCTTCTAAAGGTGGGTTGTGGTGGTGATTGTGCAACTGTATGAATTTGCTAAAATCATTGATGATATTGTGTTACAAGTGAATTTTATGGCATGAAAACATACCTCAGTAAAGCTGTAAGAAAACCAGAAAGACAGTGCTCATTAGTCTAGGTGCGTCCTCCATGGAGTAATTCCTTCCAGCGCTGGAGAGACCTGTGGGTCAGATGAGGAAAGACTGGTGACACCTTGCTACCCCCTGGATCAGTCTGTCAGGGCTCAGGTTACTGCAGGTAAGAGGTAAGACATCCTCCTCTATTCCCGATTCAACAACACCAGGAAATGCTGCCCTTGGGAATTATCGGGATTCTGACTCTGGGTGCGGATGCCCTTTTGACTCCCAATAGATTAGAAATAGAGGGTGCATGGGTGAGCATATGAGTATGTATAACAGTATATGCCAATGTGCACATGAACAAGTGTGGGTGTGGATGAGTATGTGAATATGTGATCTGCATCCCAAATCTCCAACAGTGACTCCCTGCTCTGCAGTTAGAGAGACTCAGCAGAGGAAACAGTCAGTCAGGCGAACTGGCCAGCGAGCGGGGGTGGCTAGGGGCTGACTAAATGCTGACAGCAGCCTGAGCCAGCTCAGGAGAAAAGGGTAGCTTGAGGTTCCTCTCCTGCCCCAAACACTTTGCCATCTCACTCACACACACACAGACACAGACACACACAGACACAGACACACACAGACACACAGACACACAGACACACACACACACACACACTGTTCTGGATGTTGAGACCACAGTCATCAAGAGGGCCACAGCTGTTGCTGGATCTCCAGACACTAAGATTCTGAATTCTTCTTTTGATACTTCTGCTACCATCACAGCCTCTTTAAGGAGACAAAGAGGGAATCACAAGCGTATAATCCTCAAAATTTTTAAGTTTAAAGCAGGATGCATCTTTAATCTAGTGTCTGATAGAGAGAGAGGAGGACACACCATTTGGGGGTCTTGGCCAGCATCTCTTGCTCCCTCCCCCATAATATTGGAGCATAAATAACAAGGTCCAGCTATTTTGCAAGCATCCATCTCTTCAACCATCCACCCATCTACCCATCCATCCATCCATCTACCCATCCATCTGTCTACACATTCATTTGCTGAGTGAGCTTTTTACTAGGCACCCATCAGATGCCAGGCACCATGTTGGGTCCTGAGTACTCAATGGTAGAGGATCCCAAGTTGCTTCCCTTAAGGAACTCATGTCTGCTGAGGAAAACAGAGAAACTGATCTACATGGTCACCGATGTTTATTTGTGTTTGTGTATGTGTGCAGAGAGAGGGGTGGGTAGTGCCCTGGAGGTCACAGAGCAGGGCCACCTGACTGAGCCTCAGAGAAGGGATGCTAGGCAAGGGAAGATTTCCACAAGAGGCGGTGCCACATGTACCCTAGTGTTCATAAACACTGTCTACACTAGGTAGGACTTGGAAGCAACCTAGATGTGCTTGGACAGATGAATGAATAAAGAAGATGTGGTAGATATACACAATGGAATATTACTCGGCCATAAAAAAAGAATGAATTTGAGTCAGTTCTAGTAAGGTGGATGAAACTGGAGCCTATTACACAGAGTGAAGTAAGTCAGAATAAGAAAAAAATATATATATTAATGCATATATATGGAATCTAGAAAAATGGTACCGATGAACTTATTTGCATGGAAGGAATAGAGACACAGATGTAGAAAGTGGACTTGTGGACACAGTAGGGGAAGGAAAGAGTGAGATGAATGGAGAAAGCATCACTGACGTATATATACTACCATGTGTAAAATAGATCGCTGGTGAGAAGTTGCTGTACAGCACAAGGGGCCCAGCCTGGTGCTCTGTGATGACCTGGGGGGTGGGACAGGGGAGAGGAAGGAGACTCAAGAGAGAGGTGATATATGCATAATTATGGTTATAATTATTTATCATTATATTATTATTATTATTATATGATTATAATTATTGATTTGTGGTGTGGTACAGCAGAAACCAACACACATTGAAAAGGAATTTTACAACTAAATTGTAAAGGAATTTTTCCTCCAATTAAAAAAGAGATTAAAACAATAAGATGTGGTGCTAATGGAACAGGACAGAACAGCTTCTGTAAACCCAACAGGTAAGGTGAGCCTTGACTTGTGGTGGGGACTATAGGCACTTGGGGGATGGATGGTGGCCTCAACAGGCTCCTTGACATGCTGGAGGAAGCGACAGTCTTTGGGCTCAAGACTAAGTTAACAAAGGTACACAAGTGCCCTAGGCCCTGGGAGCCCTCACCAGGCTCCCTGCTATTTCTGTTTGAAATAGCCACTGAGATGTGGCTGGCGCCACTGAGATGTGCTTCTGTTTGTAAGGTTTAGGATGAAAGGAAGGCGGGGGAGGAAAATCTGCCCTGGCCCTGTGCCTGGCATGGACTGGTGGTTGGGAAATGCTGGGCGAGAGGCTCACTAACATTCCGTCAAGCTGATGTTCCTGCCTTCCTGGTAGGGGAGGGGCAATACTAAGGCATTTTCCCCAGAATGTCAGGGAGTGGGGCTGGGGGCCAGAGTGTGGGAGGACACAGATCTCAGGCCTCCTTCGGGGTCCCAGATGGTGACGTCACAGTCCCTGCCCCGGAGCATTACCACCTGATGGAAGAAGGCATCAGACCTTTTCTGGGTTCCTCAAAAACAGTCAAGATCTAAGGGCAGGGGAGGTCCCACCTCGGAATTGTGAGGCCTGGGCCATACAGTGGCCCTAAGGACTGGGCTCTGGGCTGCAGGCACCCACACAGCTCCACTCTCAGCCACCAGAATGGTCACAGTTCAGTTCAGTTCAATCGCTCAATAGTGTCTGACTCTGTGCGACCCCATGAATCACAGCATGCCAGGCCTTCCTGTCCATCACCAACTCCCAGAGTTCACTCAAACTCACGTCCATCGAGTCGGTGATGCCATCCAGCCGTCTCATCCTCTGTCGTCCCCTTCTCCTCCTGTCCCAATCCTTCCCAACATCAGAGTCGTTTNGGGGCTGGTGCACTGGGATGACCCAGAGGGATGGTAGGGGGAGGGAGGTGGGAGGGGGTTTCAGGATGGGGAACACGTGTATACCTGTGGCGGATTCATGTTGATGTATGGCAAAACCAATACAATATTGTAAAGTAATTAGCCTCCAATTAAAATAAATTTATATTTTAAAAAAAGGTAAAAAAAAATAAAATTCAAAGGATACTTTACAAAATTAAAAAAAATAGAATAGCTGGGAGAGGATCTAAAACACAACTTGTTTTTTGTTTTCTTTTGTAAAAAAAGGGCAAAAAAGCACTTTTGAATGGAAGTGGTTCAAATTTGGCCTGAAACAAGAACATGGGTTACAGAGCCCAAGGCCGTGGGTTTTACAAGACGTGAGTGAGAGTGAGCAAAAGAAAAGCCCACAGGACCGAGACTGTGGACCTGAGAGGGGAGAAGGCCGCTTTGATGGAGACTTTGCAAGGTGAGGACCCTGAAGCCAGAGATGAGGAGGGCGAGGAGGCCTCCACGCCTCCGGAAGGTCCAGAGGAGGCCGAAGTGCCGGGGCTGCCCAGAGCTGGCTGGATGGGGAAGTACTGAGGCCAGGTGGCAAAGTTCTCTTGTCCTGCAACCTCTTTTGTTTTCCACTCAGGGGAAGGTGGGGCCATGTGAAGGACGTCAGAATCAGCCGGCGAATGTTAAAAATATAAACATACCTCCTCACAACATGTCCTGGGTGTTCTGACTCAGTTTCCAGGGTGGGGCCTGGGCACACGTATTTTTAAGAAGCTCTTAAGATGATGGTGATACACACACACACACACACACACACACGTCAGGACCGGTGACCAGATACTATATTCAGCAACCCCCACCTCTGCGGCCGGGGTATTTATAGCTGAAGGCAATAATATCTCCATATCATCACATTCTCACCTGCCCCACCCAAAGGGCTGGAGCCTCAGGTGACTGCCTGGTATGAGAGGGCGAGAGGCGGGGAGCAGGGCCGCAGCCAGGTCCAGGATGGTCATCTCCCAGTAAAGACCTGACGCCAGCCTCAAAGAGGAAAGGCAAAGTGTGGGGGCCCAGACGCGACTGCGTGCCGAGCCCCTGGATTTCCCAGGGAGGAGACCTGGGGCGGCGGCTGGAGGGTGGGGGAAGGGTGCAAGGAGCCCCCAGAGGGTAGAAGCTGAAGGAAGAGGAGCTGAGGTGGCAGCGATGCCGAGGCAGCTGGACAGGGCGGTCCGGGCCAGCCTACCGGCCCCTTGAGGGAGCTGCGCTTTGCGCCCCTACCACTCGCCTGCTCGTCCAGGCCAGCTTCCACCTGGGTGCGTCCATGAAGCCCTCCAGGCTGCAGGGACTGCAGGGTGCTTCTCCTCAACTGGGCGCCCGGAGCGTGTTCTCTGTATTTGAGATCAGACCCTTCCGGTTCTCATACTTGACTGGTCCTGACAGTTTTTCTGTGGTGTCCTCACAGATGGCTTTCCCCACCCCTCAGCTGATTGTCTTTTCTGACCTTCAGGCACCAGTGTCCCGAGCTAACTGTGGGGAGCATTTATTGAGATGTGATGTTTTGATGCAAGGGTGGGACAAGCACCCAATGGGAAGGGAGGACTCTTGAGTTCTAGCCCCGCTCTGCCCCTTCCTGGCTCCTGGGGACTCACTCCAAAGGAAAAGACACGGCACTAGCTTGTTCCTGCCTCTTCTCACTTCCTCAAGCCCGGTGACTCCATGTCCCTTGTTCTAACACTGCGGCCTGATCCCTGCAGTAACTGAAAGCTGAGCCCTGACCTGGGGCGCAACACTGTTCTGATTGCAGGCAGATGGGGAGACTGAGGCAGTCTCTGAGATGCTGACAATCCTAGTCTCTCCCTCTGAGGCTCTGCACGGGGGTGACTTCAGGTCACAGGCTTTGTGAAAAAGAGCTAAGGTTGGCAGCTCAGGTTGAGGGAGGGACTTGATCAAAAGACAAACAGAGGACAGAGTGAGAAAGACCTTGGGAGCAGACAGCTCACTTTGCGGATGGGGAGGCCCGAGGTGAAGAGTGGGTGGCCTGTGGCAGAGTGAGCTGGGGAGAGAGTGGGTCTGAAGATCGGCTTGTCCAAGTGGTGACCCCAGCTGCAGGGAGAAGACAGGAAGGGTCAGAGTGGGAGGTTTGGGCACAGAGAAATGCTGGGTCCAAGTCCAGAGGGAAGGGATTAGGCTGCAGGCTTAAAGCAGCTCAGATACTGATGGGGTTTTTCGAAGTCGTCCATATCAGCTGCTCTCTCAGTGGCCCCACCGTCACTTGAAGTCCGGCCAGAGAAACTGCTCCAGGGCAAGAACGTGAGCCTTTAGGGCAAAACCCACCGTCTCTGCCAGGAGGCCCATCTCTGAGAGCCCTCTTGCCTTCGCGGCCCTCAGCCCTGCAGCTCCAAACCTCTCTGTTTCTCCGTGGGTTACAGAGGAGTGTGTGTGTGTGTGTGTGTGTGTGTGTGTGTGTGTGAATTTAAGAAAGAAAGGAATCAGTTGTAGGGAGAGAAGGACATATCCTTACCCCAAGGGAAGAAGAATGTGCTGGTAGATGCTTGTCTGTTCTGAACAGGGTGTGAGTGAAGAGGACTCTAAATTTTTTTTCTGTAATCAGCTGTGTGTGGGGACAGCAACCCTGGTANGGGAGAGAAGGACATTTCCTTACCCCAGGGGAAGAAGAATGTGCTGGTAGATGCTTGTCTGTTCTGAACAGGGTGTGAGTGAAGAGGACTCTAAATTTTTTTTCTGTAATCAGCTGTGTGTGGGGACAGCAACCCTGGTAAAGACGTCAGGAGCCCTGATGGGCCTGAGGGTTGTGTGAGATCTGGCACCTCCCAGGCAGCCAGACCATCCTCTCACTGCCCCTGGGGACCTGACAAGGCCTTAGCCAGCCCGGCTTGTATTTGTTCTTGCTCCATGCCTCCTGCCTTCTCAGGAGGTCCTCCTGACCAGGCCCCTAGCCTCCATGCTGGAGGGCGAATCCGTGTCAAGGATGGTGATGAGAGACATGAAAGCCCCTATCCACACAAGGGCTTCTGCAGAGACACACACAGGTGTTGGGCAGCTTTATCTGGTGTAGCCTCAAGATGGAAACAGCCCAAATACCGATCGACAGGTGCATGGATAAACAGCTCCTGGTAAATCCATCCAGTGGAACACTAGTCAGCAATAAAAAGGTACAAACGACTGACTCATGCCACAGCTTGGACAGATCTCAAGATAATTATGCTGAGTGAAAGGAGCCAGGCCAAAAAAGGCCACATGCTGTATGATTCCATTTATATAAAACTCTAGAAAATGCTAACTAATCTACAGTGATGGAAGGCAGAGCAGAGGTTGTCTGGGGACAGGGAAGGGACTGGGAGGGGTGGGAGGAGGGATGACAAAGGGCAGGAGGAACCTATTCAAGAGGATGAACGTGTTCATTATCTTTTGAAGAGAACAGAGGTGTTCATTATTTTGACTGTGGTGCTGGTATGCAGATACCAGAAATGGTCCAACTGTGCACGTTAAATAGGTCTGTTTACTATACATTAGTTATTCCTCAATAAAGACTTCCCTGGTGGCTCAGCAGTAAAGAATCTGTCTGCCAATGAAGGAGATGTGGGTTCAGTCCTTGGGTCAGGAAGGAAATGGCAATTCAGTATTCTTGCCTGGGAAATCTCATGGACTGAGGAGTCTGAAGGGCTATAGTCCATGGAGTCACGAAGAATTGGACAAGACTTAGCGAAAACAACAACAAAAACGAATACATCATTAAAGCTGTTTGAAAAAAGAGGTGGTAATGGTGATCATGGTGATAGTGATCAAGCTGACTCGAAAGGTGCAGACAATCAGCCTCAGGCGTGAACAAGGTCATCACTTTCTGTAGTAATTCAGGTACCTGCCTCTCCCTATAAACTGTGGGGATGGGCAGGGGCTGGTGCTCCATCACTCCTGTCCCCAGCATCCTGCAGAGGGCTCACCAGGCAAGAGGCACACAATGAAGAGTCCGTGTGTTCATCTTGGCAATGACAGCTCAGCCTGAGACACGCTACAACAGGAGCAGCCCAGGGGACTGTGGGAGCCCAGAGGAGCGGCACGTGGTGCCCAGGAAGGCTTCCTGCAAAAGGCCATGTCCGAGCTGAGACTGGATGGGCAACTAGGGGCTTCTGGGGTCAAGAATGCTTGGTTGTAGGACATGGCTTGTGTCAAGGTCTGGAAGCTTCACAGAACAAAAGGTACTAAGGAAGTTCAGGGTGAAGGGGGTCAGGGTAGGAAAAGGGAGGAGCAGGATGTCAGATGAGTTTACTAATGGATGGAAGGATGGATGGATGAGTTGATCATGTTTGCAAAGCCATAGGGAGCTCCTACCATCAAGCAGGTATGGAGATTGACAGTGGTGCCCCAGAGGTTTCCTTCAGATGTCAGAGAGACCTCTGCCACTTCAACTGAGGTGCTTGGCTGGTACTCATCCTGGGACCAGCTTATCAAAAGCAGGGATAAGGATGCATGCTTTTGTAGAGACAACCCCCTCGCCCCACCACATACATTCCCAATCCTTGCCTGCTATCCCTCACTGGAGGAGAGAGGGTCTGTGACTCTGGGGACAGTCCTGAGCAGTAGATTTCCTTCTAGGTAGTGCTATGAGGCCCCCCTCAAATCCTTCCCCTGCATCCTGCCATGTTCAGATCCGGAACAGCAGTGTAAACAAGATAGGGCTGTGTAGGGGTGAGGCGGGGGCCGTCCTTTTCCGAGCGCTGTCAGCTGGAATGACCTGGGCTGGCCCTGCCGGTCCCCGGGGGCAACAGGAATGAAGTGAGAAGAATGCAGACAGCGCTGGGCTCTTCCAGGCCGGCCAGCTGTGCTCCCCACACAAGGGGTGGCCTTGGGCAGCACAGCCAGACCTGCCTGAGGCCTGGGGTGAGCCAGCAAGGTAACCTCTTGCCCTGGCTCGAGCCCACCCCGTGTGTGGCCTCACTTCCCCAGTACACAGCCTGCCTTGCACCCCGGCTCAGCCTGGTTTTTCTAGAGTGCAGCCACCCAGCAAGGCTGGACCCTGCCACCCATCCTGAGGACCGATTTTCCCCAGCAGCCTGTGACTGGGGGCTGCAGAGACCACCTGTCTGTGGGTGAGGAGAGCCCAGTGGAGTGGATTTGTCTTGACACCCACAGCCCTTCGCTCTTCCCTCTGGATCCATGGTTCCTCATCACCCTTCCCTCTATATAGCTCTTCCTCTTGTCCCTGACACTACCTAAAGCCCTCGTCTGCCCACCCTACTCCCACCCCCAGCTCGTCACCTCCCAGCTCAAGCCCAGGCAACGGCTACCAGCTGCCCTCTGTGTGATGAGCCCCTGACCGACTGGAGTATCTGTTCACACACTTCATGGATTTGTAGAACCTCCACCAGCTGTGCCCAACAAGGGCTGGAGCATTTGAAAGCCATTCTGCCCTGCTGTTTTCTCCTGGACTGGTTGCTTTGTCCAATTGGCCTTTGGGCTCCAGAGAGGGCAGGCTGTCCCAGGGATGCTGCGGCTGCAGAGATGGCTCTCAGCCCTCTCTGGCCTCTGCCAGCTTTGCCCAGCTTGAGGCAAGGGGTGGAAGCAGTACCCATCCTCCCTGCCCACGCCTACCCCCAGTTCCCCCTTGCTCCCTGCCTCTCTGGAGGAGAGCTTTCCGAAGGCCTGCTCCCCAATGGCCCTTGTTCACTTCACCTAGTCCTGGGGAGGAACTGGGTCAGTCCTTTTCCATGGTGGTTCCAGGGGTGCCCATAAACTCATGTGTTCCAAGCCCCAGNTGGTGCCCAGGAAGGCTTCCTGCAAAAGGCCATGTCCGAGCTGAGACTGGATGGGCAACTAGGGGCTTCTGGGGTCAAGAATGCTTGGTTGTAGGACATGGCTTGTGTCAAGGTCTGGAAGCTTCACAGAACAAAAGGTACTAAGGAAGTTCAGGGTGAAGGGGGTCAGGGTAGGAAAAGGGAGGAGCAGGATGTCAGATGAGTTTACTAATGGATGGAAGGATGGATGGATGAGTTGATCATGTTTGCAAAGCCATAGGGAGCTCCTACCATCAAGCAGGTATGGAGATTGACAGTGGTGCCCCAGAGGTTTCCTTCAGATGTCAGAGAGACCTCTGCCACTTCAACTGAGGTGCTTGGCTGGTACTCATCCTGGGACCAGCTTATCAAAAGCAGGGATAAGGATGCATGCTTTTGTAGAGACAACCCCCTCGCCCCACCACATACATTCCCAATCCTTGCCTGCTATCCCTCACTGGAGGAGAGAGGGTCTGTGACTCTGGGGACAGTCCTGAGCAGTAGATTTCCTTCTAGGTAGTGCTATGAGGCTCCCCTCAAATCCTTCCCCTGCATCCTGCCATGTTCAGATCCAGAACAGCAGTGTAAACAAGATAGGGCTGTGTAGGGGTGAGGCGGGGGCCGTCCTTTTCCGAGCGCTGTCAGCTGGAATGACCTGGGCTGGCCCTGCCGGTCCCCGGGGGCAACAGGAATGAAGTGAGAAGAATGCAGACAGCGCTGGGCTCTTCCAGGCCGGCCAGCTGTGCTCCCCACACAAGGGGTGGCCTTGGGCAGCACAGCCAGACCTGCCTGAGGCCTGGGGTGAGCCAGCAAGGTAACCTCTTGCCCTGGCTCGAGCCCACCCCGTGTGTGGCCTCACTTCCCCAGTACACAGCCTGCCTTGCACCCCGGCTCAGCCTGGTTTTTCTAGAGTGCAGCCACCCAGCAAGGCTGGACCCTGCCACCCATCCTGAGGACCGATTTTCCCCAGCAGCCTGTGACTGGGGGCTGCAGAGACCACCTGTCTGTGGGTGAGGAGAGCCCAGTGGAGTGGATTTGTCTTGACACCCACAGCCCTTCACTCTTCCCTCTGGATCCATGGTTCCTCATCACCCTTCCCTCTATATAGCTCTTCCTCTTGTCCCTGACACTACCTAAAGCCCTCGTCTGCCCACCCTACTCCCACCCCCAGCTCGTCACCTCCCAGCTCAAGCCCAGGCAACGGCTACCAGCTGCCCTCTGTGTGATGAGCCCCTGACCGACTGGAGTATCTGTTCACACACTTCATGGATTTGTAGAACTGCCACCAGCTGTGCCCACCAAGGGCTGGAGCATTTGAAAGCCATTCTGCCCTGCTGTTTTCTCCTGGACTGGTTGCTTTGTCCAATTGGCCTTTGGGCTCCAGAGAGGGCAGGCTGTCCCAGGGATGCTGCGGCTGCAGAGATGGCTCTCAGCCCTCTCTGGCCTCTGCCAGCTTTGCCCAGCTTGAGGCAAGGGGTGGAAGCAGTACCCATCCTCCCTGCCCACGCCTACCCCCAGTTCCCCCTTGCTCCCTGCCTCTCTGGAGGAGAGCTTTCCGAAGGCCTGCTCCCCAATGGCCCTTGTTCACTTCACCTAGTCCTGGGGAGGAACTGGGTCAGTCCTTTTCCATGGTGGTTCCAGGGGTGCCCATAAACTCATGTGTTCCAAGCCCCAGGCCCTGCAGACTACTCCATTCATGGTTCACAGCTCCTCAGGGCCCATGTCTCCATGCAGTCTCAGGGAAGAAGAGGAGAGAAGGAAGAGGGAGTGTTGTGGTTACCACCACATCCCCTACGCCAGGGACTCTGAAGCCTTTGGGGACAGCGCCAACCAGAACCAAAGCCTGAGGGCAGCTCATTTGGGGCCTGGGACCATCTCTGATGGCTGTTGGTAGAAATCACATGGTTTCACAAGAAATCAACCTCTCTTTTCCTCCTGATTCTTCTTTCCTGCCCTCTATAGAGGGCAGTGCTCACCAGAGATGCTGGATGGCCTTTGCTCCCCTCTACAGATGCCTCCAGGATGCAGACTGGGAAGGAAGCTTCAGTTCAGTTCAGCTGCTCAGTCGTGTCCGACTCTTTGTGACCCCCATGGACTGCAGCATGCCAGGCTTCCCTATCCATTACCAACTCCCAGAATTTCCTCAAGCTAATGTCCATTGAGTCAGTAATACCATCCAACCATCTCATCTTCTGTTGTCCGCTTCTCCTATCTTCAATCATTGCCAGAATCTCTTTTCCAGTGAGTCAGTCCTTTACATCAGGCGGTCAAAGTATTGGAGCTTCAGCTTCGGCATCAGTCCTTCCATTGAATATTCAGGACTAATTTTCTTTAGGATTGACTGGTTTGATCTCCTTGGTATCCAAGGGACTCTCAGACAAGCTAAGGCTGTGTCTTAAAGGGCAAGTGCACTTGAGTAGCTGGAACTGGGAAAGCCAGCCTGAGGCTGAGACACTAACAGGCTGTCAAGTACAAATGCCCAACTTACAGATGGGGAAGTTGAGTTCTGCCAGCCCTGATCTGAGATTTCTGAAGGCAGGGCCCTGGATCTCTATGAGATATCCAGATCTGTACTTCCCAGGCTCTCTCTCCACATACATAGGTAATTCACAGGCTGGGGCAGGGCACTGAGCCCTTTGTGGACTTAAGACTGTGAAAGTGACATGAAACACACAAATGGTGCATCTCTTATTCTTGGATTGAGGCCATCATAACTGCAAATGTCTGGTGAAATCTGAGCAGCCACAGCAAGGCATGGGCAGGGCTGGCTGCATCAGGCCACCACCTGGGGTTTCCTTGTGAAGCAGAAAGCTGGGCTTAAGGTATTTAGATGGGGAGGATGGATATTAATGAAATGAGAGAAGGTCTAGGGTACATCAGAATGAACCCCAAAGAAGGGAATCCCCAGTCACTGTTGGTAGCCCAGGCTCTGAGCCTGAGAAATAAATGGAGGGCCCTGCCCCTGCTCTGCATTTGCCCAGTTGGTTAGGAAGCAGAGAGAGGAAGCTGGTAGCCAGGAAAACATCTTGGACCATTTTTTTTCCAACTGGTGAATCATGGAGAATGGTAATGGGAGCCAGGCTGACTTGACCCCAGTCACCTCCATGAGTCATAGCTGAGGTCCCTGTGCTAATCTTAACCCCTCAAAGAGGACTTGTTGGGACTTGCCATCGAGATTTAACCTCCAAAATACTCTTGGAGCTGATGTCACCTTGGGAAGGCCTGGCCCACTCTGGCAGGGTTGGAACCAGAGTTGGGAGGAGCTGGTTAGGGTGTTAGATTCTGCCTCCAGCTCACCTGTGACCTTGACCAGGTCTCTGTGAGGAGTTCAACTCCCACGGCTCCCAGCTCTGACATTCCCCCAGAGCTCAGCTGAGCTGGGATCTGAGAGGGCCAGCAGGAAGCCTTCAGGCCAAGTCTGGCCCTGTCCTCAGCATCAGCAATTGCCCACTAAGGACCTGACTCCTAAGGATGAGCAGCAAGTTATGACCCTGGGTGGGGGGCCCAGCTGCTCTCCAAATTTGTTGTAAGTTTGGACCAATTGCTTCCCAAAGCCCCTTTCTACACTAGAGGCAGCACAGCTTGGGTTTAAGGCATGGAGCTAGCTTGGGTTTAAGGCATGGAGCTAGCTTGGGTCAGAATCTCTGTTATAACACTTAGTAGCTGGGTATCCTGGAGCAAGGAATTTAACCTTACCAAGACTCTATTTTCAGGTCTATAGAATGGAAAGAATGACAGTACTTTTCTCAGGGGATTGTTGTGTGGATTCAGTTCAGTTCAGCCACTCAGTCATGTCTGACTCTTTGTGACCCCATGGATTAAATAAGGTAATAGATGTGAAATGGTCAGCCCACAGCAAATATTCAGTAGATCCTTGTACTGTCACTGCCAGCTACTACCTCTGGGCCTCAATTACATCCCTATACAAAAAGAGAGGTGGTGAGAACGATTTCTACTTCCCTTTCTCTAGGCCTCCTTTTCTCTATTCAGCTTGCCCAGCCTGTGCCATGAGTTCAGGTACCATGACTTGTGGGGAATGAGGAAGCCATGAGGTGTGGAAAGATCTCCAGAGCTGTAGAGAAGGGACGGAGAGCTGACGGAGGACCTGTGGCTAGGCAAGGGTGGGCTCCCGAGAGGCTGGGTGGAGAGAAGCTCAGCGCGCTCTGACCCTCAGGGGCAGGAGCCCAGGTGGCCCTGACCTCTGGGAGGAAGTCTCCTCCTTAGCTGGCACTCAGGTTTCCCCTGAATTCCAGCAGAAGCATCTCACAGCTTCTCCAGGTCGTCTTTTCATCACGCTCTTAACCACAGTTGCATCACACGTGTGCTGCTAGAGGAGCTGGTCAGGCATGTTGCTCCCCCGCCTTTCCTCCTGGCTTTCTGAGGTGTGTGTGTGTGTGTGTGTGTGTGTGTGTGTGTGTGTGTGCGCGCGTGCATATGTGTGTGTGTGTGACAGACAGAGGTCTGGGACTATCCACCAATGTCCTGTTGGGTCGTCTGAACAGACAGATTCGGGCATCTTTGCCGTCTATCAGGGAAGTGGGGCAGCCACCAGGAGCTGTGTCCTGGTGATCAGGTCAGGACATGGAAGCCTGGAAGGTTGGGCCACAATCTCCAGAATCCGATTCAGGCCCATAAAAGGCCCTGTTCCTTTTCTAGCCAACAGCAGGACTGCCCCCCAGCACCTCTGGAGACCAGGAAAGAAGAGAAGCCCCCTTTGCCCTGGAAGAATGGCTGCGGATGGGGCTCAGGGCCAGGGCGAGGGTAGGACAAATGGAGATAACCCTCCCTTGGGAAGATGAGGCCATGTGGAGACCCTGGAAGGAACGTATCTCTTGGGAGGGAGGAGGAGATGGGTCTGGAGCACTTCATCTGGGTGGGCGTGTCTTATCCCAGTCAGGAGGATCCTGGAACACTTGGAGGGCCTGGGTACCTGTAGAGGGGTCGGGGGGAAACCAGATTGGAGAATGTGGGAAGCAGGTGCTGGGGGCACAGTGAAGACGTGGTGGGGATCAATGCTGGAGTCTCTAGAGGCTGCTAAGGAGCCGGAGGTGAGAGAAAACCGCCATGGAAAGGCAGCCTGGGACCCTCTCAGTTTCTGTCCTCATAGGATGGGGGAGGAGAAAGGACAGGGTGGTGAGGGCCAAGGGCAATCCCTAGACATAGAGAGCTTTGACTCAGGGGTCAAGGGAACAGCTGGGAAAGCCATGGGCACATCTGGCCAGGCTGGGCTGGAGGAGGGTTAGCCTGTGCCGGCAGGAAGCCAGGGACTGGTGGAGAGAGATAGGGCCGGTGTTTTTGCCCGGCCGGCGAGGTGTTGCAACAGGAAGAGGGCTGGGGGAGGAAGAGGCAGCTCAAGCGGAAACAATTTATCTGGAGCATGAGGAACAGCTGGGGCGGGAGGCCAGCTCTGCCGCTCTCCAAGGCCAAGTGAGACGCGAGGACGGATGCCGGGTGCCGACCCAGCCAGCGGTCCCGGCTCCTACCCCCTGCTTCCCCGCTGCCTTGGAATCCAGCCCCTCCGTCCTCACCAGGGTCATCCGTCCGCCGTTCCCCAGTCCTCATCCCCTGCCTCACTGCCTTTCCTAGTGGGCTGCCCCACCAGACTGCAGGTTTCACCTACAGCTGAAGGTACAGCACCGCACAGTCTTTAACTGTGTGGCCTGGAAGAGAGGCGTGCGCTCCATTTCCCAGAGCTGGAAACAGAGGAGACCTAAGTGGTTTGTCCAGGGCCACACAGTTAAGAACTTGGGCCCCAGTCTTGTTTCCAGAATCACTCAGATGCCCCTGGGCACCTGGAGGTGGGCTCTGGGCCTGGCCTTGGCCCTCTGTGACAGCCTCTCCCTCCTCAGCCTAGCCTCTGGACGGCTTCCCTCCACCCAGCTCACAGCCCACCCCTCAGCCCCCGTCTCCCCCCAGGGACTGATCAAGCTATATCACTTGCCGCTCCTAAGTCTCCATGCCCACAGCCAGACTCAAGGAAACAGCAGCAACCTCACAACCAAGATTTCTAGAGGCCAAGCAAGGAAGAGGACCCAGGGCCAGCAGAGTTCTCCTGGAACTCTCCCCCACCTCTTGAGATGGGCGTCCAGAGCGACATGAGCAGCTGGGCCAGTCGTGAGCTGACTTCCCTCCTGGAGGAAACTTGGAGGATGGGAGGGCAAAGGAGAAAAATGGGCACCACTTAGGAAGACTTCTTGAGTCACACTCACTTTTGAGGTGAGGAAGAGGCTTGAGAAGCCCTGCCAAATTGGGAAGGGCAGACCTTCTCTCCTCTCCAGCCAAAAAACTGGGACACTCCAGCCATACATCCAGCCAGTCCTTAGGCAATGTCATTTCCCACCCTCAGGGACGTCACAGAACCCAGCTCACTTTGTGCCACGAATGACCCTCCAGGTCAGGGTCCTTACTGCCCACCTCTTTATGTCTTATTCATGGAAATGGAAGTGACATGAACAAGATTTGTCTGTGTCTCATACCAAGCCAAGTACTGACACATTCAGTCCTTGCAACAATCCTATAAATAAAGGAAGTGTAAACACTCCCAGTTTTTAGATGGAGACACTGAGGCCTAAAGAGAAAAGCGCTGGTCCAGGGTCAAATAACCAGTCAGTAGCTATAATTCTGGAGAAGGCAATGGCACCCCACTCCAGTACTCTTGCCTGGAAAATGCCACGGATGGTAGAGCCTGGTAGACTGCAGTCCATGGGGTCGCTAAGAGTTGGACATGACCGAGCGACTTCACTTTCACTTTTCACTTTCATGCATTGGAGAAGGAAACGGCAACCCACTCCTGTGTTCTTGCCTGGAGAATCCCAGGGATGGGGGAGCCTGGTGGGCTTCTGTCTAAGGGGTCGCACAGAGTCAGACATGACTGAAGTGACTTAGCAGTAGCAGCAGCTATAATTTAAATGGATGGATATCAAGCACATATTGTGTACTGGTAAAAATATGTGATGTTATGCTGCAGTGACAAACAGCCCCAAATTTTATTATAAGCAAAGTCTTATTATTCTATCATTCAAACTGCAGCTGGACTCTTCAGAGTAGCTATCATCCACTCTTGTTGCAGGCTATTTTGAGCTGGGGCTCTGTCCTCTCGTCAGCAGACATTCACAAGGTGGGGGATGAGACAGTTCATTGTTCAAAACTAGCCCCAGGGTCCTTCTTCCCTTCAAGGGGGTGAGGACAGTTGTGGGGCGAGTGGAATGCTGGTGACCACCACTGCCTCCACACAGACACCGTGATCCAAGCTGGGCTTCAGTCATCAGTGCTGGATCCTACCCAGGTCCCGAGCCCCCGGGCAGTGCTCTCAGCATGAATGTTCTACAGGGTCCCTGGGTTCTACAATAGGCTCCAGCCAGACTGGGCTCCTTCAGCTGGTTTGAGCTTAGGGCTCAGCCTCAGGTGAGCCTAGAAGAACCCACGATGTGAACCCATCTCGCCCAAGTCCATTTAAAAGTCCTACTTCCTCAGAGGCTGCTTCTCCAGGTGGCCACCCACTGGGATTGCTTCCACAGCATGAGGTGAAAGCTCTTTCCTTCTCTGTGTCCTCTAATCCCTTCCCTGCCACAGCCTGGTCAGCAGGGTTCCCCATCATGGGCATTGGCTATCCACGGAGAGGCCTCAGGGGAATGAGAAATCCGCCCCACTGCCTCAAGTCAGCTTGTCCTCAGCAAGACGGGACCTCTCTCGCACTTGTCTCCCTGGTTCAGTCTCAGCTTTCTCCCTTGACCAAGCACAGTAGCTATTTCTCTGGTGCTCCAACTTCCTGGGGAAGCACAGTTCTTTGCCTCTGGGCTCCAGGTCTCTTCATATGTCTGGGGTTGAACTGTTCTCCCAAGAACCCCCAGACTCAGAGCTGCCATTTTTCTGCTTCCTGAATTTCACTAGATCAGACTCTAGTCCACCTCCCACAGAGGGGCTGTAAAAGTCACCTGGTTGTTCTCCAGCCTCCCTTGCAGCTAAGACATGGACATGTGACTTCATCCTGATCAAAAGACATAGGAAAAATTCTCCTCTCTACTTAAACAGGCTCATGAATGGAAACTCTGCTCTTCTCTGGCCAGAAGTTTGCATCCAGAGGTAGTGTCTAGACTTTCAGCAGCCTTTGTGACCGGGTTGCATCATTGATTATTTGATTGGACCAATGAACTAATCCTGGGATCTCTGGGCTTATTGCTACATGAGTAAACACACGTCATTATTCTAAATCACTTCCGGTTAGGTATTCTGTTCCTTGTAGCTGAAATCATTTTAAAACTTCAAAATCAATAAATCCATTAATAAGCTCATCAACTCCTTCCCAAATCACTCTTCCTCTAAAGTTTCCCATCTCAGCAGATGATGACTTCTTTTGCCAGAAGTTCTAGTAATTGCCTCGACTTTCTTTCCAGAGACTCTTTGGTAGGTTGCCCCTGCCAGGATCATGCTGACCGTGGCCTGCTGGTTCTCCTCGACTCTCATTTCAGCCTGCTGAGCGTCTCTCTCTGTTTTCAGGCAGGAGCATATGGGACCAGAAATATTGCTGTGACCATTTTTTTTGGAAAATGCAGTCTGCTTCAGTACCCTTAAAGTATCTTTAAAAATTGTAATAGAATTGCTTTACGGTATTTTGCTAGTCTCTTCTGTACAAGAAAGTAAATAAGCCTTACGCATAGATCTCTCCCACGCCATCCCCTCGCCCCAGGTCATCACAGAGCACGGAGCTGAGTTCCCTGTGCTTTACAGCAGCTTCCCACTAGCTGTCTATTTTACACATGGTAGTGTCTGTATGTCAATCCCAGTTTCCCAATCTGTTGCTCCCTCCTCTTCCCCTGCTGTGTCCACACTTTTGTTCTCTACACCTGGGTCTCTATTCCTGCCTTGGAGGTGGGTTCATCTGCATCATTTTTCTAGATTTCACATAAGTGCATTAACAGTATTTTAAGTCAACTCTTTTGGCTACCACTCCCCCTAAACTGTCTTTAGTCTTCCTTGCGAGACCTTGTGTCCAGCCCCCTAGGGTCCTCTTGTTGTGGTGTGCTTTTCTGCACAATGTGGTTTAGACATGGTTCAGTGGAGCGTGCAAAACTGCAAGAAGCTGGGTTTGCGACCCAGCTCTGCCACTGTCTGATTCTACGACCCTGGATGAATTATTCAAATTCCATGCGCCTTGCTTTTTCTCTCAGTAAACAAGGAGCTGAGGAGGGCTCCCCCAGCAACCCTGAAGGATTGTGTCCAGGGTTAAAGGAGGGAGGTGCTGTAGGCAGCGGTCTTAGAGGCCAGGGAAGAGCACACTGCCCTGTCCATCAGGGATCGGTAGGAAATAGATGATACCAAAGCGACATTAAGCAGAAGGGATCAAACACAGGTCATCAAGTGATTAGGTAATCCCCCTGCCAGGGGAGCAGGATCAAGGCCGCCTTTCTGAGAAATCCTTCCTAGATGTGGCCAGGGGGTTCCTCGTCTGCCAAGACCAGGGTGGCCAGGAAGCTGGAGGCTGCTGAGCAACTGGGACCAAGGAAGCGCCGTGGCCACTCCACAGCTGCCCTGCAATATTCCGGAAGCCAATGACTGGTGTGCTGGTCATTCGGGTTTCACCAGACCACTCCACTTCTCCCCCAGTCACATGGCAGCTTTCTCTGCCCCCAAAGTTAAGTGATCACGAGACTCTGGGATTTATGTGTCATCTCCTAGTGGAAACTTTAAGTGCTGTGGTGTAATTTTCTGTATTCTTTGTTTCTCTTGCCACAGTGTCCCACATTCTCCACATTCTAGTAGCTTTATCAGCCTGGGTCCCCAAGTGGTGAAAGCAGTGGTCAGCTCCTCAGTCAATCCTGTGATGTGGTGACCAGTTCAGTTCAGTGCAGTTGCTCAGTCGTGTCCGACTCTTTGAGACCCCATGGATTGCAGCACACCAGGCCTCCCTGTCCATCATCAACTTGTGGAGTTTACTCAAATTCATGTCTATTGAGTCGGTGATGCGATCCAACCATCTCATCCTCTGTCATCCCCTTCTCCTCCTGCCTTCAATCTTTCCCAACATCAGGAGTTTCCAGCTTCAACATCAGTCCTTCCAATGAATAGTCAGAACTTATTTCCTTTAGAATGGACTGGTTGGATCTCTAGCTGTCCAAGGGACTCTCAAAACTCTTCTCCAACACCACAGTTCAAAAGCACTAATTCTTCAGCACTCAGCTTCCTTTATGGTCCAACTCTCATATCCATACATGACTACTGGAAAAACCATAGCTTTGACTAGATAGACCTCTGTTGGCAAAGTAATGTCTCTGCTTTTTAATATGCTGTCTAGGTTGGTCATAACTTTTCTTTCAAGGAGCAAGCGTCTTTTAATATCATGGCTAGTCACCATCTGCAGTGATTTTGGAGCCCCCCAAAATAAAGTCTGTCACTGTTTCCATTATTTCCCCATCTATTTTCCATGAAGTAATGTGACCAGATGCCATGATCTTAGTTTTCTGAATGTTGAGTTTTAAACCAACTTTTTCTACTCTCCTCTTCCACTTTCATCAAGAGGCTCTTTAGTTCTTCTTTACTTTCTGCCTTAAGTGTGGTGTCATCTGCATATCTGAGGTTATTGATATTTCTCCCGGCAATCTTGATTCCAGCTTGTGCTTCATCCAGTCCAGCGTTTCTCATGATGTACTCTGCATATAAGTTAAATAAGCAGGGTGGCAATATACAGCCTTGATGTACTCCTTTCCTGATTGGGAACCACTCTTGTGCCATGTCCAGTTCTAACTGTTGCTTCCTGACCTGCCTGTAGTGACCAGAGTGTAGGTCATTCTTACTGGTGACACTGGATATTGGGACATGTTGGCCCTGATTATGCTTGCCCAAAGCAAAAGCTGACGTAGTAGAAAGATGGCCTTTATTGCAATTCCACCTTTCAAAAACTACATCCAGTTGGCAAAACCTAATTTGCATTCAGAATCATAGCTTTAAGGGAGTCTAGGAAATGTAGTTTTTAGCTTTCTAGCTTCTGTAATACAGGAAAGCATTCTCAAAGGATTGATTCTGGAAGCTAATTTAGCATCCCTACCTAGCAAACTCATACTGGAACCCTAGGTGTGTCCCTGCTCAAAACCAGGGTAAGGAGAATCCACAACCTGATGGTTGGACCAAACAGGGCTGGGCGAAGGGAACTGAGGCGCAAAATCACATTAGAAATCACATTAGATGGGCTTGGGAGGGCAGATATTGCTCTTCATTCACTAAGTCAGGTCCGACTCTGTGACCCCATGGACTACAGCACGCCAGGCTTCCCTGTCTTTAATTGGCTCCCAGAGTTTGCTCAAACTCATGTCCATTGAGTTGGTGATGCTATCTAATCATCTCATCCTCTGTTGTCCCCTTCTCCTCCTGCCCTCAATCTTTCCCAGCATCAAGGTCTTTTCCAGTGAGTCAGCTCTTCACATCAGGTGGCCAAAGTATTGGAGCTTCAGCTTCAGATCAGTCCTTTCTGTGACTAGTCAGGGTTGATTTCCTTTAGGACTGACCAGTTTGATCTCCTTGCAGTGCAAGGGACTCTTAAGAGTCTTTTCCAACACCACAGTTCAAGAACATCAGTTCTTTGGTTCTCAGCCTTCTTTATGGTCCAACTCTCACATCCGTACATGACTATGGGAAAAACCATAGTTTTGACTA
>SJYV01037730.1:53123-72953 GCA_006410875.1 Neotragus pygmaeus | reverse complement strand
AGATGGTTGGATGGCATCACCGACACAATGGACATGGGTTTGGGTGGACTTTGGGAGTTGGTGATGGACAGGGAGGCCTGACGTGCTGTGGTTCATGGGGTCGCAAAGCGTTGGATGTGACTGAGTGACTGAACTGAACTGAACTGAATATTCCATTGTGTGTGCACACACAGCTTCTTTATCCATTCATCTCTAGACAGGCATCTAGATGCTTCCATGCCCTAGCTGTTGTAAATAGTGCTGCAATGAACATTGGGGTACGTGTGTCTTTTGCAATTATGGTTTCCTCAGGGTATATGCCCTTTAGTGGGATTGCTGGGTTATATGGTAATTTTATTCCTAGTTTTTAAAAATCTCCGTACTGTTCTCCATAGTGACTGTATCCATTTGCATTCCCACCAACAATGCAAGAGGATTTCCTTTTCACCACACCCTCTCCAGCAATTACTATCTGTAATTGCTTTTTGATGATGGCCATTCTGACCAGTGTGAGGTGATACCTCATTGCAGTTTTGATTTGCGTTTCTCTAATTATGAGCGATGTTGAGCATCTTTTCATGTTTATTGGCTATCTGTATGTCTTCTTTGGAGAAATGTCTGTTTAGGTCTTCTGCCCACTTTTTGATTGGGTTCTTTTTCTGATATTGAGCTGCATGAGCTGTTTGCATATTTTGGAGATTAATCCTTTGCCAGTTGTCATGTATGTTTTAGTATGTGTCCATAAATGATAAATGTGACATTGTTTTGCAGATTTAATGTTTTGAAACTTTACATGAACAAAATTGAAATTTAGGTGTCCTATAATTTGCTTTTGGTCAACATTGTGTTTTAGAAATGTATTTGTATTGAAATATACAGCTGTATTTCATTTATTTTAATGGAGGCATATTGTTCTATTTTATAAATACATCACAACTTATTTTACTGCTGGGATCTCAGGGTTTTTCCTTCTAAATTTTCAGTATAAGAACAACATTTCATTGACTATTATTGCATGTGGCTCTTATGTGCGTGTGCAAGATGTGGACTTGCATGTACTTCTCCGCACACATGCTGAGATGTGGACTGTCTGGGTAGCTGGCGTGCATGTTTTCAAATTCCCTGCATGCCTCTGTGCACGCTGTCACTCCAGTCGTGTCCTACTCTTTGCGACCCCGTGGACTGTAGCCTTCCAGGCTCCTCTGCCCATGGGATTCTCCAGGTGAGAATACTGGAGTAGGTTGCCATGTCCTCCTCCAGAGGATTTTCCTAACCCAGGGATTGAACCCAGGTCTCCTGCTTTGCAGCTAGATTCTTTACTGCTGAGCCACCAGGGAAACCATTTCAGATTCTCTCTGTGTGTGTGCTTAGTCACTCAGTGGTGTCTGACTCTTTGTGGCTCCATGGACTGTAGCCCTCAAGGCTTCTCTGTCACTGGGATTCTCCAGGCAAGAATACTGGAGTGGGCTGCCATGACCTCCTTCAGCGGATCTTCCCAACCCAGGGATCAAATCCAGGTCTCCCTCATTATGGATGGATTCTTTACCATCTGAGCCCACCAGGGAAGCTCAAGAATACTGGAGACCCAGGAATCGAACCGGGGTCTCCCACCTTGCAGGTGGATTCTTTACCCCTGAGCTACCATGGAAGCCCTTCAGATTCCCTGGATGGTGCCAAATAGCTCTCCCAAGCAGTGTGGCCATTGTATCCTCACCTCCATATTTTTTCCCTACTCCAGCTCACAGTATTATCAGACTTTTTGTTCTTGCTAATATTATGGGTAAAAATGTTATCTCATTGTTTATTTTTACATTTACCTAATCCCGAGTCAATTTGTTTATCCTTGTGCATACTTTTTGGACATTAAGCTTCCCTTTTCTGTAAATCCTCATGTATTTTGTCCATTCTTCTATTTATTTTTCTAGTTCAATTGTAGTATTCCTTTCCCTGTTGCAGATTGTTTAACAGTTGGTGGTTGGCTTAGTAAATTTGTATAGTGTGTTTTCTGAGAAAAATCTTCAATTTTAGTGTAATCTTACTATCAGTCTTCCTCTTCAGGGTTTGGGCTGCGTGTGTGTTTTAATTTTGGCTTTCCCTTTCCAAAGATCATAAATCCAGTGTCTCACATTTTCTTCTAAAAGTTAAAAGCTTTGTTTTTTACATTTGATCTACCTGGAGTTTTGAGGTTTGCTTTTCTTTTCTTTTCTTTTTTTACTATGGTGTGAGATAGGGATCTAATTTTTCTTTTTCATATGGATAACTTGGTATTTCAACAGCATTGTTAAATCATTCATTTTGCCACTGGTTTGTTATTTCCCTTTTGTCATATTAACTTCCTGTATGTGACTGAGTCTGTTTCTGTGCTGTTATATTCCATTGGTCTCCTTGTCAATCCTTCAACTACCAACACATTATATTAATTAAACCTTTATAATATCTTTACACATGGTCAAAAGAGTCACTGTATCAGTTTTTTTTAAAAGTTGTTTTGAAGTACAGTTAAGTATCATATTTCCCCCCTTACATTTAGTCTTGTATTTGTGAAAGTGTGCCCCACACCAAGATCACAAAAATGTCAGAGGGATAATGTTTAAACATTTGATAGCTTCCCTACTTTCCTCCACACCAAAGACTATTCTGTCTGTTTATATTTCTGATTTTTTTTTCGTGTGTGTGTGTTAACAATGCTTCATAGAAAGAGCTGCAGAATCAGAAGGATGTAGAAGAGGGGTTGGAGCCGTTTACCTAGGAAAGAGAATTTTAGCCAAAGGAAAATGTATATCCACAGAAAAGAAGGATTGGAAGAATTGAGCCGTGCATTCTCAGCTTCAAAATGAATTTCGATTGCATGGAACAAATACTAAAGTTTGTAAANGAGGGGTTGGAGCCGTTTACCTAGGAAAGAGAATTTTAGCCAAAGGAAAATGTATATCCACAGAAAAGAAGGATTGGAAGAATTGAGCCGTGCATTCTCAGCTTCAAAATGAATTTCGATTGCATGGAACAAATACTAAAGTTTGTAAATACCAGCTCTTGTACATGTGGAGAACACAGAAAATGGCAGAGATGGGAGAGAATTTTTCAAATGTTTTGTGGCTCATTAAAAATGTGCTTTTTTCACAAAGGCACACACTATCATTACAGCCCGCTGCTATTTACCCAAGAGTAAGATCTAAATTCTTTTAAATTCTATTTTCTACAAAGGTTCTATTTAACTGTTAGTCTGTGTTAAGATTGAACTATGAAACTACCCAGGTTTATTTGGATAAAGAATCACCTGTCTTTTCTAGTACTTTTGTAATTCCACAATTTAGTTATAAATGCACATGGTAGAAAGTAGATTTCTCTTTCATACCTGTTCCCCAGTATCCAATTTGTATTCTTCTGAAGCAAATTGTGTGACCAGTTTCTTAGGTAACTTTCCAGAGATATTCTAGCATGAACCAAATATGTACTTAATGTTCCCTGAACCCTTTTTTCCCTACTTATGGTAGCACACTCCATAAAGCGTTCTGTCCTTTGCTTTTGTCCCCACTGAATGTTTCATTTGGAGATCATTCCTTATCAGAGCATAAAAAGTCTTCCTCATTATTTTTAACAATAGCATAATATCTTACCATATGGACACATAAGTGTATTTATCCAGTCCTTTTTGGTGGACTTTTAAGTTTTCGCAGTGTTTTACTGCTGTAACTGGTATGTTGAACAAGCATTCCTCATGACATAATAAAAATAAAATTTTATTTTTTCTTCCATCATCCCTTTAAAAGTATTTCTTTAGATTAATATTTCCTGTGTATATTTGAAAACATTGGAAGTTCTTGTAGGTTTTCATTTTTTGGTCAAACATGGCTTCAATTCAGAAATTATAATATCTATTCCCACATTATAAACCAACCCTCTGAACTTGACTTAATGTTATATCTTCTTCCCTCCCCCAGACACTGGCCAGCTTCCAAAAGGAAGCCTGCAGTGGAGAAGGGCTTTGGTCCATCTGCTTCTCTTCATCCTCACCCCACTAGTTGCTGCCTTATTTCCCGTAAGAGTCAAAATGAAAGTAGGGGGAGAATGAACAAGGAAAAGTAAAGGAATGAGACGCTTGTTATCATTTGGTGGGGATGGTTTTGAGTTCTGTGCCCCTAGCAGATGGCTCATACTGCCTGTTTCTCTTGGGGAGGGAAAAAAGGGTTCAGGGAACATTTGTCTCTCATTGGAGGCCCCCTAGAAAGCCTCTCTTCCCTGAAGTTTTCCTAACCTGTGTCTAACGGTCCCTTGGGACTCGTTCCTTGGTGTGAGCATATGGAGGTATTGCCACTCTTGTTCTGCCTTGGCCTTCTGGGCAGCTTTACTAAACCAGACCCAGGGGAACCCCATGTTGGCTCTCTCCTTGGCACATGACCCATAACTGGCTTTGAATCATTCCTGTATCCCTTGTCCTAAAAATCTCTGATCCCAACACAGTGGTAATTGTAGGGCTTTGCCCCCATAATTAAGGCCTTCCTTGACTTCTGAATTTCTTGGGAAAGTCAGCCCCTGGCCCCAGGCCACGTTAGCATCCCCAATCCTGGGCCAGACATCAGTCCTCTGTGTCTCCCACTGCTGAAACAGCCTCTGGAAGCTCTCCAAGAGGTTCCTTAAAACCCCCTTCCTAGGCTTGACAGTAGCCTTCCTCACTGGTCCCCCAAATGTCAGTGAGGACCCCCAAAGGCAACATTTCTCTCTAAAAAATGCCCTCCTGAAATGCCCCACCCTTGTAGTCTCAGAGCTTGCTTTCATCCTTGATGTGGCCGAGCAGTTGAAGAATCATTGAACAGATTCTTGGCCAGATTTCTTTGCCAATTTATGGAGAGGGCAGAGTGTATGGCGCATTCACTTTGGTGTTCTGAGCCAAGAANCCCATAGACGGCAGCCCGCCAGGCTTCCCTGTCCCTGGTATGAAATTTTTCAAAAAACGTATGGACTATACAATAATTTATAAAGAACAGTTGTTTATATTAACACTGTAATAAAGCACAAACTCAGAAAAAAGTGATCAGGGTATTACTTCTCACGGATAAGGCAACTAATATTGCCAGTTTCCTTAGGGGGAAAGTTTTCAGAGTAGGAAAACCCTGAGTTTGCCTCCTACCATGAGCACACCAAAATTGCAACTGTTGTGATGGTTCAGTCTCTCAGTCATGTCCAGCTCCTTGTGACCCCAGGGGCTGCAGCACGCCAGGCTTCTCTGTCCTTCACCATCGCCCAGAGCTTGCTCAAACTCATGTCCATCAAGTCGGTAATGCCCTCCAACCACCTCGTCCTCTGTCGTCCCCTTCTACAACTATTTACAGAACAACTATTGATGGGGAAAACCAGAAGACTAGCAGAAAAGATCTTCTACAACTAAAGATGTAAAGAAGGGTCAACAGTGGGGCTTGTAGGAGGGTCAGAGGCATGATACAGTGAACCCTCATTCTCCTAGGTGGGTGACACCCAAATAGAAAGATAATTACAAATGTGGAGGTTCTCCTGAGGAGTGAGGAGGCTGAACCTTACATCAGACTCTCTGCCCTGGAAAGATGAGCCTTTAGGAAGTCTGGCTTTGAGAGCCAGTGGGGCTAACTTTTGGGAGAGCCAGAGAGCTGTGGCTCTATAGAGTCTACACTTTTAAAGGGCACATACAAAATCCAACACACTCTGGGACCCAGGGCAGAGACCATAATTTGAAAGGACCTGGGTCAGGTGGAAGCAGAGGGAGGAGGAGAGGCAGGAGGCAACCTGAGCCCAGCCTGGGGACAGAGGCACTGGAGGCAGGCATTTTTGTGAGCTCGTTCTACCATGAGGACATTGGTGCTGGCAAACACCATTTTGGAATCTCCCTCTAGCTTATTAGTGTCTGGACCTAGCCCCACCCACCAGGACTGGGATGCCTCAGATCAAGCAGCTAGCCACGCGGGGGACACAGCCCTACTCACAGGCAGACTGAATGCTTAAGATGCCAGAGTGAATAGAAGCCCTGGGACCCAGCGCTATCCACTAGAAGGCCTGAGAGCTGGCCCCCCACACCAGCCATGGGCACTGGCCCTGGAATCGCTGAGCTCCTGCAGCCAGAGACCCTGGGACCTGATTCCTACACAGCAGCTGGCTGGCGCAAGCTGCAAGACCAGCTTCATCTACCAGTGAGCAGGTATGAGCCCCAGGGTCATAGCTAACCATCTCATCCTCTGTTGTCNGAAGTCTGGCTTTGAGAGCCAGTGGGGCTAACTTTTGGGAGAGCCAGAGAGCTGTGGCTCTATAGAGTCTACACTTTTAAAGGGCACATACAAAATCCAACACACTCTGGGACCCAGGGCAGAGACCATAATTTGAAAGGACCTGGGTCAGGTGGAAGCAGAGGGAGGAGGAGAGGCAGGAGGCAACCTGAGCCCAGCCTGGGGACAGAGGCACTGGAGGCAGGCATTTTTGTGAGCTCGTTCTACCATGAGGACATTGGTGCTGGCAAACACCATTTTGGAATCTCCCTCTAGCTTATTAGTGTCTGGACCTAGCCCCACCCACCAGGACTGGGATGCCTCAGATCAAGCAGCTAGCCACGCGGGGGACACAGCCCTACTCACAGGCAGACTGAATGCTTAAGATGCCAGAGTGAATAGAAGCCCTGGGACCCAGCGCTATCCACTAGAAGGCCTGAGAGCTGGCCCCCCACACCAGCCATGGGCACTGGCCCTGGAATCGCTGAGCTCCTGCAGCCAGAGACCCTGGGACCTGATTCCTACACAGCAGCTGGCTGGCGCAAGCTGCAAGACCAGCTTCATCTACCAGTGAGCAGGTATGAGCCCCAGGGTCATAGCTAACCATCTCATCCTCTGTTGTCCCCTTCTCCTCTTGCCCTCAATCTTTCCCAGCATCAGGGACTTTTCCAATGAGTTGGCTCGTTGCATCAGGTAGCCAAAGTATTGAAGCTTCAACATCAGGACTTCTAAAGGATATTCAGAGTTGATTTCCTTTAGGGTTGACTGATTTGATCTCCTTGCTGTCCAACGGACTCTCAAGACTCTTCTCCAGCACCACAATTTGAAACCATTAGTTCTTCACTTAGCCTTCCTTATTGTCCAACTCTCACATCTGTATGTGACCACTGGAAAAACCATAGCTTTGACTATATGGACCTTTGTCAGCGAAGTGATGTTTCTCCTTTTTAATACACTGTCTAGGTTTGTCATAGCTTTCCTTCCAAGGAGCAAAGCATCTTTTAATATTATGGCTGCAGTCACCACTTGCAATGATTTTTAAGCCCAAGAAGATAAAACCTGTCCCTGCTTTCACTCTTTCCTCTTCTGTTTGCCATGAAGTGATGGGACAGAGTACACACCCACAATGGGACTGGATGCCATGATCTTAGGCTTTGAATGTTGAGTTTTAGGTCAGTTTTTCCACTCTCCTGTTTCACCCTCATCAAGAGGCTCTTTAGTTCCTTTTAACTTTCTGCCATTAGAGTGGTATCATCTGCATACCTAACACTGTTGATGCTTCTCCTGGCCATCTTGTTTCCAGCTTGTGATTCATCCAGCCTGGCATTTTGCGTAAATTGTTCTGCATAGCAGTTAAATAAGCAGGGTGATAACACACAACATTTTTGTAACTCCCTTCCCAGTTTGGAATCAGACAGCTGTTCTATGTCTGGTTCTAACTGCTGCTTCTTGGTCCACATACAGGTTTCTCAGGAGGCAGGGAATGTAGTCTGATACTCTAATCTCTTTAACAGTTTTCCGCAGAGTGTTTCGATCCACACAAAGGCTTTAGCATAGTCAATGAAGCAGGAGTAGACGTTTTTCTGAAACTCCTTTGCTTTCTCCATGATCCAACAAACGTTGGCAATTTGATCTCTGATTCCTCTGTCTCTTCAAAATCCACCATGTACAACTGGAATTTCTTGGTTCATGTACTACTGAAGCCTAGCTTGAAGGATTTTGAGCATAACCTTGCTAGCATGTGAAATAAACACAACTGTATGATAGTTTGAACATTGTTTGCCATTGCCCTTCTTTGGGATTGGAATGAAAACTGACATTTTCCAGTCCTGTGGCCACTGCTGAGTTTTCCTAATTTGCTCATATATTGAGTGTAGCACTTTAACAGCATTATCTTTTAGGATTTGAAATAGCTCAGCTGGATTTCTATTGCCTCCACTAGCTTTGTTCATAATAATGCTTACAAAGACCCACTTGGCCTCACACTTCAGGACATCCAGCTCTAGATGAGTGGCCACACCTTCGTGTTTATCTGGGTCATTAAGCCCTTTTCTGTAGAGTTTTCCTGTGTATTCTTGCCACCTCTTCTTAATCTCTTCTGCTTCGGTTAGTTCCTTACAATTTCTGTCCTTTTTCATGCCCATCCTTGCATGAAATGTACCCCTAATACTGCTAGTTTTCTTGAAGAGATCTCTAGTCTTTCCCATTCTAGTGTTTTTTTTTTTCTCTATTTCTTACACTGTTTATTTAAGATGGCCTTCTTCTCTCTCCTTGCTGTTCTCTGAAACTCTGCATTCAGTTGGCTACACCTTTCCCTTTCCCCCTTGCCTATCACTTTTCTTCTTTCCTCAGCTATCTGTAAAGGCTCCTCAGACAATCTCTTTCTCTTTGGTATGACGTTGGTCACTGAATCCTATACAATGTTAGGGACCTCTGTCCATGATTCTTCAGGAACTCTGTCTATGAGATCTAATCTCTTGAATCTAATTCATCACCTCCACTGTGTAATCATAAAGAATTTGATTTAGGTCATACCTGAATTACCTAGTGGTTTTCCCTACTTTCTTTAATTTAAACCTGAAAATTGCAATAAGGAACTTATTATCTGAGCCACAGTCACCTCCAGATCTTGTTTTTGCTGACTGTATAGAGCTTCATGTTTGGCTGCAAGAAACATAATCAATCTGATTTTAGTGTTGCCCACCTAGTGATGTCCATGTATAGAGTCATCTTTTGTGTTGTTGGATAAGGATATTTGCTATGACCTGTGTGTTCTCTGAACAAAACTCTGTTAGACTTTGCCCTGCTTCATCTTGTACTTCAAGGTCAAACTTGCCTGTTATTCTGGATATCTCTTGACTTCCTACTTTTGCATTCCAATCCTTTATGATGAAAGGGACATCTTTTTTTTGGGGGGGGGGTGTTAGTTCTAGAAGGTGTTGTAAGTGTTTACAAGACCAGTCAATTTTAGTTTCTTCAGCATCAGTGGTTGGGTCATACATTTGAATTACCATGATGTTGTATGATGTACCTTGAAAAGAAACAAGATTATCCTGTCACTTTTGCAATTGCATCCAAGTACTACATTTTGGACTTTTTTTTGACCACAAAGTCTACTCCATTTCTTCTAAGGGATTCTTGCCCATAGTGGTAGATATAGTGGCTATCTGAATTAAATTCATCTTTTCTGTCCATTTTAGTTCACTGATTCCTAAGATGTAAATGTTCCATCTTGCCATCTCCTGCTTGACCACATCCAATTTACCTTGATTCATGGAACTAACATTCCAGGTTCTTATGCAATACTGTTCTTTATAGCAGTAGACTTTACTTTCCCCACCAGATACGTCCACAACTGAACATTGTTCCACTTTGGTACAGCCACTTCATTCTTTCTGGAGTTATTTGTAATTGTCCTTCAGTGTTCCCCAGTAACATATTGGACATCTTCTGACCTGGGGTGTGTTCATCTTCCAGTGTCATATCTTTTGGCCTTTTCATACTGTCCATGGGGTTCTCCAGGCAAAAATATTGGAATGGATTGCCATTTCCTTCTCCAGTGTACCACGTTTTGTCAAACTCTTCCTTATGACCTGTCTGTTTTGTGTGGCCCTGCACAGCATGGCTCATAGCTTCACGGAGTGACACAAGCCCCTTCTCCATGACAAAATTGTGATACATGAAGGGACAATAAGTACATACCTACCAATAGTTACTTTAAAAAGAAATGGTTAAATGCTTCATTCAAACGACTGCAGTGGGTGAATGCATATACAAAACAAGATCTCTATGTATGCTGCCTACAGGAGACTCACTTCAGATCTAAACATACACACCAACTAAAAGAGAAGGGATGGAAAAAGCTGTCCATGCAAATGGAAATCCAAAGAAAGATGGAGTAGAAATACTTATATCAGACAAAACAAACTTTAAAGCAAAGACAAGGGATAAAGAAGGACATTACATAATGATCAAGGGATCAGTTCAAAAGGAAGATATAACAGTTGTAAATATATATGCACTCAACATAGGAGCACCTAAATACCTAAAGCAAACATTACACTCATAAAGGAATAAATTGACAGTAATACAATAATAGTAAGGCACTTTAACACCATTTACATCAGTGTCCAGGTCATCCAGACAGAAAACCAACAAGGAGACACTGGCCTTAAATGGTGTATTAAACCATAGACATATATATGTATGAAATATAAATACATTTAAGAAAACTGAAATCATATCAAGCATCTTTTCTGACCACAACACTATGAGAATAGAAATCAACTTTGAGGAAAAAAAAAAAACAAAACCCTGCAAATCCCACAAACGTGCAGAAGCTATAGAATATGCTACTAAACAAGTGGGTCAGTGATGATATCCAAGATTAGTTAAATAGTTGGAGACACACCAAAAATATAAAAAAGAAATACCACAATCCAAAAATCTGTGGGCTGCAACAAAAGAAGTTTTAAGAAGGTAGTTTAGAAGCACAAATCTCAAATAAACAATCTAACTTTACAGCCAAAGGAACTAGAAAAAGAAGAATAAATGATACCCAAAGTTAGTAGAAGAAAGAAATGATAAAGATCAGTGCAGATGAAAATTAGAGACTTTTTTAAAATAGAAAAGATCCATGATAGCAAAAGCTGTTTCTTGGACAGGAAAAAGAACAAACAAACCCAGTTATTAGAAGGAAAGAAATCATAAAGATCAGAAGAAAAATAAAGATTTTTTTTAAAATAGGAAAGGTCAATGAAAGCAAAAGCTGTTTCTTTGAAAGATACACTGTGTTCATGGATTGAAAGAATTAATATTGCTAAAATGACCATATTACCCAAGGCAACCTACAGATGAAAAGTTATGCCTGTCAAAATGCCATTCGCATTTTTCACAGAACTAGAACAAATAATTCTAAAATTTGTTTGGAAATATAAATGATTCTGACTAGCCAAAACTTTCTTGAGAAAGAACAAACCTGGAGGTATCATGCTTACTGATTTCAAGCTTTACTGCAAAGCTGTAGTCATCAAAGCAATATAGTACTGACACAAAATAAACATTCAGATTAATGAGACTGTCCTGAGAGAACTCAGAAGGGAACTCACACTTTTATGGGCAATTAATCTGTGATAAAGGAGGCAAGAATATACAATGACAAAAGATATCTCTTCAAGAAATAGTGTTGGGAATAATGGACAGTTGCATGCAAAGTAATCAAACTGGTCTACTGTCTCACAGCATGCATGCACAAAATTAAATTACAAACAGATTAAAGACTTAAATGTAAGACCTGAAACCATAAAACTTCAACAGTACTCTCTTTGACATAGGTCTCAATAACATTTTTAAATATGTCTCAGGGGCGAAAAACAAAATAAAAAATAAACAAATGGGACTATCTCAAACTAAAAATCTTTTTCACAGTGAGGGAAACAAAACAAAAAGTAGCCTAGTAATTTGCAAATGATTGATCTGTTAAAGGGTTAATACCCAAACTATACAAAAAAATTCACACAACTCAACATTAGAAACAAACTTGTCATTGCTCAGTTGTTACGTCATGTCTGTGGACAGCAGCACGTTCTTCACTGTCTCCTGAAGTTTGCTCAAACTCATGTCCATTGAGTTGGTGATGCCATGCAATCATCTCATCCTCTATCATCCCCTTCTCTTGCCCTTGATCTTTCCCAGCATTGGGATCTTTTCCAATGAGTTGACTCTTTGCATCAGGTGGCCAGCAAGTATTGGAACTTTAGCATCAGTCCTTCCAATGAATATTCATGGTTGGTTTCCTTTAGGATTGACTGATTTGATCTTCTTGCAGTCCAAGGGACTCTTAAGAATGTTATCCAGCACCACAATTCAAAAACATCAATTCTTCTATGCTCAGCCTTCTTTATGGTCCAATTCTCTCATCCATACATGACTACTGGAAAAGCTATAGCTTTGACTATACAGACCTTTGTCAGCAAAGTGGTATCTCTGCTTTTTAATATACTGTCTAAGTTTGTCATAGCTTTTCTTCCAAGGAGCAAGCATCTTTTAATTTCATGACTTCAGTCACCCTCTGCAGTGATTTTGGAGCTCAAGAAAATAAAGTCTTTTCCACTGTTTTCCCATCTGTTTGCCATGAAGTGATGGGACCAGCTACCATGGTCTTAGTTTTTTTTTAATGTTGAGTTTTAAACCAGCTTTTTTACTTTCTTCTTTCACCTTCATCAAGAAGCTCCTTTGCTTTCTGCCATTAGAGTAGTATTACCTGCATATCTGAGGTTATTGATATTTCTCCCAGCAACCTTGATTCCAGCTTGTGATATATCCAGCACTTTGCATGATGTACTCGGCATATAAGTTAAATAAGCAGGGTAACAATATACAACCTTGATGTACTCCTTTCCCAATTTGAAACCAGTCTGTTGTTCCATATCCTATTCTAACTGTTGCTTCTTGAACTGCATACAGCCTTCTCAGGAGGCAGGTAAAGTGGTCTGGTATTCTTATCTCTTTAATAATTTTCTGCAGTTTGTTGCGATCTACATAGTCAAAGGCTTTAGTGTAGTCAACGAAATAGAAATAGATGTCTTTTTCACCATAGGAGATTGGAATGAAAAAGTAAGAAGTCAAGAGATACTTGGAGTAATAGGCAAGTTTGGTCTTGGAGTACAGAATGAAGCAGGGCAGAGGCTAACAGAGTTTTACTGAGAGAGCACACTGGTCATAGCAAAAAACAAATAATCTGACTTTAAAATGGGCAGAGGCTCTAAGTAGACATTTTTCCAAGAAGACACACAGATGGCCAACAGGCTTACGAAAAGATGCTCAACATCACTAATCATCAGGGAAATGCAAATCAAAATCAGAATGAGATATTAACTCACACCTGTCAGAATGACTACTATCAAAAAAGATAACAAATAGCAAGTGCTGGTGAGGATGTGGAGAAAAAGAAAACNCAGGCTTATGAAAAGATGCTCAACATCACTAATCATCAGGGAAATGCAAATCAAAATCAGAATGAGATATTAACTCACACCTGTCAGAATGACTACTATCAAAAAAGATAACAAATAGCAAGTGCTGGTGAGGATGTGGAGAAAAAGAAAACCTCATGCACTGTTGGTGGGAATGCAAATTGGTACAGCTACTATGGAGTATCCTCAAAAATTTAAAATAGAAGTACCACATAATCCAGCAATTCTTCTCTTGAATATTTATCCAAACAGAAAACAAAGATAATTAATTGTAAAATATATATGAACATATATTTTCACTGTACATCAAGGCTGTATATTGTCACCCTGCTTATTTAACTTATATGCAGAGTACATATGCAAAGTGCTGGATGAATCACAAGCTGGAATCAAGGTTGCTGGGAGAAATACATTTCACATATATTTTCATACATACTTTCATTGAAGTGAAAGTCTCTCGGTCATGTCCGACTCTGTGAACCCACGGACTATACAGTCCATGTAATTCTCCAGGCCAGAATACTGGAGTGTGTTGCCTTTCCCTTCCCCAGGACTTCCCTGGTGGCTCAGACGGTAAAGCATCTTTCTACAATGCGGGAGACCTGGGTCCGATCCCTGGGTCGGGAAGATCTGTTGGAGAAGGAAATAGAAATCCACTCCAGCATTATTGCCTGGAAAATCCTATGGACAGATGAGCTTGATAAGTTACAGTCCATGAGGTCACAAAGAGTCGGACACAACTGAGCGACTTCACTCTTACTTTCACTTTCCCCAGGGGATCTTCCCCACCCAGGGATGGGATGGAACCCAGATCTCCCGCACTGCAGACGGATTCTTTACCAGCTGAGCCACAAGGGAAGCCCAAGAATACTGGAGTGGGTAGCCTATCCCTTCTCCAGCGGATCTTCCTGACCCAGGAATTGACCCAGGCTCTTCTGCACTACAGGTGGATTCTTTACCAGCTGAGCTATCAGGAAAGCCCATATTGATTGTAGCGTTATTTATAATAACGAAGATATGGATGCAACCTAAATGCTCATTAATAGATAAAAAGAGGATGTGATGCATATACACAATGGGCTATAACTCAGCCATAAACAAGAATGAAATTGTGTCATTTGCAGAGATATGGATGGACCTAGAGACTGTCATACAGAGTGAAGTGAGTCAGAAAGAGGAAAACAAACATTGTATATTAACACATTACGTGGAATCTAGAAAAGTAGTATAGATAAAGTTATTTGAAAAGATGAAATAGATATACAGACCTAGAGAACATACATATATATAAAGAAAAAATATATATATATCAAGGGGAGATGAATCGGGAGATTGGGATTCACATGCATACACTAGAGCTAGAATGTGTGTGTTAGTCGCTCAGTCATGTCTGATTTTTTGCAACCCCAGGAACTCTAGCCCACCAGGCTCCTCTGTCCATGTAATTCTCCAGGCAATAATACTAGAGTGGATAGACATTTCCTTCTCCAGGGGATCCTTTTTGACCAAAGGATCAACCTAGGTCTCCTGCATTGCAGGCAGAATCTTTACTCTCTAAACTACAGGGAAGTCCCATGGCTCATACAAAGAAGTCCCATATATATATACTACTACGTATAAAATAGATAATTAATGAGAACCTACTATATAGAACAGGGAACTCTACTCAGTTCTCCATGGTGATTTAAATAAGAAGGAAACTCTAAAAAGAGGGGATATATGTATATTTAAGGCTGATTTGTTCTGTTGTAGAGAAAAAATTAACACAACAGTGTAAGTAACTATATTCTAATAAAAAGAAATTTATAAATAAAACAGGAAGTCTCTGAATACATGTTTTGCAAAAAAGACACACTGATGGTCAAAAGGAACATGAAAAGATGCTCAACATCACTAATCAGTAGGGAAATTAAAATCAAAATCACAGTGAGATATCACCTCACATCTGTTAGAATGACTATTATCAAAGGCAATGAATAACAAGTGTTGGCAAGGATATGGAGCAAAGGAACATCTCATGCACTGTTGGTAGAAATGTAAACCTAACTCAGTGTAGGTTATGGAGCGTCCTCAAAAATTAAAAATAAAAGTACCAGCAATTCACTCTTGAATATTTATCCAAACAAAACAAAAATACTAATTAGAAAAGATATGTGCACCCCTATGTTCATTATAGCATTATTTAAAATAACCAAGATATGGAAGCAACCAAAATATATATACACATATATACATATATTAGCCTTAAAAATGAATGAAATCTTGTCATTTGTGACAACATGCATGGACCTAGAGGGTATTAGGCTACATGAAATGTCAGATGGAAAATGGTAAACATTGTATGATTTTACTTATCTGTGGAATCTAAAAAACAAAACAAATGAACAAATATAGCAAAACAGAAACATCATTATAGATACAGAGAACAAACAGGTGGTTGCCAGAGATGCAGTGAGTGGGGGAGGAAAGAAATAGGTGAGGTAGATTAGATTAAGGGGTCCAGTTGAAACTCCAGTTGAAAAACAAATGAGTCATGGATGAAATGTACAGTGTGGGTAATATAGTCAGTAACTGTAATATCTCTGTGTGGTGGCATATCATAACTACTCATTGTGATCATTGTTTTGAAATGCATAGAAATATTGAATCACAATGTTGTGTAATGAGAAACAACGTAGTATTGTAGGTCAATTATGCTTCAAAAACAAGTGAACAAATTGACAAAAAAAAAAAGATCAATTTGTGGTTATCAGAGGTGGGTGTGTGTTGGGGGCGGTGGATGAAGGCAGTCAAAAGGTACAAACTTCCAGTCATAAGATAAATTTTTTATCTTATGTATAAATAAGATACAACATAAATATAATTAACACAGCTGTATATTACATATGAAAGTTGTTAAGAAAGTACATCCTAACAGTTCTTATCATAAGAAAATCTTGTTTCTATTTCTTTAATTTTGTATCTATATAAGATTATGAATGCTCACCAAACTTGTGATAATCATTTCTTGATGTAGGTAAGTCAACTTATCATGCTATACACCTTAATTGTATACAGTACATGTATCCTAGAACACTTCAGGTATGTCCAACTCTTTGTAACACTACAGACTGTAGCCTGCCAGGCTCCTCTGTCTGTGGGATTCTTCAGGCAAGAATACTAGAGTGGGTTGCCCTGTCCTTCTCCAGGAGATCGTCCCAATCCAGGGATCAAACCTGAGTCTTACATCTCCTGCATTGATAGGAGGGTTCTTTACCACCCAGGAAGCCCAAGTGTAGACAGTACTGTACATCAATTATCTCTCAATAAAACTGGAAGTAAAAAATAAATTTCTTTAAAATATAATTGATTGCTTGAAAACAATAAGAATGCAATGTGGGGTTTATAACTCATTAGGTGATAAAACTCATTAGGTGGCATCACTGACTCAATGGACATGAGTTTAAGCAAACTCTGGGAAATAGTGAAGAACAGGGAAGCCCGGAGTTCTGTGGTCCATGCGATCGCAAAAAGTCAGACCTGGCTGGGCTACTGAACAACAACAAGGTGGTAAAAGGCATACCAACAACCACACAATGAATAGGGAAATAGGAAGCATTTTGTAAGGTTTTATGTGATACATAAAACAGTGTAATGGCATCCTAGGGCTTCCCAGGTGGCTCAGTGGCCAGTGCAGGAAACAGAGAAGATATGGGTTTGATCCCTGGGATGGGAAAATCCCCTAGAGGAGGAAATGGCAACCCACTCCAGTGTTCTTGCCTGGAGAATTCCATGGACATGGAAGCCTGGCTGGCTACAGTCCATAGAGTCACCAAGGGTTGGACACAACAGGGTACACATGGTATCTGAAGGCAGGCTGTGGTTAGTTAAAGACACAGATAAAAAACACTAGTGCAGTCTTTAAAGACAAAGAAGCATAGCTAGTGAACCATAGTGGAGGCAAGGTAGAATTTTAAAAAAATAATTAACTTACAGGAAGACAAAAAAGTATAAATGGGACAAAAAGAAAAAAATTGCTAAGCTGGCAGATTTATATACAACTGTATTGATAATCACATTCAGTGTAAGTGGTCAAAACCAGAATGTGTAAACATTTTATTTAAAGGGCCAGCCAGTAAAAATTTTAGGCTTTTGTGGGTCATACAGTCAATGTCACAGGTGGTCAATGCATAAAAGTAGTGATAGACAATATGTGAATGAATGACCACAATTGTCAGGATGTAGTTTGCTGACTTCTAATTTAAACAGTTCCAACAAAAGACAGAAAATTTCAGTCCAGATGAAAAATCAAATTCCAACATTATGCTCTAACCATTTAAAATACAAATTCCAGGGCTTCCCTGGTGGCTCAGATGGTAAAGAATCTGCCTGCAATATAGGAGTTCAGGTTCTATCTATGGGTCAGGAAAATTCCCTGGAGGAGGAAATGGCAATCCACTTTGGTATTCTTGCCTGGAGAATTCCATGGATGGGCTATATAGTCCATGGGATTGCAAAGAGTTGGATATGACTGAGCCACTTACACACCAGTTGCAGAAAAGTGAAAAGATATATGCCATATCTGCATGAAAAGACATATGCCATGTAAACATGAATCACAGGAAAGCTGGGTTAGCTATCTGAGTAACAAGTTTAACTTAATAAGAAGTAACATTATCAGACATAAAGAAGCCATTTCATAATGGTGAAAAGGTAATGAATAAAAAAGTGATGACAATCCTAAATGTTCTGATGCCCACCAACACAGCATCAAAACAAATGAGGCCAAAACTAACAGAAATGAATGGAAAAATAGAGAAATCCATTACTAATTAGAATTTTGAACACATGTTTCTCAGTAACAGAAAGAACAAGGAGGGTGACATTACCAAGTTGGAGGGTAAAGAGGGTCCAATGCTCATCTTTGCCCGTGAAACCAATAAAGAAACAACTTCAGACTTAGGAATATATCTCAGGACTACAAAGAACCATCAACAAAAATCCCACAGAGCTCAAAAATTGAGGATAGACACGTAGAAAAGTATAGCACTCACTATACCTCCATTACCACCTCTCCTATTTCAGAGCATCTCATAGCCAAGACGGATCCCTTTAGAGGCATTTTACCCCATGAGATGAAGAAGAGAGGTAAATCCCAGCAAATCTCACCTTGTGAGTCATTTGCAGCCTTTGATTCTGAGCACTCTACACTCTTTACCAACACGAATACTAGTTGCTGCTGCCCACAGTTCCTGCCACTGCATCCTTCCCAGGGACTGGAACTGTTGCTGAAGTGATACCTGTCCTCGGGGGCCTGGTTGCCACTGCGCCTGCCTCTGCAGGATCAGGATGCAACCATACCTCACCATATATGGAAATGAAGCTGCTTCGGCTCAGTGCCCCTCCCCCCGTGCATTGTCCCACTGTTACTACCCCAGTCACTGCTGCCCTGAGCGTGAATAAAATGAGAAGCTCAACAATGAGGCAGCAATCATGAAAAGAATCAAACAAATTTTGATGCTGAAAAATGCAATTAACAAAATGGAGAATGCAATAGAGAGCTTCAACAAGCTCAATCAGGCAAAATAAAGAGTTTGTAAACTTGAAGACAGTTCTGTTGATACTATCCAATCAGAAAGAAAAGAATTTAGAATTAAAAAGCATAAAGAAAATTTACATAAATTATGAGGCACCATCAAACAAAGCAATATATGCTTATGAGAGTCTCAGAAGGATAAGAGAGAAAGAGCCAGAAAACTTTAAAAAAGAAATAATGGCTAAAAACTTTGTAAATATGGAAAGACATATGGCCAACTGGAGACATGAAGCTCAGTACCCAAAGAATTTCAACCCAAAGAGATCTTCACTGGGACACAGTGAATCAAGGTCTCAAAATCAAAGGCAAAGAGAATTTTGAAAGCAGAAAAAGGAANAATATGGAAAGACATATGGCCAACTGGAGACATGAAGCTCAGTACCCAAAGAATTTCAACCCAAAGAGATCTTCACTGGGACACAGTGAATCAAGGTCTCAAAATCAAAGGCAAAGAGAATTTTGAAAGCAGAAAAAGGAAAAAGACTCTTCATAAACAAGGAAATCCCAAAAATGCTATCAGCAAATTTCTAAGCAGAAGCCTTGCAGTACAGGAGAGAATGGGATATTCAAAGCGACCAAGAAAAAAAATCTGTCAATCAAGTATAATTTACTCAGCAAAGCTGTCCTTCAGAAATGAAAGAGAGGAAAAGAGTTTCCCAGGAAATTATTAAAAAATTATTAACAGATCTGAAGACAAAAAAGACAGCAGTGAAATAATAGTAGGGGACTTCAGTACTGCACTTTCAACAACAAATAGATCATCCAGACAGAAAATCAATATGAAAATAAAGTATTTACTGGGAAGGCCTTATAAATAGCTGCTAAAAGAAGAGAAGTGAAAAGCAAAGGAGAAAAAGAAAGATATAAGCATCTGAATGCAGAGATCCAAAGAATAGCAAGAAAAGTTAAGAAAGCCTTCCTCAGCGATCAATGCAAAGAAATAGAGGAAAACAAAAGAATGGGAAAGACTAGAGATCTCTTCAAGAAAATTAGAGATACCAAGGGAAAATTTCATGCAAAGATGGGATCGATAAAGGACAGAAATGGTATGGACCTAACAGAAGCAGATATA
>SJYV01037730.1:28352-41296 GCA_006410875.1 Neotragus pygmaeus | reverse complement strand
CCAAAAACAAAACAAAAGCAAAAAAAAAAAAAAAAACAAACAAACTATAAAATAACAAGAGAGAAAACCTAGATGACATTGGGTATGGCACTTACTCTTTACATGTAACATCAAAGGCAGAACTCACAAAATAAATAATTGGCAACCTGGGCTTCATTAAAATTAAAAATGTCTGCTTTGTGAAAATCATTGTCAAGAGAAAAAAAAGACAAGCCACAGACTGAGAGAAATTGCTTGTAAAAGATGTATCTGATAAATGACTATTATCTAAAATACATGAAAAATTCATAAAACAATAAGAAAAGAAACAACCTGATTTTAAAATGTGCCAAATACCTTAACATCTCACCAAAGAAGATGCACCGATAGAAAATAAGCACATGACAAAATGCTCCATATCACATGCTCCATATCACATGTCATTACATAATTGCAAATTTAAACAGTAAGATATCACCATATACCTATTTTAAAAGTCAAAAGTCACCAATATTGAATGCTGGCANAAAAAAAAAACAGCAACTGGTAGGAAAAGAAAATGTAATTTATGCCCATTGAAAGGAGGCCAGGTTTAAATTGATGAAGTCTCCTGTTTATGTAATAAATCCATTTCCATTCATGTCACCAATATATTTATCCACACATCCTGGTCCAAGTCAAATCTTCATTATTTTATTATTCAACAGGGGGCAGAGGGGAGGGCAGGGGAACAGAGTTCTGTGTCGAATTAATAAAGTCTCACTCTCTCCCCCAGACCCCTCCTTACACAGGGACAATTTATTCCTAAGAAGGAGGCAGAAGAACTGGATGCAATTTATGTGCTTTGAAAGAGACCCAAACGTAATTAGGCAAAGTCTCAAGTTCACCGAGAAATAAATCCCAGAGAAAGTAGCCGGGGGTAAAATTTACGTTCCTGAAAGTCTGAAAGCCTCTCTCCCACCGGCCTCCTCCTCCTCCCCCTCCCCCAGGTCCCCACGCTGGGTTCCCAAAGCCGGCCTGGCCCAGGGATTCTCTCAGCTCCCCCACTTCCCAGGGGCCCCAACGTGTCCACACGGCACCCCCTCAGCCCACAGGTTTCCAGGGTGCTCCCTGCCTTTCCACACCTCCTCTTGACACACACACACACCCCCTTTGGGCCACAGTCCATTTTCTCTGCAGGGTCAGTCATGGCTGTCAACAAACCTGTGGGGCTTGGCCCGCAAGGGCGTTTGTCCCAGAGAAATGAAGAGCTCCTAGGAGTGCTATGCCTCATTAGAGGGTTTGGAGGGCAGCAAGAGAGGTTCCCCGAGATAAACCACCACAGGGCGCTCCTCTGAAGGACCAGGGGTATCATGACCCCAGCATTGTTCATTCGGGAGTGAAGGTGCAGAAGAGGCTTTTTTTCNGGGGCTTGGCCCGCAAGGGCGTTTGTCCCAGAGAAATGAAGAGCTCCTAGGAGTGCTGTGCCTCATTAGAGGGTTTGGAGGGCAGCAAGAGAAGTTCCTCGAGATAAACCACCACAGGGCGCTCCTCTGAAGGACCAGGGGTCTCATGACCCCAGCATTGTTCATTCGGGAGTGAAGGTGCAGAAGAGGCTTTTTTTTTCCAAGAAGTTGGACATTTGGTGGGTGGGCCAGGGGTGGTTCAGAATTTTTAAAACAATCAGTTTGGAGACTTGGGAGTGGCGGGGCTAGGGGACAGTGATCTGGGGTGGGGCCTGTGTCTCTGAGGGGCTGCTGTGTCAGCGTGGGCAGAGCAGAACTATCCACGCCGTGGAGAGGAGTGAGCTCAGGGTAGGCAGTGTGCATCCACATAAGGTCACAGCTGGGGACCCCACCCCGCTCCTCCAGCCACCAGACAAGTCCTTTGCACGGCCATGGAGTGAAGACACCCCCAGGATTGAGTCTGCTTGGGTGCAAGGCTTCTGCACACATACAGTCAACACAGGAAGGCGCACATCACTCTGGAGACACTGCGGGATCTTAACTTGGGTCCAGCAGTGTTTCTTTGGGTGCCATTAGCAAGGAGCTAGGCTTGTGGCCCACTCCCAGCCCTGCCCCTGTTCTCTCTCAAGGAGCGGGCACCCTGCTGTGGACACTCAGAGGCAAAAGCTCTCTGAGAGGGGTCGGAAGGAGAAGATGGGGCCTGCGTAGAGCCCAAGCCCTGGCCACAGAGACTAAGGACAGAAGTGACAAGTCACGTGTTGGGAAACCCAGCAGGGTCTGTGCAGGGCCAAGGAGTGAAAGGGCAAGGGATGGGGGCAGTGTCCTGGTTTTTGCTGTGAACACCTGTACAGTCAGTGATGCTGTTGGCTGCGAATGGGGATGCTGGGGGAGAAGGAGCTAGGTGGGTACAAAATATAATGGGCTTAATGAGGAAGAGTGGGTTTGGGGGCAGGTGAGGATAAGCTGGGTTTTATTTAGGGCAGGTGAGCTGGCCAAGACTTCACCAGATTTCCAGGGGCACGTCCGGTGGAATATGTCAGGAGTAAGCACCGGGAGCTGCCGTCACAGAGAAGGTGACTGATGTCAGGTCACAGCCCAGCAATTCGTGTCCAGGGAGAGTGAGAAGAGCGAGGCAAGAGGGGCCCAGGCCAAGAGCTGGGGACAAAGGGCCTGCAAAAGACGCGAAGGCACGGCCAGGAGGTGGTGGGACAGAGGAGGTGGTGCCAGAAGGGGGATGTGTCCACCAGCGTCCAAGACTGAGAGAGAGCAAGGCACTGACGACTGGGACGCCTCCACCCCAGGTGGCAGAGCACACAAATGGCCTTTGTGGGGAGAGTGGACAGAGCAGAGGGCTGACCTCAGTGGCGGGGGGACAGACTGGCCCTATGTGTCACTCTGGGAGTGAGATTAACATCACAGACGGAAGAACATTGCTGACACGGGATCACAAAGCCACGCGCTGGGACAAGGTCTCAGAGAAGCCCCCAGAGGGCTGGTTCTCAGAGCAGAAGGCCCCTGCAGCGTTGGGGAACACGCTGGACAATTTTTCCTCTGAAATGGAAAGGAAGGTGCTCCTGAACTTGAGGAGGAGGGCTGTGCCCAACTGGTGGAAGGGCAGGGAGTGGGTGGGGTTAGAATGTGTGGGGAGTCCCGGGCCCTTCTTTTCAAGCTGATGTTCTTTGTAAGTACCCCGGATTTTCTGCTTTTGCCGGCCAGTGGCTGACAAGGTTACCAGCTGGCCAGCCAGCCACCCTGCCCCTGGAGGACACTGGGCACCTGATTGAGCCAGAAAGACCGGTTTCAGGGTCTGTGTTCCTTTTTTGCCATTCAGGGAAGGCTCCTTGGGTGCAGGGCCCCAGTTTCCCCATCCAGCTCCCTCCTGATTGCTATGCTAATTGAAAGTGGCCTGGGTGCCAGGAATACTGGCTCAAAGGCCAGGTTGAACCACATCTTTGGGCAAGCTGCCTGCAAAGACCGTCTTCCTATGGGCCACACCTCTGAGAGAGTCATTGTGACTGAAGGGGGCCGTCTGATCCAACTGACACGTTATTGCTCAACACAGCCCATCACACACGTTGATGGGAAATGGGCTCGTGGGTCAGCCAAAGGGCTGGTGTCTTTGATGGTGCAATTGCCATATCTCTGATATGGGCATTCTAGAGGGTTCCAAAAAAGGAGCCCATCTTCTCACAGACTCCCTCTGCACATGGGTGGACTTGGATCAATTTTGGGTGACCTGGACAAGCCCAGTCAGGTGGTCATGAAGACCCTGGAGAGGCTGGGCCCACCCAGCTTCTGAGGGGTCGATGTGTGGTCACTGCTGGGCCTCGCTGTGGTGCTTTCCCTGTGGCCACACGGCACCAGTGGGGCTGCTTGATTGTCTGTCTGACTTCCTTGACCTGGGCAGCATATTCTGGCTATAAAATTCTTGTTTTACAAGGTTCTCTGGGAAGCCAGAAGTCCCCTGGCAAGCCTACCAGGGCAGCCCCAGAGGAACACAGTGGAGGAGGCCAGAGTGCACCGCATCTCAGTCGCTTGATGAGCAACGCATTTCTCAAAAGCCCTGACACCCAACCAGTTATCACAGGTCTTAGAGGAGGTCCTTGGCTGGATTGTAAAAGACTGGCAATTCACGGACACCCCAGGACCCTGCTGCCCTTGACCCAGGCAGAGTGAGAGGAATGAAGTGTGGGGGGACAAGTCAGTGCAAGCCTAGGTCTCCTTCTTCATTCTGCATCAGGCCCCAGAAAGGCCCCTTTGTGGACCTGCTGTCTCTCAGGAGCAGAACCTGAGATGGAGAGTCACGTACAAGTGATTCATGAAGGTCAGAGAGAAGTTCAATAACGGTGTAATTTCAGGTAAGTCCCAGCCTCTGCCTGATCCTGCAGGGAGCTCTGGGGCATAAATTACATCAGAGTTTCTCCTCACAGAGATAAGGAAACCAGGCTGCCATATTCCTCAAGCAGTTAGGCAGTAGCTTCAGTCTGCCCCAGGGGAAATAGAAACTCAGCAATCTAGGAGTCCTGGTGATACGGCTCTAGCTGACCCAATGGTAGCCTTCCAAGGTGCCAACTCTTAGAAGTGAAGCTCACAAGAGCTAGGAGACAGGCACAAAGAATTGGCAAAGGGCATGTGGGTGGAGCCCCAAGTCATCCTTTTCACCTGGTGACATCATTGATTAAAGATTGCTTCCTGGAGCTGAGGAATGCCACTGAAGGACCTCTGTGCTTTCAGAGCTTTTGAACTTCTGCCCTAAACTGTGGAGCCAAATTCCTGCAAGCTGTCTATTCTGCATCCTGGGTAAGTAACAAAGGCTGAACCAAAAGCAGGGTCTCATATCACCAAAGGAAGGGACAGCCCTTCTCTACATTATCAGACCTAACAGATCTTTCAAGCTTTCAAGCTGCTTTCAAGCTGCTTTCAAGCTTAGCAGGAGGTGGACAGTCCTCTTCTGTAAGCTCCAGATCTGGGATGGCAATACCCTCTCGCTGATACCCATCCCCCTCTTCTACCCAACGTGGGCAACAGCTAAAAACAGGGCATCCTCTTCCTAATCTGGGTCCCACTGTCTTTGGCTTTCACTCCTAGGCGGAATCACGCTGGGGCCAGTTATGTGGTTTTAGTATGGCCTGGGTATGCCCTGAGGACCTCTCTGATCATCCCACCACACTGGGGGTCCTAGGAGTAACCATCTGACAGACAGTATCCCTTTCTGAAATGTGATAAAGGAAGACTGATTTTGAGGCACCTCTTTGCCCTGAACCAAGTGTTTGGTTACAGCTTCTGTCTTGACCATTAGAAAGACTGAGCTAAGAGAACAAGGCAAGCCCTCATTCCTCTGGGGGCTCCCAACCTTGCTCACGAACTGTGGACCATGACCTAGAACTTTCAGAACAAATGTCAGTGAGTGGAGAAGCGACATAATACAGCATCACGTGTGGTCATTGTCCATTTTCTCTTAGACTGTAAGGAAGTTTGTGATCAAAAGTTTGTGATTAGGAGCTAGCCATAGCTTGCAGCTATGTGATTTCTTGATATAGCATTCCCTTATTTACTTATATACTCTCTACACACCTCTGGCCTTTTATTTTGGCCTTTTATACATAGCAAAATTCAGGCTTAAATTAAAGAAAACTAGGAAAAACAGCAGGCCAGCCAAGAGTGACTTAAATCCCGTATGAATTTGCAGTAGAGATAACAAGTAGATTCAAGGGGTTAGAGCTAGTTAACAGTGTGCCTGAAGACCTTTGGACAGAGGTCTGTAATATTGTACAGGAGGTGGCAAACAAAACCATCCCAAAGAAAAACAAGAAAGTGAAGTGGTTATCTGAGGAGGGTTTACAAATAGCGGAAGAATGAAGAGAAGTGAAAAGAATGGAGAGAGAGGAACGTACATGCAATTAAACACAGAGTTTCAAAAAATAGCTAGAAGAGACAAGAAGGCTTTCTTCAATGAACAGTGCTCAATAATAGAAGAAAACAATAAAAACAGGAAAGACTAGATATCTCTTCAGGAAAATTGGAAGTATCAAGGGAGCATTCCGCCCAAAGTTGGACACAATAAAGGATAAAAATGGTAACAACCCAGTAGAGGCTGAAGAGATCAAGAAGAGATGGAAAAAATATATGGAAAAACAGTATAAAAAAGATCTTAATGAACTGGATTACTACAATGATGTGGTTAGTCACCCAGAGCCAGATATTCTGGATTGTGAAGTCAAGTGGGCCTTAAGAAGTACTGCTGTTAATATAACTAGTGGATGTGATGAAATTCCAGCAGGACTATTCAAATCCCCAAAGATGATGCCATCAAAGTGCTACATTCATTACATCAGCAAATCTGGAAGACCCAGCAGTGGCCACAGAACTGGAAATGGTCAGTCCTCATCCCAGTTCCCGAGAAGGGTAGTACCAAAGAATGTGCTAGCCATCAGACAATTGCACGCCCCTCCCATGCTAGTAAGGTCAGGCTTAAAATCTTGCATGCTAGGCTTCAGCATTATGCGAACCAAGAACTTCCTTGTGTCCAAGAGATCAAATTGTCAACATTCACTGATTATAGAGAAAGCAAGGGAATTTCAGAAAAACATCGATCTGTTTCATCAGCTACGCTAAAGCCTTTGACTCTGCAGATCATGACAGACTGTGGAAAGCTCTTAGAGAGGTGGGAATGCCAGACCATCTCACCTGTCTTCTGAGAAGCCTGTATGCAGGCCGAGACGCAATAGTTAGAACACCATATGGAACAACTAATTGGTTCTGGTCAAGAAAGGAGTACGACAGTGCTATCTGCTGTTTCCCTGTTTGCTTAACCTATACGCTGAGCACATCATGAGAAATGCCAGGCTGGATCTGTTACAAGCTGGAATCAAGATAGGTGGGAGAAACATCAACAACCTCAGATATGTGGATGATACAAGTCTAACGGCAGAAAACAATGAAGAACTAAAGAGCCTCTTGATGAAGGTGAAGGGGGAGAGTGAAAGAGCTGGCTTACAACTGAATATTAAAAAAATTAAGATTATTGCATCTGACCCCATTACTGCATGGCAAATAGAAGGGGAAAATGTGGAAGTAGTGACTGACTTCCTCTTCTTGGGCTCTAAAATCACTGCAGATGGTGACTGCAGCCATGCAATCAGAAGATGATTGCCTCTTGGCAGGAAAGCAATGACAAATCTAGACAGTGTGTTGAAAAGCAGAGACATTATTCTGCCGACAAAGGTTTGTATAGTCAAGGCTACGGTCTTCCCAGTGGTCATGTATGGTTGTGACGGCTGGACCGTAAAGAAGGCAGAATGCCAAAGAATCAACGCCTTTGAACTGTGGTGCTGGAGAAGACACCTGAAAGTCCCTTGGACAGCAAGATTAAACCAGTCAATCTTAAGGGAGATCAACACTGAATATTCACTGGAAGGACTGATGCTGTAGCTGAAGCTCCAATATTTTGGTCATCTTATGCGAACAGACAACACATTGGAAAAGTCCCTCATGCTGGGAAAGATTGAGGGTGGTAAAAGAAGAGGGCGTCAGAGGATGAGTGGCTGGACGGCATCACCAATGCAATGAATATGAACTTGGACAAACTCTGGGAGATAATGAGGAACAGGGAAGCCTGCTGAGCTGCAGTCCATGGGGTTGCAAAGAATTGGACATGACTGGGTGATTGAACAGCAACGACACACACCTTGGATTTGAGGTTAGCCATCTAGACACTGTTCCCCCTGAGGACTCCTTCATTTTAATGAAAAGACAGCCATTTTCTTGCTTATGTCATTTACACAGCTCATGGTTAATGCCTTAAATCAATAGTAGAGGATATCCTCAATCTGTTTGCTTGCCTGATATTATAAGCTGAACTCTCTGCTATTTAGCTCTATTCAGAAGCTTGCTTTGAAGAAATATTCATCATGGGGGCAGGGAGTGAGGTTCCTGGTAATACTAAAAATCTTATTCCTGAATTAAGCCAGGCTATCTTAAGCCACCGGAGAGCTCATACATGGACCACATGGCTTTGGACTCTCTCTCATAATTGCTTATACTAAATTGCTGTTTGAGCCTCTGCTTGAACTTCATTCCTATAATTGATAGTAAGTTTCATATGAGAGTCCCTTGGACTGCAAGGAGATCCAACCATTCCGTTCTGAAGGAGATCAGCCCTGGGATTTCTTTGTAGGGAATGATGCTAAAGCTGAAACTCCAGTACTTTGGCCACCTCATGCAAAGAGTTGACTCATTGGAAAAGACTCTGATGCTGGGAGGTATTGGGGGCAGGAGGAGAAGGGGACGACAGAGGATGAGATGGCTGCATGGCATCACGGACTCGATGGACATGAGTCTGAGTGAATTCCAGGAGTTGGTGATGGACAGGGAGGCCTGGCATGCTGCGAATCATGGGGTCGCTAAGAGTCAGACATGACTGAGAGACTAAACTGAACTGAACAGAATTTTATATGACTGCATATGTGCTTTGAAACTTAGTGGTATCCAGTTTCCTATTTATTATGGGAAGGTTGCATAAGATCTTGTAATTAATCATCAGCTCCTCTTTGCGTTGGCAGGTAGGTAGCATCCCTTCTGTATCAGCTGTGCATGTGTGAGAGTTTCTATAGAAACTGAGCTGGGTCCTCATCTTCAGTTTTTCTAGATACTGTCAAATTGTTGTCCAAGGAGGTTGAAGCTATTAACCCTCCCATCAAGAGACCCAGAGTTCCTGTTTCTCCCTCTTTTCACCAACTCTGGGTATCATCACAATGTCTAGTTTTTGCCAAGATGAATAATTTGGCATTTCCTCAAAGGAGTGGTTATCTCATTCTTTATTTAAACTGCATTTCTCTAATTACTCAGGGGTATCTTTTTCATGTATGCAGTGGCCTTAGAGTTAACTCACTTGGAAGCTGTCTGCTCAGAGCCTTTGTCTCATTATTCTATTGGAATATTCTTTTTCTGTAAGATTAGCAAGGCTTGTTGACTTTCTTTTACTCTTGACATCATCTTATCTCCCAAGTCTGTTTTGCCCCCATCTTGATTTCTTTAACTGTTTATATTTCTATCCTTGGTATGCATGCACGTGTGCTAAAAGTCACTTTAGTCAAGTACGACTCTGTGCAACTCTATGGACTGTAACCTGCCAGGCTCCTTTCCTTCACGGAGATTCCCCAGGAAGGAATTCTGGAATAGGTTGCCATGCCCTCCTCTAGGGGTTCTTTCTGACCCAGGGATCAAACTAGCCTCTCTTACATCTCCTGCATTGGCAGGCAGGTTCTTTACGACCAGCACCACCTGGGAAGCCCAGGTGATTCCAGGCTGGAAGCACACATATGTACGCATGTGTGTGTGTGTGTGTGTGTGTGTGTGTGTGTGTGTGTTTATGCTGTGTAAGTACTCTTAGGGTTGTAGTAATCAGCGTAGGATCACCTTACTGAAAAAGGTTTAACAGAAGTTAGAGTTTCTTTCTCTCTACTATAGCAATCCAATCCAATGCAAGCATTTCTCATTGGGTGATTCTCCTTCTATTGTGATTCAGGGACCTGGAATCTGCCAACTCCATAGTTTCAGCGTTCTCTGCTGGACTCTCCATATCCAGCCAGAATGGAATATTGTCAGGGAGGTTCTCAGGGCCAAGCCTGGAGTGCCCTCCATCATGTCTACTCATATCACATGGGTCAGAACTTAGTCCCTACAAGGAGGTGAGAGATGCCTGGTCCAGGAGGCAGAGGGAGTGAGACCTGGGGAACATATCACCATCTCTGCCATTCTGAATATAAACACACTGACTATCTCTCACCCTATGTTGATGGCTCAGCGCAATTGGTGTAACTGTATGTAACAGCAGGAAAGCGGAACATGCGGGCACGGTAGGAGGGCAGCCATGTGGAAGGTCCGTGAAGGGGGACCTTTCTCAGAACTGCCTTAAGTTGGAATCACCTTGAAGTGTTACAAATTTCCATCTCTGTTATGAAGGATGGAGAAAAGGAGTGGCCAGAGCAAGGAAAAATCTAGGAAAATAGTGACACAGACAAAAGGAAAACTTTATTTCTAGAAATAGGGAGTGATCTGCATTATCAGGCATTGAAAGAGTGAGCCAAATAAAGAATAACTGTTAGAGTCACAGGTGGCTTGAGAGGCAGGAAGCAGGCTGTTGGGGAGTTGAGAAGGCCTTAAGGAAGCAGAGGGTTGAGACTAGAGGCCTTTGCTTTGAAAGAAGGAGGGATCCTGGGTGGGCATAGCCAAAGGGCACGTGTCTGGGGACTGCTGAGAGCTGTCCCGACAGCTGTTCCCTCCTGAGCCAAGGAGGAGAAAGCAAACGAGGTGAGGAGAGGCCCTGTCCCCGGGGGCATGCTGTCTGGAAGGACAGACATATCCTCAACTGATTACACCCAGACCTAGATAAATCATGCAATAAAGCTGTTATCAAGCTTCTAGCAGGACAGAAATCAGGGAAACAGATTCTGCCAAGAGGGATGAGAGGCATTTACACTGGGCTTTAAAAGATGAGTGGAATGTGCAACAGGTGGACAAGAGGAAATGGGGAGAAGCCTGCAGATAAGGCTCCCTGTACAAAGCCAGTCCACTTACAATATGCAGAGTATATTACTCCACTGATTCCCTCACGACCATGATACACTATTATTAGCCCCTGTTTGTTGATGAGAAAACAGAGGGGTGATGATATGTGAGGACACTTGTGTGGAAGCTCAGTCAGAAAGAGGCAGAACTGGCAGAAGAAAGCATTGAGTACGGGTGTGAAGAGCAGAAAGCGCAGGATGTGTTTAGTGCAGGGCATCACTCGACTTGCCTCTGCCACTCAGACCTGGAGACTCCACAGAGGTGTCCACCAGGACTAGACCCAGCCTCTCCTCTTATAGGGTCCAGCTTGCCTCCAGGCTGGGGTGTGGGACAAGACCCTCTGCCCAGCGAGTGCCTAGACCCATGCCAGCTCTGGGCCTGGGGGCTGTTCCAGGCATGGTCGAGGGGAGTGTGATGGAAAGAGCAGGGGATCTAGAGTCAGACAGGCAGGGGTTCAAAACCTGCCTCAGACCCTTCCTAGCCTATGACCTCCAGCTATGTTGCTAGTTCTTCCAGTTTGGGTGTTTTCACTCGAGAGATGGTGATAATGATGGTGTGTTGCTGGGCTGTGTGAGGATTCAATAGGGAAACGACATGTAGATGCCTGTGGGCTTGGGGGTTACTGAATCTCAGTTGTGTGAGGTATTTCTGGGCAGAGGGGTCTCTCCAGGGCCCTTCTAGCTGCCACTAACTAGTTGGCAATTCTGACCTTAGAAGGATTTCCAGCTCTGCACCTCTACTATCTGCCCTGCAGTGGGGCTGAACCTCTGCAGCCAGTCAGCCCCCCAGGTTTCACACCCAGGGCCTTAGGCTCTAGCTTGACTCACTGAAGCGGCTGCAGACCATCGCACCGAACCTTGATCACAGGCCCTCATTGCTCACAGCAGGCAAAGACCCCCTCTTAACAGTTAAGACTGAGCCCCTCTCCCTGAAGCTGGAACTCTCACATCCCGTCTCATTCCTGTATCTCCACGCTGCCCACCAGCCCCTCTCTCCAGCAGGGACTTGAGCTCTCGCCTTCCCACTGCCACGCCAATGCTCATGTGTTTACCCATGCTCTCCAGCACTCCTGTTGGCATGGCTTAACTGGGCACACCTTCCACCTGAGCCCAGTCCACTGGGAGCCTGGCCCAAACATCTGGGACCAGGAAGGACAGACAAAACTACCTGAGCCATCTGTCTCTAGCCTGCAGGGCCTCACCTCCTGGCCAGAGAACAGGGCAGAAGAAGGCAGCAGCCGGCAGAGGGACTGTCATCCTCTCACACTGGACCGGGGAGCCCAATGTGGCGGGCACTGACCTTGAGGATCACTTGACCCAATCTCCTCTTTTTATTGGGACAACCGTAGCCCAGAAGCGCCAGTGGCTGGCTCAAGTCCCAAAAGACAAGAGCTCTCTGCCAGGCCCACAGACCCTCCAGTTGATGCCGAGGGAACCCATGTCTGCTCCTCCAGGGAAGATAAGATATAGTGGATTGCAGGCTCCCTGTCACCAAATCTATTTTAAAATTGTGAATGGATCTGAGATGCTTAGGAGGAGGCAGAGGGAGGCCAGTAATGGTCTAGTCTTAGCAAAATAAAATTTTATGTTCCTTAAATACATTAAGTCACCCTAAACGGCCATTAACAAAACATGGTCAAGGAAAGGTGCTGGCTGCTTCAGAGATGAGGTCAGAGTTCACTTGTGATTGGCATGCTAACTGTTCCCTTGCAATCAGGTGTTGCCGAAGGGCACGGCGCTCTCCCTGCCATCTGGAACACAACCTGAGATCGGAGGCAGGGAGCTCCTGTTATTATTATCTTGTTCCCACTAGGAGTTTGTTCAGTGCATGTTCCAATCAGCAGGGTCCAGTTCCTCTCTGGCCCTGAGAAAGCATCACAAATTCTAAATTAGAGCTGTCTGAGCAAACAAGAGCCTCTATACTCTTCTTATGTTTCTTCCATTATGTGTTTCTCATGCCCACTGCTGTCCACCAGCCAGATCTTAAATTCCATGGAGACAGGGACCATGTCTTCTATTTCATCCATTCAACAAGCACTGATTGACCACCTGCTAGGGTGGTACCAGGCACCCTGGGGAATAGAAAACATGGGAAAACCAGTCTTTGCCTGCAAGGAAGAGGCAATGACCTTGTTGTGAATACACTGTCTTGCTTTATGTAGCCATCAGTATTTTCAAGGCCATTCTAGACATGAGCTCATTTGGATGTCATGATAATCCTGAGGGGGAGACAGAGCTAGTATTGTTCCCATTTGTCTGTCGAGTAAACTGAGACCCAAAGAGGCTGACTCTCCCAGAGCCACTCAGTCTATTGGCAATGGAGCTTGGGCTATAACCCCTGGTTCCTTCTTCTGCCAACAGGGGCTGTTTGGACACATGCGTGCTCGCACACACAGCCTACTCTGTCTGCTCAGCTCTGCCCAGTATAGCACCAAACCCCACCACCACCACC
>SJYV01037730.1:0-27881 GCA_006410875.1 Neotragus pygmaeus | reverse complement strand
GTGGGTGGGGGGAGAAGGCGGCAGATGCAGCCACCTGGCTTTCTCTACCACAGCCCAGGGTGGGGTGGGAGTGGGCAATAAACTTGAAGAGCTAAAGAGTCCATATGGGCGGAAATGACTTCTGGGGAGGAGCAGGGTTAGGCCCTGGAGGGCCACGTGGGAGCTTCCCCTCAGGGGCAGCAGCAGAAGAGAAACATCCCCCCTTTCTGGGGAAGTTTTGTCTCAGGACTCCCGCTCCCCACCCCCAGGGGCATGGGGTGGTATATGAAAACACAGATTCTAAGGCCCCAGAGTTGCTGATTGAGCAGGTCTGGGGTGGGGTCCGAGAACGTCTAACAAGTTCACAGGTTGATGCTGATGCTACTGATCTGGGTCCACACCTTGAGAATTGCTGGAGCTTTCTAGAGGCATGGACAAGCTGACCTGCCATATGGGGGAGCTCAGAACAGAAGGTCAGCAGATGGCTGTCTTCAAAGATGTTTTAGCTGACCCTCTGGGGGCGGTCTGGGATGGTGAAGCAGACGAGTGGACAACCAACCAGTCCATCTCCTTCCTTCTTCCCACCCCACTGGGGAACAGGAGGCATATGGCTGAGGTGGGAAATCAGGGGTGGCCTCAGGAAGTGCGCTCGCCTGTGCATGCATGTGAGTGCATGCATGCATGTGTATGTGTGTGTGTGAGTGAGAGAGAGAGAGAAAGAGAGGGCACATGTGTTGGAACTGGCACTAGCTTTTCCCTGCCTCAGGGGCTCATCTGAACTGCTGACTCGTCCTCCAGTTCCCACTGTTTGACCTCAAATAAGTGTCCACAGCTTTCTAGGACTCTCTCTTCCATGGAAGTAATTTCACGGGGATTCCCCTCCTGATCTCTCTGCTGCTCAGCTCACACCCGTCTCTCATGCCAACCCAAATACCTGCCTCCTCCAGGAAGGTCTCCCTGGCTGCTCAGCCCTTCTCTGCCCCGTGCCCCCGGCTGTCCTCATGCCGTAATGGCTGGACCCTGCACCCTCCTCCTGTTTAGCCTACAGTGCCTTCATGTGGCTTAGCCACAGCAGGTGCTTGGTAAATAATTCTGAGGCGAGTTTGATTTAGGGTAGAGCTGGGAGAACCAGGAGTGGGAGGCAAGGAATGGCAAGGCCACGAGCTCCCAACTGCTGAGCTAAAAGTGGAAAGTACAATCACAGCGGCAGAGGCTTGGCCTTCTTCTTTCTCTCGCCATCTGTTTTGCAAGGAAGGGAGCAGAGAGAGGCCACAGCATGTGTTACTCACTTGCTGGAGTCACGGGTTGCAGCAGAGATGGGAGTTAGGGAAGGAGGGGACCTTCCCGTCCCAGGGAAGGGCCCCTCCGGCTACCCTGCTTATCCAGGCCCCAAACTTAGGACCCTCCTCATCCCTCACACCCACATCCAATCCCACAGGAAGTCCAGGCGTCTTTCTGCAACATGTCCTTAAATCCATCCAACTTCTCTCTGACAGTGCCCTTGTCCAGGCCACCTTCTCCACCCACCTGGAGCCCTGAAATAGTCTTCTCTCATGATGCTCTGCTCCACTTCTGTTTCTCCTAACCCACTCCAGCCAGAGGGATGCGGCAAAAATGTCAATCACGTCACTTTCCAGCTTAGAGCCTTTCAAAGTGTCCCCACTACTCTTCAAATTGAGTCCAGACTCCTGGCCACAGCCTTCCAGACCCTTCCTGGGTTGGTCCCCGCTCCAACCTCACACCTCCTGGCTCCCCTGCTGCCACCCTCTCTGCTCCCTGTGCCGTGGCCACATCTGCCCCCGCTCAATCCAGCCCTTTCCCCGCTGGTCTTTCTGCTCTAACCCTTCCGCTGCCAGGACCCCCACCCTGAGACTCTGTATCTGGTAGCCTGTTCACCCACGATTCAGAGCACACTGCAAGGTGCTGGCCCCCACTGGCTGGATGACTGAGTGGCTGGTTGTGAGAGACACTCTCAGCCCTGGAGGGATTAAAAGTGAAGGATTTCCAGCCCCAGGGCAACCCAGAAGACAAAGATTTCAAATATAAGTGGATGCCTAATTTTTTACCCCTCCTGTTAGGAGACCCAGGCTCGTCTGAGTCCCTCGATGAGTAGGGCTTCCTCACCATGCCCTAAAGAGGATGAGGTCCCGCCTCCTGCTTGTGCAGGCAGCAGGAAGTCTCTGTGAGGGGCCGGGGGTGTCACTCACATCACTGAATGCTGCCCCTGGGGCCGTTGGGCACACAGGGCTGTTCGCAGCACCCTGCGGAGCTTATTGCTAGAGTCTGTTTCGGGGAGCTGGGAAAGAGACCAGTGATGCCTTCACCCTGGGAGGAGAGGGCAGGGAGGAAGGAGAATGTGAGGCCACTTCCAGGTCCTCACACAGTGGTTTCTACAGGGACAGTTTTATTTTATGTGTTTTTTTTNCCTGAGCAAACACACACGCTGTATGCACCATTTCCCAAACTCATGGAGCTGGTGTGTTTGACCAGCACAATCTGTGGGATGCAATCCAAATACAAATTTATTTTTGTCTCCTACCATCTCTCTACAATCTTTTTTCACAGGGGATGTACTTCCCTAGCCCCTGGATAAAAACTTGACAGGGCTAGATTTTCTGGTCATTTAGTAACAACAGCAACAACATTGATTTACTTTAAGTTGGGTGCAACATCTTAGGTCAGTTATTAAAATCTTTTCCCCTCCCCCAGCTTGAGCTAACTGTAGGGCAGTATCTCTCTCTTGCCCTCCTCGCTACTTTATTTTATTTTATTTTATTTTACTTTATTTTACGTCATCATGAATCCACCACAGGTGTACAAGATCTTCAGTATGAGCAGAAAGAGGTAAGGATGGAGTGGAAGAGGGGAAACATTCTTTTTTAAAGCTTTTTCTTTTGTATTGGAGTATAGCTAATTAGCAATGTTGTGATAGTTTCAGGTGAACAGCAAAGGGACTCAGCCATAAATACACATATATCCATTCTCCCTCAAACTCCCCTCCCATCCAGGCTGCCACCTAACATTGAGCAGAATTCTCTATGCTATACAGCAAGCCCTTGTTAGTTATCCATTTAAAATGTAACAGCATGTACATGTCCATCCCAAACTCCCTAAGTATCACTTCAAAGGGGGGTAGAAAACTCTTAATTTACATTGCCATAGTAGGGCTTTCTGCTGAGTTTGGCAGGTGTCTGATGCTAGATCTTTCTGGGACTTTGGAGGCTTCCCTGTGTCTTTTCTGAAACACACAGTGATGTTCTATTTTTCTTGCTGTGGTTTCCCCTCTCAGCTTTGGTTTCTGCTGATCTGCTTTCTGTAAACTCACTCTGTTGAGGCCTGTCACTCTTGCGAGTGGTCCTCTTACCAAGTTTAATTGGCTGCAGGCCACTTTTTTTTTTTTTTTCAGGTGGCCCACTTCTGGAATTCATGTACCCATGAGGTATATCAACCTACCCTTTGGCCTGACAAACTTGAAGTCTTGAGATGAAGCCAAGGTATTCACTTGTCCCTCTTCCCTGCCACAGCAACCAAGCCTGGCTTCATGCTTATTTTTTATTCAAATGGGAATCACCCTCTGGTTAACTGTGTGCCCAACTAGAATACCGACATGCCCTCTGACTGGTAATATTAAAACCACTTTCATAGACTTGAAATGAAGCACAAGCACCTCCATCCTTCTCAGTCCTCTTTGGTGATGATGGTTTCATGGAAGACATTTTTTTTCCCACCAGCCCCCCCAGCCCGTTGCAATCCAGATTCCCACCATGTGACCCCATCTTCTCCCAATGGTGTTCTGTTTTATGGCTTGTTGTTCTGTGTGCGTGATTTGAGTTTGGGGACTTTTTTTTTATCCCCCACACACAGATTTCCCTCCCTCTTCCAGAAAATGTGGAGCCTGAACTTTTGACTGCCTGCAACCCTCAAGGGGATGGCGAGGACAGAGGGCAGGAGGAGATGAATGTCCCTGCCTGTCTCCTCCTGCCGATTTCTCAGCTGCTCCGTTTGTTCCTGCTCTGTTTGAAGTGCTGCTGCTGATGGCCCCTTACATGAACCAGTCGAGAGCCGAGGCCAGAAAGGAGGCTGGAGAGAAGGAATTGGTTTTGTTCAACAGTTCAGTCAACATTTATTGAGCTGCCTGGGCCTGTGCATGCTGGAGCTGCTGAGGGGAGAGGCCGGGCTCAGGACTGGAGGGGGCCACACACTGGTGGAAGAGACAGGAAGGCCAGAAAATCACCCAGCTCCTGATTGAGTGCTCCCACTGGGTTGTTTGTGGGGCCCAGGGAAGGGAAACAGGGAAGACCAGGAGCTCGACCAGGGCCAGGAGAGGTCACAGAGATGGCCTCCTGGAAGATGTAAACCAGTCATTGTTCCTTCGGTCATCCCACAGTTAATCAGGAGCCGTGGAGTAGGTGCCAGACCCGGTGCTGGGTACACTGTGTATGGAGTGGTGAGCAAAGCAGATGTGGTTCCTGTACTCGTGGAAGGAGTCCAGTCTCTAGGAAGAGGGACATCAAGCAAATAGCAAACACATATATAGTTATAAAGTGTGAAAATGCTAACAGCATTTATAAAGGGGTCTCATTATTTTTTATTTTTTCATGTATAAATATTTAATAGATGGAACAAATACCACACACGTCTCTACCCCTGGCCATTGAACCACATGCAGTCTACTTAATTCTAGGTACAGGGGTCTCACTGAAATGAGCTGATCCTGAAGGAAAGATTGAAAGAAAGAGCAGAGTTAGCAGGGAAAGCATGCCTGGCAGGGGTAAGTATATGCTGGGGTTCTGACTCCTGGAGGAGCTTTATTCCTTGAAGCGACTACAAGAAGGCTCATGAGGCAGGAACATAGGGTGGAGCGGGGTACAAGGGGAGAGGCAAGCCAGGAGAGGCAGGCTGGGGCCAGTCCATCTGGGCTATGGCGAGGCCAGGGGTCATTCTGAGGTCAAGTTTAAGGGTCAGTCTGAAGCTGGGCTTAGTGAGCAGGCACCAGAGCAAGAGGCTGTGCTCGGGTTGTGGCCAGGGTTAGGTCCTCGATGCCAGAATTAGGGGTTGGTCTGCGGCCAAGGTTAAAATCAGTCTGAATTCAGGGCCAGAGTCATTCCGAGGTCAAGTTTAGGGGTCAATCCGGGGACAGTGTTAAGATCAGTCATCCATTAAACACTCATTGAGTGTCTCCCTGGCTGACTCCCGAGGAGTGCAGTGATGTGCCTGACAGCATCCCTAGTCTTCCTGGAACTCAGAGTCAAATGGGAAAGACAGTTAAGAAGAAATCGCCTGACAGTGGGGCCATTAATTACCATTGCACCTCGCGCTATGGAAGAGAACGAGGCATCGTTCAGTTATTGTGGCCGTGGAGCAAATGATCCCATAACTTTGTAGCTTCAGACAACCATTTGTTATGCTCACAGACTCTGTGGGCTGGGAATTGGAAAGGCCTGGAGGGGATGGCTAGTCTCCGCTCTGCGCTGTCTGGGGTTCAGCTGGGAAGATCCCAAGGCAGGGAGTGGCTCTGCGGCTGGGGCCTAGGCTCGTCTGAGGCTCCTCAGTCACTCGTCTGGCACCTGGGCGGTGACCTCTGGCCGGAGCACCTGCATGGGGCCTCGCCACGTGGCCTGGCTTCCTCCCAGCGTGGTGGCTGGCCTCAGGTGTCTGGTTTTCTTCCACGAGCCCCTAAGTTACAGGAAATAGGCAGAAGTTGCACCGCTTCTCTGACCCAGCCTCAGAAGCATCACTTTCACTGTGCTCTACTGTTCAAGCAATCAAGGGAAGGAGAGGAAATAAGAAACCAGGGAAGGGGAATTAGATTCCACGGTCCATGTGGGTGTGGCATGGCCACCGAGTAGGACAGGTGGATCAGCGATATTTGGAAGTCTCTGAAAAATACCATCTGCCTCAGATACCAGCAGAGGGCAGGTCAGATTGGACTGTGGTTTGGGCTTTCTGAGCAGTGTTTAGAAAGAGGGCAAGAGAGTTTGTTTCTGGAATGCACTCTGGCCTCTGACACAATGGGAGCCCCAGCCCACAGGACTCATGGGACTAGATGAAAGGATTCAGGCAAGAAGCTTTGCCTGGACCAGATTCCCAGCACACCCTTCCCTGCACAGTAGAGCCTGGTCTTGTCTCTGATTCTTGACTCCAACATCAGTTTTTGCTTTATGAAATGGGGGCTATATTCTCCCAATTTGGGCAGATTGGAGGCCAGCATAGTCCAAATTGATTTGGGGTTCCCTGAAGCTTGAAGAACCCACAGACAAGCCTGGCTTTAATGAGATGCCACATTTTAAAAAAACTCTGGTGTCTTACAGATGGTAATTGTTAATAGCATTTTGCTGATGAAATTAGACGGTTTGTGAATCAAATTCCATATGAAATACACCAGGAACTCCTTGCTTTAATGGACTCCTATGGTAAACTCTGCTCTAAAGTGAAGAGTAGCTTGTGAAGTGAAGAATTTTTCCAGCTGTAGTTTTTTTTTTTTTTTTTTAAATACAGATTTGTGTCCGCCTGGACAGGGGAACCAGAGGCTACCTTCCCTGGCTCCAGTTTCTTTGTTCACATGGGTTTTTCTCTGCCATCTGGAGCTTTGCCGTCTGTCCTAGAGGGGTGAGAGGGAAAGAAATGGTTTCCAACAGCAGCAAAGATTTAAATCAGAAGTGGACAGAGCCTAAGTTATGTGGGTCTCTAGGAAAAATAGAAACAGCTGGAGCAAGCACCAACCTGGAGACGGTGAGGATGAAATCTGGGCAAGACTGCCTCAAACGTTCTGCATGTGGGGTGCAAAGGGCCTTCCACTGCAACCCCCAGTGTGTCTTGGGGCCTCTCTCTGGGACTCAGTCTGAGATCCGTTCCACAACTCTTGGGGCCTGACCCTAACAGCACATATCCCACCCACCTCCACCCACTTTGCAGTGGCTGAAGCACTACAATAGTCAGGGCATGACCCCTTCCTTGCTGGCCTTGGAAACTCCCTGAACTTGGCCCCAGGGCCAGGGTCAGGCGGGAAGTGTGGCCCAGATGACCTCATGCTGGGCTCTTGCTCTGCCGTTCATTTGTTCATCTCTCGGCAGGCAGCTTGGTGACTCACCTCAGGGGGAGAGAGCCAAGGCCATTTGAAAACTGAAGCCCTGTGGGGCCCTTTCCATCAAGGGCTTCAGGAACAGACCTTTGGCAGCTCTGAGCTCATCCCCTCCCAGGGATGCAGAATGGAAGACTAGACGTGTCCCAGCCAGGGCTGTTGTTCCCCAGAGGCATAGAGAGCATCCACCTTCCCCTTCCCGTTTCCCCGAGCCGGCACTTCAAGACTCCAGCCTGGCTGTGTGTACTCCTCGCCCTCTCTGGGCCTGTCTCTGCATCTCTAAGCTACAATCCCTCTGCACTATCTCAGTACACCCCCACCCTTCCTCTCCACCCAGAGTATCTCAATCCGCACTCCCCGCAAAGTCGCATGCATCTTAGCCTCAGAAAGTTTTGACTGCACGTAGAAGAGTTCTGTGGCAAAGCTATGTTTTGCTCTCTGAATATGCATGGGGCCCGCACCTATTCCAGAAGCCTTGCAGTTAGGTTGGGCCCAGTGTCCAGTTCTGACCAATGATGACTCCTTGGCTGAGCACAGACAGGCAGGCACAGTCCTCCACATGTTTTCTCCTCCTGAAGGTGAACACGGAGACCTCATAGTACAGCTCTGCACTGCCAAATGTGGTAGCCATGTGTGGCAATTTATATTACTTATAATCAAACAGAATTTCAAATTCTGTGTCTTAGTCACACTAGCCCCATTTCAAGTTCTTGATAGTTACACGTGGCAAGCCGAGGTGCAGAGATGGCATCGCACAGAACATCCAAGACATCTCCATCCTCGCAGAAAGTTCTCCTGGAAAATACCATCCCAGGTGGTGAAGCTCCAAGATTTCAGTCACTATCAGCCCAGGTCCTCAAGTGAAAAGGGAGCAGAACCTCCCAGCAGCCCACAGGGGACTCTGAGCATCAGCAAGAAGTAAACTTGCATTACGTGAAGCTACTGAGATTTCAGGGTGAAGGCCTTGCTCCCCTAGAGTCCGACCTTCCAGGCTAGTCAGACTAGCACAGCCCATCTGCACGAAGTGAGCAGGGAGCAGCAAAATCAGGCCGAACAAAACCAAGTTCTAGTTTGCTGGGCAAATGCCATATGCAACGCAAGCAATCCGTGTGATACAGAGTTGGGCACCCTCCTCGTCTTGCAAAGGGGAGCTGGCTAAAGCATAATCATGGGAGAACCCCTGGAGGAGGGGAAACTAGGGATGGGCCTTGGAAAATGGGCAGGGTTCGCATAGCCTTGTGGTTTTCAACCTACAAGGATTATCGGCTGCCCACCTGGGAAAGCTGAGACAAGCGAGGAGAAGGGCAGACATCCCAGCAGAAGCACCATGATGGGCCAAACACATGAACAAAAATGTTGGTGAGAACTGAAAGGACTGGACCATGTAGGTTTCCCTGGGGTTGCAAGGGAACCTTAGGGAAGCTCAGGAGATAAATCAGACAGGATATGAGAGGTGAATTTCCCTGTATGTTTCTACCCAGAGTTGGAAGAGAAAGTAGAGGTGTAGAGAATGAAGGATGAACTAACATGTTCTTACTGATAGTCAAGGGTGGGGTTGACCTTAGGAATGACAAGTCAAAATTCAGTCACTGGGGTGGCAGGGTTTGACTGGGAAGTGTGGGAATTCACAGAAGAGGCATTTTGCTTGGAGGAGAATAAGTTAATTGGTGATTAATTCATACCGGAAGCTAGTTAACCCCAGAGCACCGCCCTTTTGAGTTCCAGGCTTAATTTACCAATTCTCCACTTGGCTCCCTGAGATGAATCCATTAGCACCTGGGCCTGGTCAAAGTGAGCCACACCTCTCACCCACACCTGGACCAAACTCCACAATCATCTAAGAGTGTCCTGGGCCTTGGCGTCCTTTAAGATTCACACAAGCACCAGCACACACACACACACACACACACACGCACGCACACATCTTGTCTGCTTTTTTTCCTCCTACAGCATTTTGCTCACAGTAAAGATTCACCAAAGACGCAGGTGGGAGGCCCTTGAGGCCTCTGGGTGAAGCATTTCTGGCACCTCAAATACTCTGTGGGAGCTAAGAGCTCTCGCCTGCCTCCCACGTCAGTCTGTACATCCCTAAACCCACAGGAGGACAGCCCTTCACCGCACCTGGCATCTCCTGCAGGCAATGCTGCCATCCTGCAGGGGAGCCTGAGAGCCCAGAGCAGGGCGAAACCCGGGGTCCTCCTGTTTCCAGCTGTTCCCTGAAAGGCATTCCTGGGTGGAGAGAAATCAAAAGGAAAGGGAGGCTGGGAGTGGTGGGGTGGACTTCTGTTTCCACTTTCTGACGATATGGGTCACCTTGTCATTGCCAGGAGGAGGCCTCCACACGCAAACCTCTGCCGCCTCCGGCATGGCAGCCAAAAGCTTCCTATTTGTGCCCAGAATAAAATCCTAACCTTTCACTGCCACCCACAAGGCCCTGTGTGATCTGGCCCTTGCAGTCTCCCTCGTCTTCTCCTCCTCCACCCCTCTCCATCTCTGTGTCCTGATGTCCTGGTGGCCCTCTGCTTCCTGGAACAGCCCACTTCTGGCCCCTGAGGTCCTTTCCACGTGCTGCTCCCTCAGCTTAGAATCCCACACACACAGCCCTGGTGAATGTCACCTAGCGTCGGGTCCCAGCTCCCCAGAGCCCCAGCCACTGCCCTCCCCACACTGCAGGGTCCTGGTTATAGGCTCTCATGATCCACAGCTGTTCCTCTCTAGCTCTTTCAGGGTTCCTCCTTACACACTGGGACACCTCTTTGTTTATGGTGCGTCTGTCCGAAAGAATGTAAGCTCTGGGGGCCAGGACCAGACCCATTTTACTCTGCAAAGAACGAGTCATATGTAGGTGCTCGATAAAGATGTGGGGACTGAATGAATGGGAAAATGAGACGATTTTGTAAATCATGCGAAACACCCTTACTGCCACACGGGTCAGCCCCCCTCTGGGCCCATCTCCCCACATCACCTCCGCACTCCTGCCCTCACCTTGCCCACCCCTTGCTCATCCTCGTGGGATACAGGGAAAGGGGCTGCTCCACCCAGCTTCAGCTGGGCTGGGCCCCACGCGGAGCCCAGCGGGGCTGAGCTTGTGGAGAATAAACAGATCTCATCCAGACAAACCTTGCTTTGCACAGGAGCTGGGGCTTAGACACGTAGACTTCTGTGAAGCTGACTTCCCTAGGCCGTGGGGCCCTCCAGGAGCAGCAGCTGCAGCTCGCCCGGTGGGGCCACTGGACAGGAGCCAAGCTCTGCCACCCTCAGGGGTCTTTCACCCTCCCACGGCTCTTGGGCCCCCCAGCTCATAATCTCTCTTCCAAGAAGTAAAAATATGTTTCAGGGCACTAACTAGGGAGGTCATTACTTCAAAGACCCTCTTGGCAAATTCTTTTATTGGCCCCAGTTTGGAGAGCCAGAGTGGTCTCACAAGGGCGCTCCTCACAGCAGGGCCCACCTGTGAGAACGTCTTCTCTGGGAACTGCCCCCAGCGGGATGGTGGGCCAGGCCCTCGGCTATCCCCTGAGGAAGCCTGGGAAGAGGCTCAGAAGAGCTTCAGAAATGGTCTTTGCCTAAAAATGGGGAAACTGCTCTGGCTAAAGGCTCTGGATGGGAATGAACCCTTTCAAGGCCTAGCTGAGGGACCAACGACACTCTGGCCTCAGGAGGTGCCCTGCACTAATGGGACAGGAGCCAAAACCATTTATCCCGCCGCTGCCCGGCTCTCGGAGCAGATGGCCTTGGCTCCCACCTCCCTGGGAGGGGAAGCAGAGGAATGTTAATTTCCTGGAGCTCCTGTCCCCAGACACACAGGGCTCCCTGCACCCAGTCTATCACGACCTTGGTCGTCCACTCAAGTTAATATGGGGGAGCTGTCTGCCCCAAGCCTCTGCTCCCTCAGGGCTCCATCCCCACTGAGAGTCACACAGGTGTCCTCTCTGCCTCCTCGGAGCCATCCCTCTTGCAATTAGCACCCCAGTCCCCCTGCCTGATTTAATCTCTGCTCCCTTGGGCTTCCCTGGTGGCTCAGATGGTGAAGAATCTGCCTGCATTGCGGGAGACCTGGGTTGGATCCCTAGGTTGGGAAGATCCCCTGGAGGAGGGCATGGCAACCCACTCCAGTATTCTTGCCTGGAGAATCCCCATGGACAGAGGAGCCCGGCGGGCTAGAGTCCATGGGGTCACAAAGAATCAGACATGCCTGAGCGACTCAGCACGGCACAACTGTCTGCACCTCCCATCGGCATCTATGATGTGAAAGCATCTGCCAGGTTAAAGCGACACGGTGCCACCTGCCAGCCTCCCTGCTTTCTCCCTTTTACAGCTGACTTCCTGGAAGTACACACACTTGCTGGCTCTCCTTCCGTGACTTTTACTTTCTCCCCAGTCCACGGTAGCGTGGCTTCTGTCCCCACCACTTTCCTGAAGCTTCTCTCTCCGAATGGTCAAAGACTTTCTTGCTCCTGAATCCGATTTCAGCAGCACGCGGCCCTAGCCCCTCCAGCTCACAGTGCCTACACACCCCTATCTTTCTGGCACAGCGCCCCTGACTTGGCTCTTACCTCTGGCTGTGCCTCCATCGTGGGCCCTTTTCAGAATTCTGGATTTGACCCTCCTCCTTTTCCCTTTTCACTCCACACTCTCCAAACGGTGATCTCATTCCCTTCCATGGCCTAAGTGATTAGAACCTTCATCTACAGCCCAGAGCTCTCTCCTGAGCTTACGCACTCACTCATTCATGCACTCACTCACTCACTCAAACAAATTGTACACCTACTGTGAACCAGGAACTGCTGTCAGGAACAGAACAGATTAAGCCCCTGCATTTGGGGGCTTCATGGTGTAGCAGAGACACACTCAATATGGGGAGACAAGACCACTCCATGCAGGATAAGAGCCAACAGAGTCATGGGCCAGCATGACTGGGGGCTGCATTCGTGAGGATGAATCAGGAAGCAGAGGTGCTGTGAGCATTAAGAAACGGGGGTTTGCTATAGGAATAAGACACTACAGTGGTGTGGGGAGATCTAGAGGGCAGTAGTCCTAAAGGGGTAACTGAAAGATCAGAAGAAAGTCACTGAACAGTTCCCTGACTCAGGTGTGCCCAGCCAGGAGAGGGCCCCAGGGAACGTCCATGGAGAAGCCCATGGAAGGCTGCTTCCTCTCCACATGGTGGGGAGCTGAGCTGGAAGGGGAGGAGACAGGTCAGAAATGCACCAGCTTTCACCAGAGTACTGCCGGGGGTCCTGGGCCTTCTCCCTGACTATTCTCACCCCACTCCAGTGTGCCAGTTGCAGCACAGCCTAGGCAACCTTTCCGCAACGCAGCCCTAACCTGTCACTCCCTTTCTTCAAGCGCTTACTGCTCCCCAGTGCCTTCCAGACAGTGAGCAGACTCCTGGGCAAGGCTGGAAGGGACTGTCGTGCCCCCTTCCCCACACTGGGCCCCCCTCTTATTCCTCCCTCTTATGAAGACTGCCCCCATCTGTGCTCACGCCCCGGCTCTCCATATGCTCCATAGAGCAAACTTTCTCCACTTGCTCACGCTCTCACTCTCTCCCAGACCCCCGGACACTCTTTTTTTCCTTCACCTTCTTTTCCTGGCCAAGTCTTACTCACCCTGCAGGACTCAGCTTAGCCACCGCCTCCTCCAAGAAGCTTCTGTGACACTCGTCCTACAGACATCTGGGCCCCTGGTACGTGCTCCCCCAGAGCCTGTACCCCCTCCCTGGCCCTGGTCTCACATGGGCACCTGCAGACTTCATGTTCTCACGCCTCAGTGCTTCACTAGACTGATAACGCCATGAGGGAAGAGGCCCCATTGTGACTGGCCCATACCTGGGCATTATAGGTGTTTGATGAGTGTATGCTGTGCAATGGAATATAAATATGACTATTCTATAATATTCCAGTTAAAAAGCAGAATACAAAATTTTGTGTCTATTAAGACTGCAATTTGAAAAATAAAAACAATAAAAATGTATGTACAGTTAAAATAAGTAGAGTATGGGAGGAACTTGATAATAATTGTTAATAAAGTTCATGGCTGGTGGGGCTAGCAGTGACTTTCCTTCTTTCTACATTTCAGTTTCAAACTGCTCTTTAAAGTTAAAAAAAAGAAAACTTTACCATTAAATATTTTTCAAAAGCAATAAATTGCTCTCTTACCACCTGCTTCTATTTTTACATCCACATTCCTTTCTGACCACATTCGTTCTGCACTTCCAAGAATGAAGATCTCTGTCTTGGGCAGAGAAAGTCAATTTTTTTCCTTTCAGTAGGAGTTGACTGACCTGTCTTCTCTTTGTCATCTGTTCCCAGATACCATCTGCCAGAAAACGTGTTCCCATCCCTTCCTTATTCCTCTCGCTTTGTCTGACACAAGTAATCATGAGAGTTTTGAGTTGTATCAGAATGACCTACCGATAAGCACGATAAGTGGCCTAGGCATGGCTTCCCTAATCTGGCTTTCAGCAATACACCTTCCCCAGACTCTCCAAAAGGGAAAATAGGCACAAAGAAGACAAAGCAGACCTTGCCCCTGGCCCTGTGGAGCAGTCTTAAACCCTGAGAATCCTCAGTATAGGAGGGGAAAAGTCAGATAAAAGCCTGGTCCTCCCACTGAAGATCAATAGTTAAGTTAGTGTTTTGCACTTTTCTTCAAGCCCGAGTCCTTCCTGAAATCTGGTTTTCCTTGGCTGCACCAGTCTCCATCTTCGTTCGTGCCTTATTTTATCTCTGTTCATGAAAGAATTCCTTTGGGAGCTTGACCAATCGAAATAATTTCTGAACATCTCCTACCCATCTTAGAACACCCTATTCTTATCATTTTGTCATTTCAGGCTATGTTAAGACATTTGGATTTAATCCTATAGGAAAAGGGTGAGCCTTGAAAGTTGCCAAGCAGTAGATAAACTTGGTGGATTTAATGTCCTCTAAAATACTCTCTGACACCAATGTGAAGAATAGGATAGGCTGAGAACTTTGGCAGGGGTTTTGTTAAAAGGCTGTTGCAGTATTTCAGTGAGAGATAACGGAAGTCTGACCTATGGTAATTTGAAGGGGTGTAGGTTCAAGAGAGTAGCGAAAGGTTTGAGAGCCATTTCTGAGATAAAACTGATGGAATTAGAGAGGTAGTTAAGGTTGTGTCTAAGGTCATAGCTTGGGAAATGGTGCATGGTGACAACTCCATGCAAGGCATGTANGGGTGTAGGTTCAAGAGAGTAGCAAAAGGTTTGAGAGCCATTTCTGAGATAAAACTGATGGAATTAGAGAGGTAGTTAAGGTTGTGTCTAAGGTCATAGCTTGGGAAATGGTGCATGGTGACAACTCCATGCAAGGCATGTAACACAGAAGAAGTAGTAGATATCCGAGAAGAGGATAATGAGTTTGAGACATCTGAGAGAGAGCCAGGGAGACATTTCAATACATATTTGAAGATATGGGCCTAAAACTTAAGGCAGAGATTGGGGATACAGATGATACAAGTGTAGATGTGGATGTAGACATAAATACAGACACAAATATCAACATAATTATATATGAGAAACAGAGATAGAGACCGAGATAGATAGACCTAGACTGATCTTAACAAATAACACAAAGAACCCAACACAGGATTATTACAAGAATTCTTAAAGGAAGAAATAGTATCAATTGGTGATCACTTCACATTGGCAGAAACAAAAAATACCATGTTGTGGGGACAAATGATGACTGGTTTCAGAATTTTTGAGCCTGGAATCACGTTGGGAGGTAAAACTGCAGACCCTAGGCAGGCAAGTTTTGGACCAGAGCTTTGACTAATTCAGCCTAGAAAGATAGAATTCGGAATCATAAAATTTAAAAATGTTAGAGCTGGAAAGAATTTTGGGCTTCATCTAATTCAAGTCTTCTTTTATCGATGAGGGGATAGAGACCCACATACATTCAAGGCTATCCTCAAGCTCACACAGATTTTGCTAGCTCTTTCTATCTGACAGTGGTAGAATCCTGGTCTCTATTTTGAGTCCAGAACTTCGTACCTGCAGAGGGATGGGTGCTGAGAATATGAAGACCAATAAGACAACTTCCTGAGGGAGGTATGCAAAGGACTATTGCAATGTTAAATCATGGGGGACTCTGAGAGCTCTGAAATAGTTACATTAGAGCACTGGGTTGATAATGTCAGAAATTCATTTCAAACTGATTCAGTGTTAAAGGGGAAATTCATGCAACCAACTCAGTGAGGCTGAGAATGGAACAGGGTTGAGGGATCAAATACCATCTGGACTGTTTTTTCTCATGTGTGTCTTTTCTCTGTGTATGAACTGGGTTCTCTCAGCCTGATTTTCACACAGGAGGGGCTACCCGGGCACAGGCAAACTCCAGACTCCTCCTTATAGCTTTTGCCCATGAAGGAAAAGGGCGTTTTCAGAAAGACACTTTGATTGATCGACTTGCATCACATTCCATTACCTAACCAAAACACTATGGTATACCTGACATTGCATGGCTATGACATCACAGGAAACTTGGAAGTAGGGATGGGGGTGAGCAATGCTGGGGAGAAAGAATCAGGAGCTCTTCTGATACTCTCAAAAAAAGCTTTGAACACAGACCAGAAAGCCTAAGTACATCCAGGATAAGCAACATGAGAGGGATGAAGGAGGGAAGGCTCGGGGCACAAACCATGTGATTTATAGGCTGAGAGTCTGGGGGACCATAGAAGATGTCTGTGAAGTATGACATATGAAAAATAGGAAATGATTAGGTGAGTTTAGTCTCTCAGTTGTGTCCAATTCTTTTCGACCCCATGGACTGCAGCCCATCAGGCTCCTCCGTTCACGAGATTCTCCAGGCAAGAATATTGGAGTGGATAGCTGTTCCCTTCTCCAGGGGATCTTCCCAACACAAGGACAACCCAGGGATTGAACCCAGGTTTCCTGCATTGCAGGTGGATTCTTTACCATCTGAGTTACCAGGGAAACCCAGAGCAGGACAAAAGAGGAGAGAAAATAGATAATTAGTGGGTCAAGCACCACTTGAAATTGTTGTTGTTCAGTTGCCAAGTTGTGTCTTGAAAATGAGGTCATGCTAAATCCAGACTCTCTGCCTACAGAAGAGCCAGAAACCATTCTTTCCCCAAGGACAGGAAGGCATGATTGGTCAGATGAGCTAGGTGAACTGAGGGGAGGAGCTGGTAGAGAGACCTAGACTAGGTTCTCTAGGAAATAACTGGTCATCCTTAAGGCCCAGAGAAACGTGGCTCATTCTTTGATAGGGTTACTAGCTTAATAGATAAGGAAATAAAGAAAACATCGAGGTGCAAAAAGAAAAATAAACTGTTATCACAGTTGCCAGAGGTGATACTATAAAATTTCACATTACTTTTTTAAAAATTATATTTTTTGCAAAAATTTATTCTTATTTTACTTACTCTTTTATAACTTGCCTTTCACTTAACAACAACATAAACATCTTTTCATGTCAATGCTTATATTTCTATGACAATATTTTTATTGACATATAATTCTGTTGTATGTATGTGTTATCATTTATTTAACATTCTCTCCTGGGGCCATTTAGGCAACATCTAACTTCTTATAAGTTTTCTATAGCTAAATCTTTATGCATATAATCCTTACCTTACAACAAATTCCTAGAAATGTAACTTCTTAGAAAAATCTCTAAAAACCAAAACCTTTCAGAAATGTTGTACCACTTTGCACCCCATTGGCGGTAAATAAGTGGTCTGACTCTTTGTTTTTTTGTTTTTTGCTAGCAGTATTCCTTTTCAGCCATTAACGTTAAAAATAATATATTTGTCTAGTATTGGGAATGTACTGTAAAGTATTCTGTTTTAATATTTGGGAGCCAGATAAAGAATAAAGGAAAAATATTGTATTTTGTAGGTTTTTATTGGGTTATTTTCCTTCTAACAATTAGATCCTAAGAGTTCCTTGTTTATTCTTGACATAAGTACTTTGTCAGATATGTGTATTGCAAATATTTTTCCCCAGTCTGTGTCTTTTCTTTGCATTTTCTTAATGGTATTTTTAAAAAGCAGTGATTTTTCATTTTGATGATTAAATTTTCAATTTCTTTTCTCCTATGGTTCATTTCATGCTTTTTGCTTACCCAAAAGTCTTCTATGATTTCTTGAAAAGTTTTATCACTTTTTCCTTTTATATTTTAGATTTCTGACCCATTTTGAGGAATGTTTTAGTATGGTGTGAGGTAAGGGTTGAGGTTAATATTTTTTCTACATGAATATCTGATTAATCCAGTGCCATTTATTGAAAAGACTATCCTTCCCTGTAGTAAATTAGCTTGTCCTCTTTGTTGAAACTCAGTTGGTCACATATGTATGGATCTTTGGCTAAATTCTTCATTCTGTTTCATTGATCTACATGCCTACCATTATGCTAATATAATACTGTCTTATTTTCTGTTACTGTTTAATAAATCTTAAAACAATTGTTAGTTTTTACCTTCTTGAGTGTTTAGCTTTAAATTTTTCACTTTTAGTTTTTCTTGGTTATCAATGAAAATAGTTAGGATTACATATTTCTGTCTGAATATATCTTTGGGTATGTCTTTGTTCTACAGGATGAATTTGTACTGGCAGGTATTGAAACTAAATTTGAAAGGATTTCTTAGAGCTGAAATAGTGAAAACATGTTAAATGGGGAAAAAAAAAGATGTTTGCTTATAAAGAAGAATTTTAAAAAGAGACTGATTTCTAAAGAAAAGTAGTAAAAAATAGTAACTTTAATGTATAAAGTCCCAGTCTTTGCAGCAGCAGCCCCACGTGTCAGGCATTCCTAAGACGCACCCATGGGTATCATGTATGTTCCTATGAGTCTGTTCAGGCTGCTGACCACTGCTCACCTGGGTTGCTCTAAACAACACAGCTGCTATGGGCCTGCATTACCCGTACAGCTTCACCTGGCCCACACCCAGCCATGCTGTTTAAGTGACCCCCTAGTTCTCCAAGCCACACCCTCCTGTCCTTCTTCCATTGTCTTCCTTCCCCTTCCTTTTCCCTGACCACTCACTCATCCTGGCAACTAATGTGCTCAACATGAACTGGACCAAGACAGCTCAAAATCTCTTCCCAGGTGAGAAGAATGCGTCTTCCCAAGAGCGTGCACTGTGTGTGGAGTGATGAAGGTGGAAAGGGTAATGTCGTACATCAGAATCGCTTGGCTCCTGGGACATTATAGCTTTGTGAAAATGACTTACTTTTTAGGTAGCTTGGACCTTTCACTATTTTTAGTGAAAAATTACATAGTATGATGAAAGTAATACTCAGTGTAGAGCAATTGGAACATGCAGATGTAAAAATTATCTGTAATTCACTACTTGTATGAACATTGTTAATATTTTTATGCACATTTTAAACTTAAGAATCAAACTGTTTCTACAGTTTTACGTCTCACTATGATAAATTAATATTATTTGGGGATTACTGTCCTGTTTCATTTAACTTTTTATAAAACCCTAGTTTAATGTCTCTGTGTTTTTCCATGTTGTTGTTTAGTTGCTAAGTTGTGTCCGACTTTTTCTGTGACCTCATAGACTATAGTCTGCCAGGCTCCTCTGTCCATAGGATTTCCTAGGCAAGAATACTGGGGTGGATTGAACCTGCCTGCATTGGCAGGCGCATTCTTTACCACCAAGCTACCTGGGAAGCCCTTATTTCTCCATGGATATAACAAAGTAACCATTGACTATTGTCAATTATCTAGACTATTCCCATTTTTCTCTTATAAATATGTGTGCTAAACCTCCAAACACTTTTGTACTATTTATTATTTCTTTATAATAAGTTTCTAGAAGTGGAATTACTGGTTTGAAAGACTATAAATATTTATAAGGCCCTTGGTACATAGAGGACAGATTTCTTTCTAGAAAATTTTTATCAGTTCATATTCTCACCAGCTGTAACAGTGTCATATCANCCTTAATCCAGTTAAACAGCTCATCCACAAACCAGTCCTGACCATGCCCTTTAGAGGCAGAGGCCCATTTCTAAGGTACACACAGATATATATCTATATAGAAACAGATTTCACAGGTTTCCAGCCAGAGTTTAAAAAGGCCTCTTTACTTTTTTCTTCACTCTCAGGGATCAGATGATTAAAGTTCCTTTGAACCCAGGTCCGTTACTTAATATCAAAGGAAAAAGAAGAGAAATAACAGTTCCTTCTAGAAAGCTAACTTCCTCTTACCGCATATGCAAAACCCAGTTTATGTCAAAAGAATCCCACCTTGGACATTTCAGGGATTTTTTTTGTTTGTTTGTTTTTCGGTTTCTAAGTAACCAGTTCACTTTAAATAAATAGCAGTAGTAAACAATAATATGTATCATTCACTCACATTCACATGGCTCACTTTTGAGAGGAACTCGAATCAACACTTAAAGTTAACCTTCTGCTAGGCTATTAGCTCAGCCTCCTTGACTTTCTGAACGCAAAAAAAGCAATAGCCAGCCCACAGCCACCCGCCACTTTTATCCCACTGTAATAGGACCCAACATCTCCCCAGCAGCCTTGGGGTGTCTGTGAGTTCCTGTACTCTCTTGGTGGCCCCCATTTGACAACAACAGCTACCACAGGGCCCCACAGACAGGTGGACGGCCACCCCAGAATCACCCCTGCAACTTTCAGGCTCCCCATTAGTGGACAGCCACCCCGGGACCGTATCTGCAACTTTCAGGCCCACATATCAGAAGGTGGGCCCACAGCTTCCCATGCCCAAGTCTTCCCTCCCGGCATCCTGGTACTTGCAGGAGTTTCCACAGTCTCCTGGTCACTCTACCAGTTGTTGGGTTTCGCCCCGCTGGGCCCCCAGACCTGTGCTTGCCCAGCTGCAGGACTGAAGGAAGAGCCTGGAGTTGGCAACAGAGACATCAGTGGTTTAATGAATGGGGGGACTTACATGTCTGAAGCAGGGTCCTGGAGCAACACCCCACTGAGTGCAGATGGCAGACAGTAATGGGCAGAACATGGCAGCAGCCTTCACGATGGGGGAGGGGATGATAACTAGTTACAGGTGAACTGACTTCAGATTGCCAGGGAAACTAGCAGAGGGGCACGCCCCTAACCTTCTCTCTGATAAGCCTTCAGGTGGAGATGCTCTGATCTGAAGATTAGAACAATCACTGGCTGTGGCCTGGGGCAAGCGTGTAGAAGGTCAGACTCTGAATAGGGGTAGATGAAGCAGGCATTGGTGGATCAGGGAATATACAGAGGGCAAGAGAACAGACATCTTGAGTGGCCTGGTCATACACGCAGGATGATCAGTTAGAAAGAAATAGTTGGACTGATAAGATAAGGATGGGTTTCTTTACTTTGCAGTGGCTTTCTAGATAGTGAAGTGGTACCATGGATTAGGAATTACCAGCTGTTGATCATCAGTGGATTTTGAAATCACCCAAACCTGGGTTACAGGGTTAATATATGGAATTTCACCATGTGACCAAATTAGTTAACAACCAAAATGCCTGCCTCAGAGAAGTCCCTCAGTAAAATTGACTGAATTAGTCTTTCTTTGCTTCCATTTCCTTATCTTCATAACAACAACAACAAAATACTAAACCTATTAAAACTTGTGAAATTTAAACAGGATACTGCATGGAAAAGCATAATCACCTGGCAGGTATTACTATCATTATCCTGTTGCCTCTAAGTCTTCATCTCATGGGTCTCACTTTAAGCCTAAAATATTAACATACATGATATACAATTTATGTTTCCATTACCAAGTTGTAAACTTTACAAAGCCTTTGACTGTGTGGATCACAACAAACTGGAAAATTCTGAGAGAGATGGGAATACCAGACCACCNATTAGCTTGTCCTCTTTGTTGAAACTCAGTTGGTCACATATGTATGGATCTTTGGCTAAATTCTTCATTCTGTTTCATTGATCTACATGCCTACCATTATGCTAATATAATACTGTCTTATTTTCTGTTACTGTTTAATAAATCTTAAAACAATTGTTAGTTTTTACCTTCTTGAGTGTTTAGCTTTAAATTTTTCACTTTTAGTTTTTCTTGGTTATCAATGAAAATAGTTAGGATTACATATTTCTGTCTGAATATATCTTTGGGTATGTCTTTGTTCTACAGGATGAATTTGTACTGGCAGGTATTGAAACTAAATTTGAAAGGATTTCTTAGAGCTGAAATAGTGAAAACATGTTAAATGGGGAAAAAAAAAGATGTTTGCTTATAAAGAAGAATTTTAAAAAGAGACTGATTTCTAAAGAAAAGTAGTAAAAAATAGTAACTTTAATGTATAAAGTCCCAGTCTTTGCAGCAGCAGCCCCACGTGTCAGGCATTCCTAAGACGCACCCATGGATATCATGTATGTTCCTATGAGTCTGTTCAGGCTGCTGACCACTGCTCACCTGGGTTGCTCTAAACAACACAGCTGCTATGGGCCTGCATTACCCGTACAGCTTCACCTGGCCCACACCCAGCCATGCTGTTTAAGTGACCCCCTAGTTCTCCAAGCCACACCCTCCTGTCCTTCTTCCATTGTCTTCCTTCCCCTTCCTTTTCCCTGACCACTCACTCATCCTGGCAACTAATGTGCTCAACATGAACTGGACCAAGACAGCTCAAAATCTCTTCCCAGGTGAGAAGAACGCGTCTTCCCAAGAGCGTGCACTGTGTGTGGAGTGATGAAGGTGGAAAGGGTAATGTCGTACATCAGAATCGCTTGGCTCCTGGGACATTATAGCTTTGTGAAAATGACTTACTTTTTAGGTAGCTTGGACCTTTCACTATTTTTAGTGAAAAATTACATAGTATGATGAAAGTAATACTCAGTGTAGAGCAATTGGAACATGCAGATGTAAAAATTATCTGTAATTCACTACTTGTATGAACATTGTTAATATTTTTATGCACATTTTAAACTTAAGAATCAAACTGTTTCTACAGTTTTACGTCTCACTATGATAAATTAATATTATTTGGGGATTACTGTCCTGTTTCATTTAACTTTTTATAAAACCCTAGTTTAATGTCTCTGTGTTTTTCCATGTTGTTGTTTAGTTGCTAAGTTGTGTCCGACTTTTTCTGTGACCTCATAGACTATAGTCTGCCAGGCTCCTCTGTCCATAGGATTTCCTAGGCAAGAATACTGGGGTGGATTGAACCTGCCTGCATTGGCAGGCGCATTCTTTACCACCAAGCTACCTGGGAAGCCCTTATTTCTCCATGGATATAACAAAGTAACCATTGACTATTGTCAATTATCTAGACTATTCCCATTTTTCTCTTATAAATATGTGTGCTAAACCTCCAAACACTTTTGTACTATTTATTATTTCTTTATAATAAGTTTCTAGAAGTGGAATTACTGGTTTGAAAGACTATAAATATTTATAAGGCCCTTGGTACATAGAGGACAGATTTCTTTCTAGAAAATTTTTATCAGTTCATATTCTCACCAGCTGTAACAGTGTCATATCACACTCTTGCAAGCACTATTTTTTTCAGTCTTTGTTAATTTGATAGGTTAAAGAAGATACTTTATGATTTAATTTGCATATTTTGATTACCAGTCATATTAAAAAATTTTAATGTGCTTATTAACCTTTCATAACTTTGTTTCCAAGTTCTCTGTGATTTAAGAACATTATCCATATTTGTTGAATATATTGTTCAATGATCTAAATTGGGCTTTTGAAAATAATGCATATTTTTTTTATCTAAGATGCAAATTTTACATTACTCCTTAAATTGTTTAGATGGATAATGGTTGGTTAAAAATATCTCAAAAAAGTTTGCTTTTATAAATCTTGTTCTATAATTCTGATAGATTTTTCTTGTGCCTTTTGACACTGTAGTGTTTAGGGCATTAAGCATCATCTGGGTTCTTAAAGGGAACAGATGGCCCACTCTAAGTGGGTAATTTGAAGAAGATTTAATAAACTATATGCAAGGTGTTGGAGAAGGCAATGGCATCCCACTCCAGTACTCTTGCCTGGAAACTCCCATGGATGGAGGAGCCTGGTAGGCTGCAGTCCATGGGGTCACTGAGTCAGACACGACCGAGCGACTTCCCTTTCACTTTTCACTTTCATGCATTGGGGAAGGAAATGGCAACCCACTCCAGTGTTCTTGCCTGGAGAATCCCAGGGACGGGGGAGCCCAGTGGGCTGCCGTCTGTGGGGTCGCACAGAGTCAGACACGACTGAAGCAACTTGGCAGCAGCAGCAGCAGCATGCAAGGTATGGTCCTACTGTAGAAACACCACAGTGGTAGTACAGCACTCTAGGGCTAGCAATAGCAGGGGACCATTATTTTCCTTAGGCTGGAAGGGGCAAGGGTGACAACCTGTAAGGGAACCTGGGAATAGGGAGCATCCACATGGAATGAGCTCACATATGGAAAAAGTGGGCTCAGGGGAGAGACGGAGACTGTCTGTGACACCCTAGCAGGAAGGCTTCTGGGCAACTAAACGCCCAGTCTCAGCCTCCTACAACCCTTCAATCTCCTGCTGATGCTTTCTATTGGCCAAACCCAAGTGCAATAAGGGCAAAGAAATTGTCAATGTGGCCCCTACAGGTCAGTCTCCTGGGCCTCAGCACAGCGAGGAGATGAAGAGTGGATCCAGAGGGGAACATAGGTGTCCAGCACAAAGACTCCACACTGTTAATAAATCCTTATTTGTTTTAGATTTCATCAATAAAAATGACATAAGCTTCTCTCTTAAATTTAAGCTACTGTATTTGGAGTGTTACCCCAAAGCTAGTTTCAAACTATTGCAGATATCAAAGAGCAGAATTCCCATCATTCATTTAAAGAGGAAAAGCAAATAGAAGTTAACATTTTATGAGCACCTTCTCTAACTTTCCACCTGTATTACTGCATTTAATCCTCTCAACAGTTCTGCAAAATGGGTGCTATAATCCACGCTGTTGCTCATGAGGAGAAGAAGGTTCAGTTAGCTTAAGAAGTTTGCTCACAGTCACACAGCTAAAACCCTGACTAGACTGAAGTTTGAAACAGGGTGTATCTATCTGACTCCAAAGCCTAGGTTCCCTTCATGTCAATCTCCTGAAGATGAGTGAACAGAAAAGAGACTCCCAACTGGGCCAAGGGTAAGCTTATTTTAAGACCTTAATCACTTCATATTCTCTAGTACCTGTATGCCTTTGGGAAACAAATAGATAAACCATAACATCTTGTCATCACAGCAACTGCTGTTTATAACTGGACTTCATTCTGTGGTTCTGAGGGATGGCCAGGAGCTCTTGGCTTTGGAGATTTATGAGAAATAGGAAATTTAAGAACTTCAGCTTCTTGCTGTCAAAGAAATAGGCCTTGGAAGACTAAGGTACATCATGCACATAGTCAAATACTTATGACCCACACACTATTGCCAGAAACCCTCTTTACAACTCCCTTGATTCAAAGAAAATGACATTCCCCAGTGGGATTCCTATTTCTCTCTGCATACCAATGATGAGCAACAGGAGAAAAGAATTGTAGAAACTTTGGACTGTTTCGATGCTTTTCAAGGATTGAAGAAAATGGATTGGATTAGTGAATGCATCCAGTTCTTGGATATCATTGGGCTGTCATTATCACTTAATGAGGGCTCCAATTTGTGCTTTCCTGGGCTTACTTTTAGAGGGCTGCTTTGGACCAGCACTTTGAATGGTGCAGTATGAAATTATCCCATCCCCCAAAACAGTAAAATTGTCACTGCTGTTGTCCAGAATGAGCCCCATGCCAAGGTGCATATTCCATGTACTGCTGAAGTCGCCAGTCCTTAGGGTACCAAAGCTTTGCTGAGTTTTATGTAAAGAAGAAGAGAATAGCCTCCTTCTCCATCGATTGCCATTTGGCCCCCAAACAACTTTGGATGCTGGTGTTTTCTCTTAAGTTTCTCTTTGAGCTAATTTACGGACTTCTCTGAGGTTAATGTTTTGAATTTGAATACCCAGTTTTTACAAATCATTAATTGAGAAGACTATCTTTTCTTCATAGAAGTGCTTTTGCACCTTTGTCAAAAATCAATTAACCAAGATCACATGTTATATAAAAACTAACTTGAAATGGGCCAAATACCTAAATCTATATAAATTTAAGAGTTGAAACTACAGAATTCTTAGAAGAAGATGACTGTAAGTCTTTATAACCTTGGTTCATAGATATGACAACAAAACAGAACCAATAGAACAAAAACTAAATTGGACTGCAAGAAAATTAAAAACTTCTGTGCATCAAAGAACATTATCAAGAAAGCAAAAATGCAACCCACAGAATAGGAGGGAAGTATTTATAAATTATATATCTGATAAGGGTCTAGTATCCAGAATACATTAAAAAATATTCTTATAGCTCAATAATAAAAAGACAACTGGATTTAAAAATGGGCTAAGCATCTGAACAGGCATTTCTCTAAGAAAGATATACTAGTGGCCTATAAACACATGGAAAGATGCTCAGTAACACTATTCTCATGGGAAACCTAATCAAAACCACAATAAGATTCTACTTCAGTCTCAGACTAGGGTACCCATTAAAAAAAAAAAAAAAGAAGAAGCAAAACTAGAAAATCATATGTGTTGGTGAGGATGTGCAGAAATTAGAGCCCTCATTGACTGCTGGTGGGATATACAAAGATATAGCAGCTATGTAAAACAGTTTATCAGTTCCTCAATAGATTAAACCTACAGTAACCATGTAACCCAGCAATTGCATTTCTAGATATATAGTCAAAAGACTTGAAAGCAGATGTTCAAACACAATTTGTGCACTTAAGGTTCATAGCAGCACTACTCACAACAACCGAACGGTGGAAATGTCCATTAACGGGTGAATGAACAAACCAAATGTGGCATATCCATACAATGATGCATTACTTGGTCATCAAAAGGAGTGAAGTACTGATACATGCTCCAACATGGATAAACCTTGAAAACATTATGTTAAGTAAAAGAAGTCAGACAGAAAAGCTATATATTGTATGATTCCACTGATATGAAATAACCAAAATAGGCAAATCCACAGAGACAGAAACCAGATTAGTGTTGACAGGGTCTGGGGCCAGAAGGTAATGAAGAACATTTAATGGGAAGAGCATTTCTTTTTGAGGCGATTAAATTGGTCTTGAATTCGATAATAATGGTAAATGCATAACACTGTGAATGTTTTAATTGCCCATAAACTGTGCCCTTTAAGTGATTTAAATGGTAATTTTATGTTATGCATATTTTACCACATATAAGAATAGCAATTGGCCAATGTGTGGTGGGTGATTTCTGACCTCTTCATTGTGTCACTGATTTTTATATCTACCTCTTCCTTCATTTCACACTGTTGATTACTGTAGCTTCAGTAAATTTAAATTTTTTGTGGTAAATCTTAAAAGTAGGAAGTATGATTCCTCCAACTTTATTCTTCTTTTTCAAATTTGTTCTGGCTATTCTCTGGTTCTTTTGTTTTCACATATATTTTTAACAGCTTTATTGAGATATAATTTCCTTATCACTTAAATTCACCCATTTCGAGTGTCCAATTCAACGGTCTTAGTATATTCGCATATAGGGACAACTATCACCACAGTCAATTTTAGAACATTTTCATAACATCAAAATGAAATCCCTATTTTTTAGTTATTATCTTCATCCTCCCAGCCCTAAGCAACCACAAATCTACTTTCTGTTTCTATAGATTTTGCTGTTCTGGACTTTCACACATGAAATATTATAGCATGTGATACTTGATGACTGACTTTTTTTAACTTAGTGTTTGTGGTCCATCCATGATGGAGCGTGTATCAGTACTTCTTTCTTTTTGATACCTGAATATTCCACTGTATAGTACCACATTTTGTTTTTCCATTCATCAGTTGGAAAAGTTGGATCAGTTGGTGGACAGTTGAGTTGTTCTATGGAAAATCCCATGGATGGAGGAGCCTGGTAGGCTGCAGTCCATGGGGTCGCTAAGAGTCGGACACAACTGAGCAACTTCACTTTCACTTCTCACTTTCATGCATTGGAGAAGGAAATGGCAACCCACGCCAGTGTTCTTGCCTGGAGAATCCCAGGGATGGGGGAGCCTGGTGGGCTACTGTCTATAGGGTCACACAGAGTCGGACACGACTGAAGCGACTTAGCAGTAGCAGCAGCAGCATCGTTTGGTCTGGAGAAGGAAATGGCAACCCACTCCAGTACTCTTGCCTGGGAAATTCCATGGACAGAGGAGCTTGGTAGGCTACAGTCCGTGGGGTCACAAAGAGTCAGACACGACTAAACAACAACTCCTCTGACTTATTGTGAATAATGCTGCTATGAACATTTGTGTATATATGTTTTCACTTCTCTTGAGTATATATTTAGGAGTGGAATTAGCGCTTCCCCTGGTGGCTCAGAGGGTAAAGCGTCTGCCTGCAATGCAGGAGGCCTGAATTCGATCCCTGGGCCAGGAAGATCCCCTGGAGAAGGAAATGGCAACCCACTCCAGTACTCTTGCCTAGAAAATCCCATGGACAAAGAAGTCTGGTAGACTACAGTCCATGGGATTGCAAAGAGTCAGACATGACTGAGCAACTTCACTTTATGGTAACTTTATGTTTAACTTATTGAGGAGTTGCCAAAATGGCTTTTTTGAACAAAATGGCTGCAACAATTTACATTTCCACTAGCAGTCAATGAAGATTCCAATTTCATCAAATCCTCACCAACACTTGTAATTATAGAACTTTTTGACTGTAGCCATCCTAGCACATGTGAAGTGGAATGTCATTGTGGTTTTGATTTGTGCTTCCCTAACAATTGGACATGGAACGACAGACTGGTTCCAAATAGGAAAA
>SJYV01037728.1:10624-28880 GCA_006410875.1 Neotragus pygmaeus | reverse complement strand
TTTTTTTTTTTAATCTTGTTCAGAGTGTTTAATTGTAATAAGCGGGAGAGAGTGCAATGTGTCTCCTCCATTTTGATGGAACCAGAAGTCTAGTAGCACACACAGAATCCTTTTTTGTTCTTGTTGGTGGTGCTCCCCTGAGTGTCACTGGTAGCTGCTCACTGATAGAACTTGTATCTGAGGATCCTATGTACCTTAGCCTGGTGGTGTCAGCTCCCAGGAGTCTGTGGCTCCAAGTTTTCTGCCTTATTTGGGTAGATATTCATTGCACATGTTCACTTGGCAAAGATGTATTTATATGCCCCTATGTGCTATATCCTGGGGAAACAAAAATGCCTAAAACTTGATCCCTGCCCTCAGAGAGCTCACGGTATAGTGGAATGACCGGAACGTGGACCAGAAATTTAGGACCCAAACTTGGTTCTCAAGGTCTCTTGTTAGCCCCAAAACCACAATACATAGAGAGCATTTCCCACCTGTTCTGGGGCTCTGCCTTTCTAGAAAACATCTATAATTGCTTCTCTCCTCTAAGGGGGACCAACCACAAAGCATTTCTATCAAACAGTATGTAAAGTACTATTTGCAGTTTTGTGAACTCAACAAAATGCCAAGGTTACTCTGTATAGAAATCTTTTTGTCCACTACATATAGTCTTAGAGAACACAGCCTGGTTTGAGATTCCAGAACTCAAAAGGAAAGTGAAGACATTGGAGTTTCCAAAGTAGTACTTCAAATGGAAAAAGAATGGAATCTGATATTCAGTTCAGTTCAATTCCTCAGTTGTGTCTGACTCTTTGTGACCCCATGAACCGCAGCACGCCAGGCCTCCCTGTCCATCACCAACNATGACAGTCAACAATACTGGATTATAAACTTCAAAGTTCCTAAGAGATTAGATCTTAAAAACACCCCAAAAATGATGTGATAGAGGTGCTAGCTAATGTTATAGTGGTAATTTATACTGTAATATAAATATGTGGCATGTCAGTACATCATATAAATTAACCTTACACAATGTTATATGCCAATTGTATTTCAATAAAAATAATAGAGGACTTTAGAAATGAGTAATGGTTTAATGACGAAACTGGAATTACCTTAAGCTAGCAGTTTTTGCAGTGTTCAACAAAGGCATTGTATAGCTGTGTTTCCTTAGAATGTTTTACATAGCTTGTGGCACCCTTGTGAATTCACTGCAGCACACAGCGTGGCCTGCACACTTGGGAAACCATGACTCTCTTGTTTTTCTCCAACTACCAGTTGGATGGAAAGAATTTGAGGGCTCAGAGACTGGAACAACAAGATGGAGACTGGACCCCTGTGTCTTCATGGCAGAAGAGGTATTCCGGAAGAACACTTAAAAAAGGAACTCCTGCTTCAGCATGGAGCAAGAATGAGATATAATTGTTTTTGACATGCTGCTGCTGTTTGAGGGTTATTTGTAACAGCAGTTGCAAATGCTGACTCTTATAGTTTCCAAATTGATTAAACATCTGTAGGCCTAGTTTTGTAAATCCAAGCTTTGCTTCACATTGGATGGTTCATTCCTAAAGGGAATGAATGTTAGATTACTTAGTCTTCAGCCTTGGTGACTTGGTTTATCTATAATGTCTTGGGAAAGCACTGAAGAAGAGGGTCTTTCTCTAGAGACAGGTGTTCTCTGAGTCAACATAATATTTGCAACGTAAGCAAGAGTGTTCCTCAGTGACCACATTAGCAACCAAAGTNCAGCCTTGGTGACTTGGTTTATCTATAATGTCTTGGGAAAGCACTGAAGAAGAGGGTCTTTCTCTAGAGACAGGTGTTCTCTGAGTCAACATAATATTTGCAACGTAAGCAAGAGTGTTCCTCAGTGACCACATTAGCAACCAAAGTGCAAAGGTTTTGGGGGGCTTTGGGGATGCTTGTTTTCCAAAAAGGAAAGTATTGTTAAAAAAAAAAAAAATTCAAGCAGGAGAGTTGGTCTGGCCTTCATCCGTGAGCAAGGACATGTGCTCTGGCTTATGAGATGTAAAACACCCCATCACAGGAAGTGACAATGGAGCATATTGACAGTCTAGCTCACTCATACAGCATCAGCATTGGAAGTTGGTGTTCACGGCTCAGTGCTGGGGACTTAGGGGCTCTTTCCTCTGAAGTAGGTTACATTTTCAATTTAGGTCTTGTTTCTTGACCTACCTAGGGAAGACTGTAGTTCAAAAGCAGGTAAGTGTTTCTGGGAAAGTTTCCATTTGATTTTAACATTATTAGTTACAGCTCTGAGAATCCCTCCTAATTATCCTGGAGAAGCATAGAGCCAAAAGGATGACATTCTTCACATTCTTGTAAATAATTAAATGTCACTAAGCTTCTAGAAACCTCATGGTATACATACATCTACAACATCTTGATGGTTTTAAGCAAAATAATGATGCTCTTTGATTTCACAAGTTTAGCCCAGATCTCCCCCCCTTTCACCTGTTTATTGACTTACTTCTTGCCCAGACTTCTGAACAGAGGTCATTCACTGCTGACTGTGGGTGGAAAAATCTGGAATGGACCTCCTTGGCCCATGACTTTTAGAAAATATTACAGAGAACATGTGGTTCTTTGCACATGTTTTCATGAAGATGATTTGAGGGTCTGTTTGCCTTAGACCAATTCACACCACTGAAACCTGCTTCCATGGTGTCTCCCAGAAGAGAAAATATGTATAGTACCTTTTGATTGCTTTCGTCTTTATTAAGGTATAATTGACAAATAAAATGGTAATATATTTAAAGTCTACATCATGGTAGTTTTGATGTCTGCTTTTTAATGTTGTAAAATAAAATTTAAAAATAGCTGAATTTTTAAATCTTTTTTTTATGGATGAGTATTTTATTGTTTATCTGTGGCTAATTCCATTCTATTTGTTTTCTATTTTGGCATGATAAGTTTCCAGAAAATTTAACTTAAAATCACACCTCTGTGAAACAGATACAGACTCACAAATTTAGAGAATGGTTGCTTGGGGGGAAGGGCAGGGGGAAAGGATAGTTACGGAGTTTGGGATGGACATGTACACACTACTGTATTTTAGATGGATAACCAACAAGGACCTACTGTATAGCACACGGAACCCTGCTCCATGTTATGTGCAGCCTGGATGGAAGGAGAGTCTGGGGGAGAATGGATACATGACATGTATATGTATGGCTGAATCCCTTTGCTGTCCCCCTGAAACTACCACAACTAGTTAATCAGCTAAACTCCAGTATAAAATAAAAAGAATTTCTTCCAGGCTCACATCTCTGTGTTCTGAGCTGTGCTCAGGGTTTCAGGAATCTGGTACAGCTGGAGGGTGGGATAAAGGGAAGAGGTGGGCAGGAGGGCAGAGGCTGCTGGGCACTGTTGAGGGCCTGGTAACTGGGGGTGGAGCTGGAGGTAGGGGAACGCGTTACTTTGACTTTGGTTGGCATTGCCTGGGGTTGAGCCTCCCCAGAAGAGCATCATATGCCTTGGGTTTTGGCTCACATCTGCCACAGTTACAGTGATTCCAGCAAGGCTGGGGTAGCCACCTTCCCCAACAGAAGCCACAGGGCAGGAAGCTTCTGGGGAGACACAATGGAGAAAGAGGTGCTTCTCTCCCCAGTCATCTGCACCAGCCTCTCCATCATGTACCCAGCATGCCATGGTGATCTCTACAGCAAGCACTGAATTTTTAAAAAAATATTTTCTGAGTTTTATTTCTCTTGCCATCATTCAAAATAAAAGATGGCGGGTCAAAAAGCAGGAGGCTGATGCTGAGTCTGGAAATTTGACTGAGTAGGATCTAGAGTGCTTGGTATGGAGATCACTCATCTATCAGAACTGAATAAAGGACATGGGTTATGGTGGCTCTGTTCCTGGACATTTAGATGACCATAGTTACTTCTCACCATTTTCCATTTCCCCATTTGTAATAGATTAAGTGGAAGAACTCAGAGTTATTCCACAGGACACATCATGTGCTCAGCAGACTTTTTGCCTCCATGACTTTTACCATCTGGTGTTCTACGCTTGAATGTGCTCTGTTACATGGCAAAAGGGACTATGCAGATGTAATTAAGTTACTAATCAACTGACTTTAAGGTAGAAATTGACCCTGAGTTACCTAGTTAAGTCTGATACAATCACATGAATCCTTGAAAGCAGAGCTTTCTCCCAGCTCTGGGCAAAAGAATTCAATGAGAGTTGAAGCACAAGGATTTGATGTGCTGTTGCTGGCTTGAAGATGGAGGGGCCCATATGGAAAGCGTGAGAAGGGACTGAATTTTGCCATCAACCAGTGGCCTTGGAAAAGGACCCTGAGCCCCAGATATGGACTGCAGCCCCAGCCAACACCTTGATTTCAGCCTTATGAGACCACGAGCAGAGAACATCTGACCTACAGACACAGAGGTAAAACATTTGTGTAGTTTTAAAGCACTAAGTCTGGGGTAATTTGTTACATCAGCAAGAGGAAACTAATACACATCATGAAGTTCTTTTGGATCAGAGATTACAACCATGTGTTAAAGGGGAGGGTTGCCTCTCAGCTTGTTGAGGACCTTCATGAGTGTAGAGATGGGAAGAGATAAAAGCAAATAGATTCTTTCTGCTTTTCTATCTTGCCGCTAAGTTCCATTTGTCATTTATTTATCACTTGCTATGTACCTTACACCAAATGCTTCCCATGCTTTCTTTTGTTTAATAGTCATGATTACCCTGTAAATAATAATTTATCTTTTACTTAAGAAATGGAGATTCTGAGAATCTAGATAGTCTGTTCAAGTTTCCACCCATAGCATTTGTGAAACTTGAGCCCAGATATCATTACCATACTGAGCTAATTTCCTGAGTCTGTGGGGTGACCTAAATATTAGTTGACAATCAAGAAGATAAATAGAAATTTGCAAAAAAGGAACTACGACATCTTTATGTTAGTTAAAACTATGGACTTTATGTTAAAGTCCATCTTTATGGACTATGATAAATGCACTAGATCAAAAACTTTGAGATTCTTCAGCATGTTTGAATATTTGGTTCTTTGTTAGCTGCCAAAAGCTAAGGAAAACCCAGAATTCTTATTTCTCAGTTGCTGGCTTCCAACAGTTATTTCCATGGGAACGTATCAGAGCTGCAAAAGCAAGTTAAGTGTCTTAATATCATCACTACCTAATGGCTAGAACTTCCCATAGTCTAGCTAGTATCTATTTCTAGGGGGAAAAGGGAGGAGAAATGGAATCATGGACTTTAAAGGAAATGAACTTATTTAATCTCTGAGGTCTCTTGCTGGCCAAGAATAGAATCTTTGCCTTCTGACTGGTGTTTGTGTGCATGCACAGTCACTCAGCTGTGTCTGACTCCTTGTGACCCCATGGAATGTAGCCCACCAGTTTCCTCTGTCCATGGGATTCTCCAGGCAAGAATACTGGAGTGGGTTGCCATTTCCTCCTCCAAGGGATCTTCACCACTCTGGGATTGAAACTGCATCTCCTGTGGCTTCTGCATTGGCAGGTGAAATTTTTACCACTGAGCTACTTGGAAAGCCCTCTAATTGCCATTTTAGGTAAAGAATAAGAAGAAAAGATGTCTGTGAACTCTGCCTCAGGGGATAATTATCAGGAAAGTTCTACTTCTTTGTATCATCAGTCATTGTTACTGGCTGACACTATTTGTTTATTGCTATGTTGATGAAAAATTAATCAGCTGATCTACGAAAAATGGAAAAATTTACCAGAACCAAATTTTAACATTATAAGCTGGAATAGCATCTCAGAAAGCTCTGAGAACTGTTCTGCCCCTTCTAAGTCAAGGCAGTTTTATAAGGTTTTGGAGACAGAGGGCCGTAGACAGTTTACACAATCCAGATCTAGGAATCATCATGGCCTCTTACGAGATCAAGAGGAAATGTTATGTTCTCAGGATTTGTCTTGTTTATCCTAAGAAAATGTTGCTTGTTGTTTTTGAGCAGGTATTTCTGCCCATGGGAGAGGTTTGGATGTTACATAATGCAGATACACAATGCATACTAAGGAAGAGAGAGGAGTCAAAGGGCAGAAAATAACTTTATGTTTAAATTTTTCTTGTCATGCCACAAAATATGAATTTTATTTCTCAGCTATAAATGTTAAAGATCAATTTATGCAAAGATCAAATTAATACAGACATTAGACACTATAAAAGTATTTTAAAAATAGAATGATTACCACTGGTCAATGTGAATGAAGGAGGTTTCCAAGAGTAAGGGAATCAGAGGTTTCTCTGTAATAGTCTTATAGATGTCACCAAAGACATGTATAAAGGAGGCTCCATATCTTCTATTGTTGCTCCTTTTCTATAGAGGGTTAGATCACTCTCAAGCCACCATAGGAGGGTTAATCAGACAATAAGTCTCGAAAGCTTTAGATGCTCACAAATTGACTTTCTCTTAAGAAGGCTTGTAAACAAATACTGTGTCATTATAAGACCATTACAACATCTTGGGTGGGCTTTGGCTTTCTGCCCAGAGTTTGGAAGAAGAGATAATCAGCAAGTGTGATCAAACCACTCTGCGGCCTGTGGGTTCCTGAGGCTGTTGAAGCTCTCATTACATCCATCAGCTGGTGACAACTCTGGGGCGCCCACTGTGTGCAGAGCACTCAGCGCTATGGGAAGCATTTGAGCAGAGAGAAGATGGTTCTTCTGCTCTAGAAGAGTTTTGACTTTTCCAGGGCAGTGAGGAGCACACACATGAAAATAAGTAAGAAGATAAAAGAGAAACCACCATTTTGCCACACGAAAAAATTCCAAACCACATTTTCCTGACATAGGTATCTGTCATCAGCTTGATTCAAGTGATTGCGTGGTCAGAATTAGATGGAGTTAAAAAGGGAGTTAGATGGAAATGTGGAGATTTGGGGAGGGTACGGGGAAGAAGGAAGAGAAGCCGCAGCAGCAGCATTCACAGAAGGAGTAGAGGTTAGTGTAGGCTCTCAGAGGTAAGAATGAGAGGTGAGAATGGAGGAGGTTAATGAAGGTTGCTTGGGCTTCGCTGGTGGCTCAGCAATAAAGAAGCCACTGGCCAATGCAGGAGATGCAGTTTCGATTCCTGGGTCGAGACAATCCCCTGGAGAAGGAAATGGCAACCTGCTCTAGTATTCTTGCCTGGGAAATTCCATGAACAGAGGGGCCTGGTGGGATACATTCCATGAGTCACAGGAGTCAGACATGACTTAGCAACTAACCAACCAGCAAAGGTTGCTTAGACTAGTACCGTGAAATCAACACTAGGAGTGAGTACAGCTCAATGTGATGGGGACGGTCAGTTACGGAACCCAACGTCTTGAAGTTCAAGATCAAAAATTTTCTTTTGGTTTGAGGAAATTAGGTATTTCTACAGGTTTCAGAGAAAGAGCCAGACTTCACAGAACAGAGCCAAGAATGGAAGCAGAACAAAAAGAGATGCCATCTTCTGATCACTCGGTGGATACCATTTGGGTCCCAGATCTTCTGTAAAGCTTGTCATGCCTCATCTTTTCTCTGAACGTTTATCATGTTTAGAGGTTATACTACGTAATCTATCACTTGATCATTCTCTTGTTTAGCTTGTTCATATAACACGAAATCAATGTTAGAGCCGTGGTTGACACAAATGTTATGCAATTTAATAATTGTTACCAATCAGGAAGTGTTTTCTATAGGAAATAAAGGGCTATGCAGTGATTTTTGAGGTTAGGGCTTGTGGGTGAGCACAATTTGCTTCTGATTACAGTGTGAATTTCAGACCTCCCAGGTGGTGCTAGTGATAAAGAACCTGCCTGCAATGCAGGAGGTAGAAGAGACACGGATTTGATCCCTGGGTCAGGAAGAATCCCTGGAGGAGGGAATGACAATCTACTCCAATATTCTTGCCAGAAGAATCACATGGACAGAGGAGCCTGGCAGGGCTAGAGTCCGTAGGGGTCATACAGAGCGGAACACAACTGAAGCAATTTAGCATGCACGCACAGAATATAAACCTCACAGGACTGAGGCCATTCATTAACCTGCATACTGGAGCAAAATGACGCTACTGGCATTTTGTCATTCGTCTTGCTTATCACTGACAGCTTAAACATTAGCAATGACTCCCATTGTCTCTACTCTTGCTCTCAACTGCCATGCTCCCCGAGAAGAGTGAGGGGCCTGGGCCCGGGGTCATTTGTCCTGTCAACTTGAGGCTGTCTTACGACGATGATTCTTGATTTAACCAGAAGACGACCTTGGTTAAAACAAATTATCGTAGGGAAGGGAGTGGTGCTCTGTAAGCCTGGATCAGACCCTGGGGAGAAAGGGAAGGATGCAGGAGAGCAGGGGTTGGGGGGCAGGGTAGCTGGGCAGATGGTAACACTCAGAAGCTCTGTGGGACAGCCTAAGATCTCATCTCCCTCCTTCTGCAGGTAGACTAGGACTCCAAGCTCTTTGGTGTGAAATACAAATAATCCATGCAAATGTGGAACAGTGCTTAACCACACCAAGGACACAGTGCTTATTTAATTTCCAATAAGTGGAAATTAAAAAACATTGGGTTATTTTTGAAAGGTTTTTGAATGGGAGGGATTTGGTGAGAACACTTTCTAAATGACAGCACTCTTGGTTTGATTTGAAATTTTAATTCAGTGTTGAACTCTCTAGGTACAGCTTGCAATCCAGATTTCTAACATGTTACAAACATTATCAATATATATTTCTGTACTGATATCACTCTAATGGCAGAAAGTGAACTAAAAAGCATCTTGATGAAGGTGAAAGAGGAGACTAAAAAAGCTGGCTTAAAACTCAACATTAAAAAAATGAAGATCATGGCATCTGGTCCCATGCTGCTAAGTCACTTCAGTTGTATCTGACTCTGTGTGACCCCAGAGATAGCAGCCCACCAGGCTCCCCTGTCCCTGGGATTCTCCAAGCAAGAACATTGGAGTGGGTTGCCATTTCCTTCTCCAATGCAGGAAAGTGAAAAGCGAAAGTGAGGTCACTCAGTCATGTCTGACTCTTCGCGACACCATGGACTGCAGCCTCCCAGGCTCCTCCGTCCATGGGATTTTCCAGGCAAAAGTACTGGAGTGGAGGTGCCATTGCCTTCTCCCTGGTCCCATGACTTCATGGCAAATAGATGGGGAAACAATGGAAACAGTGACAGATTTTACTTTCTCAGACTCCAAAATCACTGTGGATGGTGACTGCAGCCAGGAACTTAAAAATACTTGCTCCTTGGAAGAAAAACTATGACAAACCTCGACAGTCTATTAAAAAGCAGAGACATCACTTTGTGACAAATGTCCATGTAGTCAAAGCTATGTTTTTTTTGGTAGTCACATATGGATGCGAGAGTTGACCATAAAGAAGGCTGAGTGCTGAAGAACTGATGCTTTTGAATTGTGGTGCTGAAGAAGACTCCTGAGAGTCTTTTGAACTGTAAAGAGATCAAACAAGTCAATCCTAGAGGAGATCAACCCTGAATATTCATTGGAAGGTGAATCCATTGGAAGGAATATTCATTCAGCTGAAGCTGAAGCTCCAATACCTTGGTCACCTACTATGAAGAGCTGATTTATTGGAAAGACCCTGATGCTGGGAAAGATCGAGGGCAGGAGGAGAAGGGGATGGCAGAGGATGAGATGGTTAGACAGCATCACTGGCTCAATGGACATGAGTCTGAGCAAACTCCAGGAGAGAGCGAAGGACAGGAAAGCCTGTCATGCTAGAGTCCATGGGATTGCAAAGATTTGGACAGGACTTGGCAACTGAACAATAACAACAAGTGAAAAATGGTACAAAAGACCAGCATACCGGAATCTCAATGACAGCTTCTGCAGATTCAGCTGAAGTCAGACACCTAATTCATGTTCCTACTGTCCATGATAAAAACAGCCAACACTCATCCTGTGCCAAATACTATACCATGTCTTAACAGGTTATTATCTCATTTGATTTTCATCATGACCCTGAAATGTGGGTTCTTTTACTTTGTCTCTTTTGCCAGAGGAGGAAAGCAAAAATTTAGAGAAATTAAAGATGAACCATATGAAATTGCTAATATTCAACTGGTTTGGAACTTCAGATATGGCAGTCTCATATGGTTCGACCTGATTAATGTGTCCAAGTTTACGTGATGGACAAATGGTGAAAATTAGCCAAAGCAACTCACTCTTAAGTCCTGGGGCCTTATCCACTAGACAATACTGACTACATGTAGCTGAAAGATGAAGGTGAATGAGCCAGGAGTCAAGAGTATAAGATAAGCCTTTGAAGGCAAATCATTTCAGGGCAGTTCAGAAAAAAACTACTTGTGTAAAGTCTAGGGAAGCAACATGAGTCAGTTTATGTTAGCAACAGGGTTGGAGTAAGCAGAATTCTGACCACCCAGCTTTGTATTTGCCACCAAATTGCTGGAAGTGACTTCCTTTTTAAATCTCATATTGTTCTGTTAATGGATATGATACCAATGGTCTTTTGAGGGATGCTTTCAAAGGGGTACCTAAGCAGCATGGACCAGGAGACAAGAGCCACTCAACATTTCCAGCAAAGAAAGTACAAGCCCTAAGGATGCTTCCCAAGAGGTCAGCCTCACTGAGCGGGAGGGAGCCCTGGGCCAGGCTTCTCTTTGTATTCAGGAGGATGGATGAGCAGCCATTTTCCCTTTCTAGATCGTTCGCTCCTTCAGAGCTGGAAATCTACAATGATTCAAGAGTTCTGACTCATTTTGATGAGCCTGCTTGTCATTAACACAAATCAGATGAAGTTGAAAGCCCATCTCAATATCACGAGGTCAAACACAGGCTGCTGTCCCTGGAAAAACTCCCCCAGGCGCTTGCTTTCACAAGCGTTGTTATGAGGAAGAGGTTCAAAGAAACGTTACGCAAAAGAATGTTTGTACTTTCCATGGTGTATGCAGCTAGGCTGCAGATGAAAATGATAGCAATTTATTTTGAAATTTGCTCTTTAATTCTGATGGATTTTCTAAGCAAATGATTTTGAATCCAACAGCTGCTGGGTGAGCAGAACGTACTAGAATAAATCAATCTTCTGCTACCTCCAGAGTGGTGAATAATATGTCTTGGTTAGTGCAGTAAAGATTCCTACATTCAAAATACAGAGCACCAGGCACAACTTGCATGTGATTGCAAATATTCAAATGACATGTACGGATCCTGCAAAGACTGAGTAATAAATCATACAGCAGCCAAACACCTTCCCATTTGCATGGATTTCTATTGACTTGAAAGAAAAAAGAAACAGATGAGGACAACCATAATCAAAAGGCAACTCTGAGTGTCTATTACAGTTTTTGATCTGGCCTGGTCTTACAAATGTGGGACCTAGCCTGGTCTTAGAAAAATTTAAATACAGAGTAACGTGGTCTCTGCCAGGGGAACAGCTTATTGAGAAGCAGGTCCTAGAACACTCCCAAGCCTACTCCCACCAGGATTCATCCTACAAACTCTGGGCAAGGAGAACATGCCCCTAAGGCATCTCCAAATGGAAAGGGATATGATGTCCTGCTCTCCTCCAAAACAGAATCTTGAAGTGGAATGAGTGATGGGTGGTGGGGGTGGGGTGGGGTGTGGAAATGTGCGTAATGTAAGGAGGAGAAAATAAGCAATGTCAAGGAACCAGGACAAGGAGGTGGATTTTTAATAGTAAGATACCCAAGTTTTCACAATGCAATGCTCATAAGGCTAAATAAAGCATGACATAACAAAGCACTTATTTACTTACCTTCGAAATCCCTCTAGATTTAATATGTATAGGATTTTGTTTGTTTATTCATTTGGCTGTGTTGGGTCTCAGTTGCAGTATGTGGGATCTTTGCTCTGTCATATGAAGTCTTTCAAGGCCCTGCACCGACTCTCTCTAGTTGTGGCTCAAGGGCTCATTTGCTCTGCACCATGTGGGATCTTAGTTCTCCAACCAGGCATCCATCCAACCTGCATCCCTTGCTTCAGAAGGTCGGTTCTTTACCCCCAGGCCACCAGGGAAGTCACAATATTTAGGAGTTTAAAATACTATATCTAGCTATTCCTAGAAGGCCCACTGCCTAGGGATAAAAGAATATTCTTTTTTAGACAGTCAGATGTCTTTACCCTTCCTCTCCCTGATTCCCTGTTATTTATCAGAAATCAGAAGGATGAGTTGAATAATCCGGGGATCTTTGTTTCAAATCTAAAGATTTTGATGCAAAAGGGGGAAAAAAAAAGTGTAGGACTATGGAAAATAAATGACAAAAGGAATTATTGTATGTATTTTGAGCCTTTGGATATCTCTACAAGATTAATCCAGGTGGTTGTAAACTTGCAAAATACAGAATATGTTTGTGTATAGAAGCTAAACATGATGCCTTTCTTTTGAAAACCTATTATTCCAGGACCTGGGTGTTTAAAGTGCTCCATGCAGTTTGGGTAGATTGCTTTGCAGGCTCCTTCTTCTCAGTAACTGGGCAGTTGTGAATGTATCCTTGTATGAGAGGTAAGGCAGTTTTGTTGTGACATCAATGGAAAGACTTGAAAAGGCTTCTACATATAACAAGAAACCATAATTCTCCATCTTATATTTCATGTCACTTCAATCAGATTGCTTTAGGCCTCCAGGTTCAAAAGTTAGATTGAGCAGCTGGTGTTCCTTCTCCATTCATCATAAATATAGAATCAAAACTCAGATCCATCACATCTGTTAACAGATAAATAATATAAAACATACCCTAAGTAATCGGAAAGTTAGTGCCACCTTTGTCCATTCAATTGTCAGACTGTGCTCAGGACCTGGTTTTGCTAAAGAATATTCAAGCATATCTGTACACATTGAAGAGATTGTGATGGAAAATCATAGATACCACGTATTGATCTATTGAATTGGCAAAAATGTTTCCTTCAGTTCTTAAGGAAAAATAAAAGACACATTTTTCATTTTCACAAAGAACTTTATTGAACAATGTATTCACCATTTTGTTCCACTACTTTCTGCCATTTTTTCAGGCAACTTCATAATTCCATCTCCCCAAAACTTTTTATTTTTTATGCAAAGAACTGTTCTTGGTACCTTGTACAGTCTTCCAGGGAATTGAATTTTTTCCATTAAAAGAATCTTGCAAAGACTAAACCAAATTGAAATTCTGAAGGTGCAATGTCTGGTCAATACGGTGGATGAATCAGAACTTTCCAGCCAAGCTGTAACAGTTTTTGCCTGATCATCAAACAAACATGCAGTATTACATTATTCTGATGGAAGATAATGCATTTTCTGTTGACTAATTCTGGATACTTTTCATCAAGTACTGTTTCAGTTGGTCTAATTGGGAGCAGTACTTGTTGGAATTAATCATTTGGTTTTCCAGAAGGAGCTCATAATAGAGGACTCCCTTCCAATCCCACCTATATACACCACCACCTTCTTTGGATGAAGACCGGGCTCTGGTGTGGGTAGTGGTGGTTCACTACATTTGCCCTCTAGTCTCTTCCATTCCACATCATTATACAGTATCCATTTTTCATCACCTATCACAACTGGTTTTAAAAAACAGAATATTTTCATTGTGTTTCAGTAGAGAATCACATGAAGAAATATGGTCAAGTTGTTTTTTGCTTAACTTATGTGGAACCCAAACAATAAATTGATTAACATAACTAAGCTGGTGCAAATGATTTTCAGTGCTTGACTTGGATATTTTGAGTATGCTGGCTATCTCCTGTGTGGTGTAATACTGATTGTTTTCAATTAATATCTCAATTTGACCTCTGTCAACTTCAACTGGTCTACCCAACTGTGGATCATTGTCCAGTGAGAAATCTCCAGCATGAAACTTTGCAAACCACTTTTAACATGTTTGATCAATCACAGCACCTGTCCATACATCATACAAATCTTTTTTGTGTTTCAGTTGCATTGTAACTTTTTTTGAAATAATAAAGCATAATATGCCAAAAAAACCGTTGCTTTTTCTCCTTCCATCTTCAGTATTGAAGTGGCTACACAAAAATTCACTAATTTTGATAAGTATTTTTAAAATGTATGCNTTTTTGTGTTTCAGTTGCATTGTAACTTTTTTTGAAATAATAAAGCATAATATGCCAAAAAAACCGTTGCTTTTTCTCCTTCCATCTTCAGTATTGAAGTGGCTACACAAAAATTCACTAATTTTGATAAGTATTTTTAAAATGTATGCTGATATGACAGCTGTCACAATACAATCTAACAAAATTGTTTCAAATAAAGTTAAAGACAGCTAAATGCTCCTACAGCCATCTCACCAAACGTTTTTGCTAACCCAAAAGATTTGGTCTACATTTGCATGCTGCTAGCTCACCCAGAGATTCCAGCTGTAATTCTGCTGGATGTTTTACCTTCAAAGTCTTACTACTTAGAGCCTTGGGGAAATCACTCACTGAGCCTTAGTTCCCACGTGTATAAAAGCAAAAGCTTGGATTTCCAGACTTTAGACCTCATGCTAACGAGTCAGATGGTGCAGTGGCAAAGAATCTGCCTGCTAATACAGGAGATGCAAGAGATGTGAGTTCAATCTCTGGATTGGGAAGATCTGGAGAAGAAAATGGCAACCCACTTCAGTATTCTTACCTGGAAAATTCCATGGACAGAGGAGTCTGGTGGGTAACAGTCTATGGGACTGCAAAGAGTCAAACACAACTACACAACTGAGCACAACATTGGCAAACCTCTATACAGATTCAAAGTTCTTTGGCTAATTGGGATTACTGTTGGGAAATAGTAACTTCACAATGACCCTATCTGCTGCCTGGCTCAGATATAATCTGTAGGAAATGCTCACAAATCCTTTGCTTCTAAAATTCCTGGTATTGTAGACCCATAGCAGTGCAGTCATCACTCTCCACCACTGTCATGGGCAACTGGAACTTTCTCAGAAGGGTGTCAACACTGGTCCTCAGGGTGTATACTTTCTAAGCAGTCTCCAGAAAGTCTTCTTCATTAGGCTTGCGGTGAGAGAACTAGCAACCTTCCTCTTGGAGGAATGAGAAGGGAGGAGTGTTGACGAATTAGCATAGCAATAGTTATCAAATGAAATTGCTTCAAAAGGTTCTCTTGCTCTTATATCCTTTCAGAGTCAAAGCGGGTTCCAAGAATATTGAAATACTACAAGCAGAGAGGCTCTGCCTCATAGTTTGGTATCTAAACTAGGAAGAAACTGATTTTAACTTTCTGAAAATACGTAAATCATTTCAGTTTACATTGAAATCACTTCTTCAGCTACTCAGAGAGATGCTCATTTACACTCAAAATATCTCCTTAGCAAAAAGTCTTCTAATACCAGGCTCCAGGAGACTGGAGGTGGCAGAGGGTGAGATGGTTGGATAGCATCACCAACTCAATGGACATGAATTTGAGCAAACTCCAGGAGATAGTAGGGCATAGAGCAGCCTAGCTGCTACAGTCCACGGGGTTGGGACGTGACTTAGTGACTGAATAACAACAACCACAACAACCAGTCTCAAGATAATTATTATAATTTTTTTCAAAGACTTCAAAAAACATAACCGATTCAACTAAGAAGCATGCTTTGATTCCCATTTAAAATAACACCCATCAATTCAGAAAGCATGGAGACTATCCGCAAACAAGACTATCCACATTCAGAAAGGCCTGATGTGCTTCCGTATTTGTGCCAGGATGTATATTTTGTGCGTGTGCTTAGTATTTCTTAACTGGCCTTGCTGTCATTCCTCAAGTTCTCTAAAAGTGTGACATTCAGCCATTTAGAGGGGTACAGAAACAGGCACAAGATCAATGTGAACGATGCTGGTGATTATTGCAGAGACGTGAACTGAGGACAAAGCCTCCTTATTCTGTATTCACATTAAACAATCTTCACAAGAGGAGGAGAGTGTAATTCCTTCCAGCAGAGGGGTGCAACGAAATAAACTGATGTGACAGATGGCCACACCATAATCCACCCTAATTACCATTCATTAGGATACCAGGTTATGTCTTGATCAGGACTGAACACAGAGTGTGTGCAGAAACAGCATTCCCATTAACCCCACCCAGAAAAGATGCGCTTCTTCACCTTGGAGTGGAAACTCATTAGGAAAACGAAGCCATGATGATCCATGCTGAATCCAATTCCAAGAGCAGACAGGGTTTCAAGTTCAGGCTGAGCCCACCCAGAGAAGGGCAACTGTTTCCAAAGAGAAACTGAGGCTGCTTAGGACATAGAATGGTGAACCTGAGGGGACCTTAAGACCCTTATATGGGACAAGGTTTAGAAGGGGAAAGTATTGCTTTCATCCTTGTACTTGAAGAAAGGCCATTTCCTGACAAGAGGACAAATCTCCTTGTTTGTGTATCATTTCAGTGCATCTATGCTGTCTCTGCTGTTAGTGTGAAAAGCCTTTTAGCTTGAGTTGAAAAGAAACCAGTGGAGAGAGAGTGAAAAAAATAGGAGGAAAATGAGTGTACACGACCACCTGCTTTCCCAGGTAGATAGAAAGCGTCAAAAGAAAATACATGTGAGGTGCTTGGGGGCATAATAAATATATGGCATTTTTTTTTTTAGTATTGTCCTTCAGGATGTTGTTGAAAAAACGCTTTCATCTCCTAGGGCTGTGTGATCATCAATTTAAGGGAAATTGCTTGCACCAGCTGATGACGCCCAACTCCATATCTCTAACTTCAGACCCCTCTTTAGAGCTTGGTGCCCATATATCTAGGGTTTTATAGGACACTCATTCATATAGGCATCGAACAAGCATTTCGTAGGGTGTGCCATGTGGCAGGAAGGGTGTAGTGAGGAATCCACATGGTTCATCACTTAGTGTGGGAGACACAGTTAAAAAAAAATTAAAACTTATAAAGCTGGGGAGCAGAGACAACAGGAGCAATGAGAAGGAGCCCGAACTGCCAGGGGTCATGGAAACCATGGAGGAAATGACGCTGAAGCCAAGACCTGAGATCTGAGGAGGGATTACTCAGGGAAAGCTCAGGAAGCAGAGGCCACGAAGATGGAGGAACAGGGAAGGGACACAGTCTTTGCAAATGCCCAGAAGGAAGAGAGACTGGGGGATACTGGGGAAAAAATAACAGGGCAGTTTGGTGTAGCAGGGACATCAATCATGCTTCAGGTCTGGCCCTCTTTTGTATCTTTCTTCTTGTGAATGACACGACTATCTTCCTAGTCACCCAGGGCTTCTTCCTGTTAGCCTTCTGCAAGTCCAATAAATCCTCACCTTTCTTCTGAGAGCCTCGCAAATGGGTTTCCTCCTCCCCAAGCCCGCCATCTCTCCCCGAGCTGGCAGTGACCGTCTCTGTGTTNTTGGCTATCTATTTTACATATGGTAATGTAAGTTTCCATGTTACTCTCTCCATGCATCTTACCCTCTCCTTCCCTTTCCCCATGTCCATAAATCTGTTCTCTATGTCTGTTTCTCCACTGCTGCCCTGCAAATAAACTCTTTGGTACTATCTTTCTAGATTCCATATATATGCATTGGTATACAATATTTATCTTTCTCTTTCTGACTTACTTCACTCTGTATAATAGGCTCTAAATTTATCCACCTCATTAGAACTGACTCAAATGGGTACTTTTTATGGTTGAGTAATATTCAATTGTGTACATGTACCACAATTTCTTTATTCATTCATCTGTTGATGGACATCTAGGTTTAATCCATGTTCTAGCTATTGTAAATAGTGCTACAATGAACATTGGAGTGCATGTGTCTTTTTCAGTTTTGGTTTCCCCAGGGTATATGTCTAGGAGTGGGATTGCTGGGTCATATGGTGGTTTGTTCCTACTTTTTAAAGGAATCTCCATACTGTCTTCCATAGAGGCTGTATCAATTTACATTCCTACCAACAGTGCAAGAGGGTTCCCTTTTCTCAACATCCTCTCCAGCATTTATTGTTTGTAGACTTTTTGATGATGGCCATTCTGACTGGTGTGAGGTGATATCTCACTGTAGTTTTGATTTGTATTTCTCTAATAATGAGCAATGTTGAGCATCTTTTCATGTGTTTGTTAGCCATCTATATGTCTTCTTCGGAGAAACATCTATTTAGATCTTTTGCCCACTTTTTGATTGGGTTGTTTGTTTTTCTGGTATTGAGTTGTATCAGCTGCTTGTATATTTTGGAAATTAATCTTTTGTCAGTTGTTTCATTTATTATTATTTTCTCCCATTCTGAGGGTTGTCTTTTCACTTTGCTTATAGTTTGATTTGTTGTGCAAAAGCTTTTAAGTTTAATCAGGTCCTGCTTGTTTACTTTTGTTTTTATTTCCATTATT
>SJYV01037719.1:0-13418 GCA_006410875.1 Neotragus pygmaeus | reverse complement strand
TTCTTCACAGTCCAACTCTCACATCCATACATGACCACAGGAAAAATCATAGCCTTGGCTAGATGGACTGTACTCGGCAAAGTAATGTCAGACTAGAAATTATTAAGCTTAGTAAGAATGGGATATCAAAAGCCAAGATAGTTCAAATTGTATACCTATTGTGCCAAACAGTTAATCAAGTTGTGAATGCAGAGGAAAAGTTCTTAAAGGAAATTAAAAGTGCTACTCTAGTGAACACTAGAGTGATAAGAAAAGGTAACAGCCATTTTGTTGATAGGGAGAACGTTCTAGGTGGTCTGGATAGAAAAGCAAACCAGCTACAACATTTTTCTAAAAAAAAAAAAAAAAAAGCTTAATCTAGAATAAGGCCCTTTCTGTCTAAAATTCTATGAGGGCTGAGAGAGGTGAGGGAGTCTGAAGCTAGCAGAAGTTGATTCATGAGACTAAAGGAAAGAAGCCATCTCTATAACACAGAAGTACAAGGTGAAAAAGTAAATATTGATGTAGATCAAGTGCTAATGAAAGTCGTTCTCCACAGCAGGTTTTTCATGGTTTTGAGAGAGTCATTTCCTAGGGAGAAGATAAAAGTCTAGGGGTTCTCAAGAAGAGAAAGGCTGGAATTCTCAAGGAGGAAGAAAGGACAAACATTTTTCCTCTACATTCCCTAGATTTATATAACAATTATATATCCTGCCTGAGGATAGTCTCTGGATTACATATTCTGGCTGATCCTGTTATCTTAATATGTAAATTATGAAAGTCAGTCAGTTCAGTCCCTCAGTTGTGTCTGACTCTTTGCAAACCCCTGAATCACGGCATGCCAGGCCTCCCTGTCCATCACCAACACCTAGAGTTTACCCAAACTTATGTCTACAGAGTCGGTGATGCCATCCAGCCATTTCATCCTCTGTCGTCCCCTTCTCCTCCTGTATCAAATCCCTCCTAACATCAGGGTCGTTTACAAAGAGTCAACTCTTTGCAAGATGTGGCCAAAGTATGAGTTTCAACTTCAGCATTAGTCCTTCCAATGAAAACCCAGGACTGATCTCCTTTAGGATGGACTAGTTGGATCTTCTTGCAGTCCAAGGGACCCTCAAGAGTCTTCTCCATGATAACAATTCAAAAGCATAAATTCTTCAGCACTCAGCTTTCTTTACAGTCCAACTCTTACATCCATACATGACCACTAGAAAAATCATAGCCTTAACAAGATGGATCTTTGTTGGCAAAGTAATGTCTCTGCTTTTGAATATGCTATCTAGGTTGGTCATAACTTTCCTCCAAAGGAGTAATCGCCTTTTAATTTCATGGCTGCAATCACCATCTGCAGTGATTTTGGAGCCCCCAAAATAGAGTCTGACACTGTTTCCATTGTTTCCCAATCTATTTGCCATGACATGATGGGAACAGATGCTATCATCTTCGTTTTCTGAATGTTGAGCTTTAAGCCAACTTTTTCACTCTCTTCTTTCACTTTCTTCAATAGGCTCTTTAGTTCTTCTTCACTTTCTGCCATAAGGGTGCTGTCATCTGCATATCTGAGGTTATTGATANCATGATGGGAACAGATGCTATCATCTTCGTTTTCTGAATGTTGAGCTTTAAGCCAACTTTTTCACTCTCTTCTTTCACTTTCTTCAATAGGCTCTTTAGTTCTTCTTCACTTTCTGCCATAAGGGTGCTGTCATCTGCATATCTGAGGTTATTGATATTTCTCCCGGCAAACTTGATGCCAGCTTGTGCTTCCTTCAGGCCAGCGTTTCTCATGATGTACTCCACATATAAGTTAAATAAGCAGAGTGACAATATACAGCATTGATGTATATTTCATATTTGGAACCAGTCTATTGTTCCATATCCAGTTCTAACTGTTGCTTCCTGACCTGCATATAGGTTTCTTAAGAGGCAGGTCAGGTTTTCCCATCTTTCAGAATTTTTCACAGTTTATTGTGATCCACACAGTCAAAGGCTTTGGCATAGTCAATAAAGCAGAAGTAGATGTTTTTCTGGAACTCTCTTGCTTTTTCAATGATCCAGCAGATGTTGGCAATTTGATCTCTGGTTCTTCTGCCTTTTCTAAAACCAGCTTGAACATTTGGAAGTTCATGGCACACGTATTCCTGAAGCCTGGCTTGGATAATTTTGAGCATTACTTTGCTGGCATATGAGATGAGTGCAATTGTACAGTAGTTTAAGCATTCTTTGGTACTGCCTTTCTTTGGGATTGGAGTGAAAACTGACCTTTTCCAACCCTGTGGCCACTGCTGAATTTTCCAAATTTGCTGGCATATTGAGTGCAGCACTTTCACAGCATCATCTTTCAGGATTTGAAATAGCTTAGCTGGAATTCCATCACCTCCACTAGCTTCATTCATAGTGATGCTTTCTAATGCCCACTTGATTTCACATTCTAGGTTGTCTGGCTTTGGTTGAGTGGTCACACCATCATGATTATATGGGTCATGAAGCTCTTATTTGTACAGTTCTTCTGTGTATTCTTGCCACCTCTTCTTTATATCTTCTGCTTCTGTTAGGTCCATACTATTTCTGTCCTTTATCAAGCCCAACTTTTCATGAAATGTTCCTTTGGCATCTCTAATTTTCTTGAAGACATCTCTAGTCTCTCCCATCCTGTTTTTTTCCTATATTTATTTACATTGATCACTGAGGAAGGCTTTCTTATTTCTCCTTGCTAATCTTTGGAGCTCTGCATTCAGATGCTTATATCTTTCCTTTTCTCCCTTGCTTTTGGCTTTTCTTTCTTTCACAGCTATTTGTAATGCCTCCTCAGACAGCCAGTTTGCTTTTTTTTGCATTTCTTTTCCTTGGGGTTGGTTTTGGTCCCTGTCTCCTGTACAATGTCATGAACATCTATCTGCAGTTCTTCAGGCACTCTGTCTATCAGATTTAGTCCCTTAAATCTATTTCTTACTTCCACTGTATAATCATAAGAAATGTGATTAGGTCATACCTGAATGGTCTAGTGGTTTTCCCTCCTTTCCTCAATTTATGTCAAGTACCTATAATTTTGCCATTCTGTCAGACCTCTCCACCATGACCCATCCATCTTGGGTGGCCACATATGGCATGGCTTAGTTTAATTGAGTTAGACAAAGCTGTGGTTTGTGTGGTTAGATTGGCTATCTTTTCTGTGATTATGGTTTAAGTGTGTCTGTCTTCTGATGCCCTCTCATCACACCTACCATTTTACTTAGTTTTCTCTTACCTTGGACGTAGGGTATCTCTTCACAGCTGCTCCAGCAAAGCACAGCCACTGCTCCTTACCTTGGACGAGGTCACCCCTCCTGACCTTGAACGTGGAGTTCCTCCTTTAGGCCCTCATCCTCGTGCAGCTGCTGCTCCTTGGGCATGGGGTTGCTCCTCTCAGCTGGTGCCCCTGACTTTGGACATGGGATAGCTCCTCTCAGCTGGAGCCCTAGACCTTGAATGTGGGATAGCTCCTCTTGGCTGTCCTGGATCATGGGAGTAGGTCTGGCCTTTACAAGGATTATATAAGAATAATTTATCTTGCCTGAGGACAGTCTCTGGATTAAACCCTCTGTCTAATCCTGTTATCTTAAAATGCAAATTATGGGAGTAGGTCTGGTGAGGTCTTTACAACGTCCGGACATTCTTTTGATTCATTCAGTTAAGTTCAGTTTAGTCCCTCAGTTGTGTCTGACGCTTTGTAATCCCATGAATCGCAGCACACCAGGCCTTCCTGTCCATCACCAATTCCTGGAGTTTACTCAAACTCATGTCCATCAAGTCAGTGATGCCATCAAGTCATCTGATCCTCTGTCATCCCCTTCTCCTTCTGTCCCCAGTCCCTCCCAGCATCAAGGTCTTTTCAATGAGTCAACTCTTCCCATGAGGTAGCCAAAGTATTGGACTTTCAGCTTTAGCATCAGTCCTTCCAAAGAACACCCAGGATTGATCTCCTTTAGGATGGACTGGCTGCATCTCCTTGCAGTCCAAGGGACTCTCAAGAGTCTTCTCCAACACCACAGTTCAAAACCATCAATTCTTTGGTGCTCAGCTTTCTTCATAGTCCAACACTCGCATCCATACGTGACCATTGGAAAAACCATAGCCTTGACTAGACAGACCTTTGTTGGTAAAGTAATGTCTCTGCTTTTGAATATGCTATCTAGGTTAGTCATAACTGTCCTTCCAAGGAGTAAGCGTCTTTTAATTTCATGGCTACAATCACCATCTGCAGTGATTTGGGAGCCCCCCAAAATAAAGTCTGACAGTTTCCATTGTTACCCCATCTATTTGCCATGAAGTGCCACTTAGAGTGCCAGGCTGCATCAGCACAGGAGTAGCTGAGAGGAGCTACCCAACATCCGAGGTCAGAGGAGGCTGCTGAGACAAGCTACGCTATGTCTGAGGTCAGGGGAGGTGGCCGAGAGGAGCAACCTCATGTCCAAGGAGCTGCAGCTGCTTGGGCAAAAGAGGGCTGAGAAGAACTACTCCACGTTCAATGTCAGGAGGGGCGGCCCTTGTAGTAAGATGGTAGGTGTTGCAAGCGGGAATCAGAGGGAAGACACACTGAAACCATAATCAAAGTAAACTAGCCAATCTGATCACATGGACCACAGCCTTGTCAAACTCAATGAAATTAAGCCATGCCATGTGGGGCCACCCAAGATGGACGGGTCGTGATGGAGAGGTCTGACAAAATGTGGTCCACTGGAGAAGAGAATGGCAAATCACTTCAATTTCCTTGCCTTGAGAACCCCATGAATAGTATGAAAAAGCACAATGATAGGATACTGTAAGGGGAACTCCCCAGGTCAGTAGGTGCCCAATATTCTATTGGAGATCAGTGGAGAAATAACTCCATGAAGAATGAAGGGATGGAGCCAAATCAAAAACAATATCCAGTTGTGGATGTGATTGGTGATAGAAGCAAGGTCTAATGCTGTAAAGAGCAATATTGTATAGGAACCTGGAATGTCAGGTCCATGAATCAAGACAAATTGGAAATGGTCAAACAGGAGATGGTGAGTAAACATTGACATTCTAGGAATCAATGAACTAAAATTGACTGGAATGGGTGAGTTTAACTCAGATAACCATTATATCTACTACTGTGGGCAGGAATCCCTTAGAAGAAATGGAGTAGCCATCATGGTCAACAAAAGAGTCCAAACTGCAATACTTGGATGTAGTATCAAAAATGACAGAATGATCTCTGTTCATTTCCAAGGCAAACCATTCAATATCACAGTTATCCAAGTCTATGCCCCAACCAGTAACACTGAAGAAGCTTAATGTGAATGGTTCTCTGAAGACCTACAAAACCTTTTAGAATGACAAAACTTTTTAGAATCCCAAAAGATGTCCTTTTCATTATAGGGGACTGGAATGCTAAAGTAGGAAATCAAGAAACACCTGGAGTAACAGGCAAATTTGGCCTTGGAGTACGGAATGAATCAGGTCAAAGGCTAATAGAGTTTTGCCAAGAGAATGCACTGGTCATTGCAAACACCCTCTTCCAATAACACAAGAGAAGACTCTACACATGGACATCACCAGATGATCAACATCAAAATCAGATGAATCATATTCTTTGCAGCCAAAGATGAAGAAGCTCTATACAGTCAGCAAAAACAAGACCATGAGCTGACTGTTGCTCAAATCATGAACTCCTTATTGCCAAATTCAGACTTAAATTGAAGAAAGTAGGGAAAACCACTAGACCATTCAGATATGACCTAAATCAAATCCCTTATGATTGTACAGTGGAAGTGTGAAACAGATTTAAGGGACTAGATCTGATAGACAGAGTACCTGATGAACTATGGACAGAGGTTCATGACATTGTACAGGAGACAAGGTCAAGACCATCCCCATGGAAAAGAAATGCAAAAAAGCAAAACGGCTGTCTGAAGAGCCCTTATAAATAGCTGTGAAAAAAAGAGAAGACAAAAGCAAAGGAGAAAAGGAAAGATATAAGCATCTGAATGCAGAATTCCAGAGAATAGCAAGGCAAGATAAGAAAGCCTTCTTCAGCTATCGATGCAAAGAAATTTAGGAGAGCGACAGAATGAGAAAGACTAGGGATTTCTTAAAGAAAATTAGAGATACCAAGGGAACATTTCATGCAAAGATGGGGTCGATAAAGGACAGAAATGGTATGGATCTAACAGAAGCAGACGATATTAAAAAGAGGTGGCAAGAATACACAGAACTATACAAAAAAGATCTTCACGATCAAGATAATCATGATGGTGTGATCTCTCACCTAGAGCCAGACATCTTGGAAGTGGGTCTTAGAAAGCATCACTATGAACAAAGCTAGTGGAGGTGATGGAATTTCAGCAAGCGGATACTCTTTCTACCCCTTTCTGATGTCTACATCAGAAGCTTTCTATATCTCCTTTATACTTTAATAAAATTTTATTACACTGAAGCTCTGAGAGATCAAGCCTCATCTCTGGCCCCGGATTGAATTCTCCTCCAGAGGCCAAGAATCCCAATGTCTTTGCATGGTTTAGCAACACCTCTCAGTTCTTCAGATGAAAATTCTCTTTGACTTTGAGAAAATCCTTAACAAAATCTACATCTCAATTTTCTTTGTAAAGTTATATACATAGAACCCACATCCTAAGGATTTGCTTGGGTATTTGTAATTTGTTTAGAACAATGCCTGCATAGACGAAGTATCATACAAATGACTATTCATAAAACTTGGAATATCTAAGCCATCTCTTTTTTTCAACTTTGATTACTTTAAGTCTGAATCCTTATTGGGGATAGTGTGAAAGTACTTTCAGGCTGCAGCCCATGGGATCTCAAGTGGCCTGACACAACTGAGTGCACACAAAGACACACACACACACACATGCATGGGTACTTTCAGAAGCTCACTTCCATTTCCATGAGTTCCATTTCTTTCTCCTCCTCAGTAGAGAGCTAGGATATTTTTTTTCCCCATGTTCTTGGATTTTTGTGAAAGAAAAAAAAAGAATAGAAATGTCATACCTTCCTCGATTTGACTTTAGCAAGTTCATGGATTGGCACGTGTGCATTTTGCTGTCACTGTGACTATATAATTGTAACTTCTTTGATGATTCTTCACTGATTTCTTAAGACAATGTCCTTAAAGTTGTGAAACTGAGATCTCATTGATGATTAGAGTGTGTATTGGCTCAACTATTTTGAAGAGTTTTAATTATACCAGAAAGTTAAAATGCTTGTATTCTGTTACCTTTAAATTTCATTTCTAAATGTCTCTCCTAGAGAAATTGTGATTGATATATGTTCCCAAGGACACTTAATATGAGACTGTTTATTGAAGAGCTCTAAGTATTAATGAAAAAGAAGGAGCTAACTAACTAGCCCTTAATTGATAATTGAGCTAGTTCTTCATACAGATTACCTGAACTGTCAATATAACTGATGAACATTTCTCTGCTAATTTTTACACTTCTTCTTCCTATACTATTTCATTTGAAAGCATTATCTTTTTTCAGTTGTAATGTCTTTCTCATATCTGCTTTCTTATTCAGTTTACTTTTAATTTTATTTTTGTACTGAAGTATAGTAGCTTTGCTGCTGCTGCTGCTAAGTCACTTCAGTCGTGTCCGACTCTGTGCGAACCCATAGACGGCAGCCCACACAATGTGTTAATTTCAGCCACACGACAAATTGAATCAAGCATATGTATTCATAAATCCTTTAATTTTTTTTCTTTCCCATTTAAATCACCACAGAGCACTAAGTAGAGTTCCTATATTGTACAGTAGCTTAGTTAACTAATTTACACATGAGTGTATATCAGTCCAAATCTCCCCGTTTATCACACTGCCCTCTCCTTGGTATCCATACATTTGTTTTCTACATCTGTGTCTCTTTTTCTGCTTTACAAATAAGTTCATGGCTGATTAATGCTGATATATGGCAGAAACCAACACAATATTGTAAATCAATTATCCTTCAATTAAACATAAATTTTTAATTATTTTTAATCTAGAAAAAATTTAATCTTTCATCTAGAAAAAGTATGCTTTTTTTTAGATTCCTCATATAAACAATATGACATTTGTTTACTCTTTCTGATTCAGTGTGCCTCTCTGTTCTTCCCATATGGCTCATATGAAAAAAAAAAAAAAAAAATTGCCTGTAATGCAGGACAACCAGGTTTGATCCTTGGGTTGGGCAGGTTCTCTGTAGAAGGGAATGAAAATTTACTCCAATATTTTTGCCTTGAGAATTCCATGGACAGAAGAGCCTAGAGGGCTACAGTCCACACGGTTGTAAAGCAATGGACACGACTGAGTGACTAACACATATACATGCATGCAGTCTGTAGGCCCAACCACATGAGTGTAGATAGCACAGTTTCATTCAGTTTTATGGCTAATACTCCAGCATATATATGTACTGAAAGTGAAAGTGTTATTCGCTTAGTCGTGTCTGACTCTTTGCGACCCCATGGACTATAGCTGGATAGGCTCCTCTGTCCATGAAATTCTCTTGGCAAGAATACTGCAGTGTGTTGCTATTTCCTTCTCTGGAGGATCTTCTAGACTGAGAGGGTCTCCTGCATTGAAGGCAGATTTTTTTTTTTTTTCCTTTGCCATCTGAGCCAGCAGGGAAGCCATATATATATATATATATATATATATATATATATGCTACCTCTTCTTTATTCATTCCTCTGTTGTGAGACATTTAGATTAGTTTCATGTCCTGGATATTGTAAATAAGATTGCAATGAACATTTAGCTGCATGTATTTTTTTGAATTATGCTTTTCTCTGGAGTGAGATTGCTGTGTTATATGGTAGTTCTATTTTTATTTTTTTAAAAGAACATCCATACTGTTCTTCATAATAGGCGTACCAATTTATATCCCCTCAACCAGGTAAGAGGGGTCCCTTTTTTTCAAATCCACTTCAGCAGTTATTGCTTGTAGATTTTTTTTTTTTTTTTGATGATGGCAATTCTAACTGATGTGAAGTTTTGATTTGCATTTCTCTAATAGTCAATGATATTGAGCTTCTTGAGAAATGTCTATTTAGGTCTACTGCTCATTTGTTTACTGAGTTGTTTGCTTGTTTTTGATATCACACTGCATGAGCTGTTTGTAAATTTTGGAGACTAATCCCTGTTGGTTGCACTGTTTGCAAAAATTCCCTCCCATTCTGAGGGTTGTCTTTTCATCTTGTTTGTGATTTTCTTTTCTGTGTAAAAGCTTTTAAGTTTAAATAGGTCTCATTTGTTTATTTTAGTTTTTGTTTTCATTACTCTAGGAGGTGAGTTAAGAAAAAAATCTTGCTGTAATTTATGTCAGTGAATATTCTGTCTATGATTTCCTCTAAGAGTTTATAGTGCCTGAGCTTACATTTTAGTCCTGAATCCATTTTGAGTTTATTTGTTAATGGTATTATGTAGTATTCTAATTTCTTTCTTTCACATCTTTAAGGATGCATAGATTTTCAACTTATCAGCTTTGAAGACGATAATATTTAACAATGCTTATCTCAGGTAACCATTAACACAGAAAATTTTGGATTAGTACAGCCAATAAATATTTAAACCATATTATCCCTCTCTATATATAAAATATAATAAAATAACTTAATATTTTTCTAAGGCTTCTAACATGACCCATGATGTCCAACATAATTTTTCAATAGCCTGGATCCTTTATTTTAATAGAATCTGCTTCCATATTATCCTTCTATGGTTTTCTAAATGGATCAGTGACTTTTCATTTCATAGCCTAAAATTATATTTACATGATAAATTAACATATTTTCCTCCTTATCTCCCTCTTTTCCCATAGAAACACATACATGCATATGTGCACCCACTGATACACCATATACATGCACACAACTTTAACATAGTCTGTACTTATACAAATTTTATCTCAGTGTTTAAATGTGATTTCCTTTGGAAAGTCTCTTTTGATCACTTATATGGCCATAAGCTTTCACTGTACATTGCAATCTGTTTTCAAAGTTAATATTGTCTCTACAATTGGATAATTATGTTTCAATTTTTTTTGTTTTATAAACACTATACTGTGCATATATTGTGAAATAAATAGATGAATGCATGCATGAATGATTGAAAGAATGGAGACAAATCTACCTAAATTATAATATCCAATGAATGTCAATGAATGCAGATTTCTTATATACATTAAAAAAAAACTAGAGTAGCACTGCATTTCACAAAGCAGTGAGGATTAAAATATATATAGTGCAGTAAATTATATAATACATGGTAAGTTGGCAAATTACTGCCTCACTATCAGGTATTAGTAAATAATGTTCTTTTTTTCCATTTTAGAAAGTCATCAAAAATTGTAAAATTGTAATAAAAACTATATGAGAGATAATCTGAAAACTCTTACTGCAAGCATTTTAAAATTCTTCAGAAAATTCCATTAAATAATTAGATTAATTTTCAAGGAAACACAGAAAAAACACTCAGGAGTTAAAATCAAGTTAAAAAAAAGAACACTGAATATTATTTCATGGTGCAGGTTGTTAATTTTAGGAATTTAGAAGCTTAAGTTTTGATGCCTCACTGGGGACAGGAATTTAAACTTTGAACATGAGAAGTAGGTTAGAATTGAGATATATATCTATGTTTAGCATGCATGAAAGGCTTCATACTGAGCAAGGAGCTGGCTAGAAAAATAAAAGAATTAGTACAGAGACAATAAGAAATTTGAAAAGAATTGGCTAGCAAGGGGGAAAAAAAGAACTATCATCCCTGAGAGATGAAAATAAACTTTTTTTTTTTTTTTTTGTCTTAGAGTGTGGTCAAAAATAATGAGCTCACAATCCAAAATTATAAAACACATGAGGAAAAAATCTTACTGTGAGTTAGAGTTAGCACATATGTAAATAGTTTAAATACCAATACATAAACGGGTTAAATGCAAAAACAGTAACTTTAACAATACTATTAAAAACACAATAGACAAAGTCTTGTCAGATTTATAAATTAAATAGAGGTGAGATACACATAAACAGTAGTAAGATGGAAAATGTTTGCTTCTAATCCTTATAATATAGGATATATAGGATTATTAAGTACTACAGAGCATGTCTTAATTCCCAGAACCTGTCAAGGTATTTTATTGCTAGTTAAGATAAATGAAAGTGACAGAGAGAATCAAGGAATTAAACTGCTATAGCAGAAATAAGAAACTAATATAATTACAATTTACTTTCACTTTCAAAGTGATGGAATGCATCTTCCCCCAGATACTGTGATGTATCTCCTGAGAAATCTATATGTGAGTCAAGAAGCAACAGAAACAGACATGGAAAATGGAGTGGTTCCAAATTAGGAAAGGAGTATGTCAAGGCTGTATAGTAACTCCTTGCTTATTAATTTATATGTAGAGTACATCATGTGAAATATCGAGGTGGATGAAGCACAAGCTGGAATCAAGATTGCTGGGAGAAATATCAATAACCTCAGATATGCAGATGATACCACCCTTTTGACAGAAAGTGAAGCACAAATAAAAAGCCTCTTGATGAAAATGAAACAGGAGAGTGAAAAAACTGGTTTAAAACTCAACATTCAAAATACTAAGATCATGACATCTGGACCCATCACTTCATGGAAAATAGATGGGGAAACAGTGGAAACTGTGACAGACTTTATTTTCTTGGGCTCCAGAATCACAGCAGATGGCGACTTCAGCCATGAAATTAAAAAACACTTGCTACTTGGAAGGAAACCTATGACCAACCTAGACAGCATATTGAAAAGCAGAGACATTACTTTGCTGACAAAGGTCCATCTAGTCAAAGCTGTGGTTTTTCTAGTAGTCATGTATAGATGTGAGAGGTGGACCATTAAGAAATCTGAATGCCAATGAATTTATGCTTTCAAACTGTGGTGTTGGACTGTAAGGAGATCCAACCAGTCCATCCTAAAGGACTGAATATCAGTCTTGAATATTCACTGGAAGGACTGATGCTGAAGCTGAGGCTCCAAAACTTTGGCCACCTGATGAGAAGAACTGACTCACTGGAAAATACCTTGATGCTGGAAAAGATTGAAGGCAGAAAGAGAAGGGGATGACAGAGGATGAGATTGTTGGATGGCATCATCAACTCAATGGACATGAGTGTGAGCAAGATTCAGGAGTTGGAGATGGACAGGGAAGCCTGGCATGCTGTAGTTCATGGGGTTGCAAAGATTTAGCAACTACTGAGTGGCTAAACTGAACTGAACTCAGTGGCTTCACACAGCATTTTCAGACAAGATTTCAGTCACATGCAGCTATCTCCAGGAGTACAGGTATGGTATCACACTGACAATATTTCCTCTGAAAGCAATTGTTTGAACACTAATTCAGAATTTATAAAAATGCTCACAAAGGATGCCTCTACAGGGGGATGGACACAGGATGTAATTTCACCATTCCTAAAATATTATTTGGTTAGATAGAGGCCGCTTCATCCTTGAAACCATCAATTAAAAAAAAAAAAGGTGAATAGACAACAAGCATAAACATTACAGATAATCATGGATATGCTGATTAATGTTATAAGAGTATATTTTTGTAGATCATACCAGAAAACAACAACAATAACAAAAGTCTGTACATTAAGTCTAACTTTAAACTTTGGCTAGGATGGCAAACAAAGGGAAAGCTCAAATACTGTTGGTTCTATCAGAGTTCATGCTGCCTTTTTTTTTTTAAATATCTTTTCTTTTTTTTCTTTTCTTTCTTTCTTTCTTTCTTTTTTTTTTTTACTTTATTTTACTTTACAATACTCTACTGGTTTTGCCATACATCGACATGAAACCCCCACAGGTGTACACGGTTAGCAATGACCAGTTACTTCAAAGAGGCATATACTATATGATTAAGATGAATCAAACATGAGTTTTGCATGGAACAGGCTCAATATTTACCTGTTTTCCTGGCATAATAATTCATAGCTCCCTTTTTTATTCTAAAAATAATTACAATTTGAGCAATAAGCTACTTGGTCATCCTATCTGTAATCTTGTGTTTATATTACTATGCATACACTAGAAATACATATACATGTGCCCAGATGTAAACCTATAAGAATGTCATTGTGGCATTGTTTATTATAGAAAAATTATAAAAGCCATATATTCTTTTTTTCTTAGCAATATAAACTCTATTTTATTTGGATATTATTGTGCTCAATAAAAAAGTAAAAAGTAATTATCAGTCATTCATTGCTTTTAGAAGTGTCCATATGTTATGCGACTGGTTAATGGTCTAACGTAGAAAACTCTGGGCAGGGGGGTTTCAGGGAAGCACTCTGAAAAGGAGATAAACTGGCCTATATTTTTTTTTTCTTTTTTTTTATTAATTAATTTTTTTTTTTTGATTTGACTTTACAATACTCTGTTGGGTTTGCCATACATCGACATGAATCCACCACA
>SJYV01037718.1:0-11331 GCA_006410875.1 Neotragus pygmaeus | reverse complement strand
GCAAAGAGCCAGACAGGACCAAGCGACTGAACTGAACTGAACTGAACTTACTTCTGGACCAAAAGATGCTTCAAACTCATCTTATATTTTCTCTTCCTCACCCTCAAAATAAGCTACTTCTACAAGAAGTTCTGTTTTTCATTATTTAAAAACAGCATTTAGAAACAAAGTTATATGCTGTAGGTGACTTCATTATAACTGGGATGTCACTGATTCTAGACTCCATCAATGGTTCATACCTTTACCAATACCATGCTCTATTGATTAATGTGGCTTAATAATAAGTCTTGAAGTTGTGTAGTGTGAGGGATATAACTTTGTTCTTTTTCAAATTTGTTTTGGTTATTCTAGTTCCTTCTTCACATTTAAATATTAGAATCAGAGGTATTGTTATCTACAAAACAACTTGATAGGATTTTTATTTGGTTTGCACAGATTAGATTAGAGTGGTTTGACAACAATATGGAGTCTCCCAGATCCTTATATTTTAAAACTCTGATTTCTATACAAGATTCAGCCTAATGTATGGAAACCTATTTAAGGAAACTCAGGAACTGAATCTCCATACTAAAAACAGACCATAATGTTAGGCAATTGAAAAGTTGGGTAAGAAACAGTTCACAAAGTGATTTTTAGTTTGATTTTGTCTCTTCCAAGTCAATAATGAATATAATAAAGGAAAGAAGAAAAAGATTTCCATATGGTGGCAGAGTAAGGGAACTGATAGCAGAATTTATCTATTTGCTTCTAAAGCTCTTGATAACATCCACACCAGATGTCCTGCCAAGTCTGAAACTGTAAAATCATTCTTCATTTACAGAAACATAACGTTTCTTTTTTGCTTTGTAAACATTGCGAGTATGCCTCCTGTTTCTTTTCTTTTTCATATCCACCCCCATATATTTTTTTGCATGGAAAAAAGCTAGCATAAGAAAACAAATGACTAAAATTATTTTTCCATCATAAATTCATTACTTGTGGAACCAGCTTGGATTTTATTTATCATAGGGACTTTGCAATAATCATTCCCAGTACATAAACTGTGGTTTAGAAACTAAGGAAGACTAACGTACAACATTTTAAAACCTGTTTTTTATTCAAGATTTTTAAAAATTAATATGTTCACTGACATTTTTTAACTTCATCTCATTATACACAAGTTCGAACGATGCTTGGTGGGGAAAATACAAGTAGGTCCCTGTGGTGGTTTAGAAAATAGTCATATAAGGGCATAGGTGACTCAGAAAAAAATTTTTTTTTTAATGTTAGGCCACTTACTTTTTATTTATTATTTTTTAAAAATTTTACTTTATTCTACTTTACAATACTGTATTAGTTTTTCCATACATCGACATGAATCCACCACAGGTGTATACGAGCTCCCAATCCTGAATCCCCCTCCCATCTCCCACCCCACATCATCTCTCTGGATCACTCTTAAACATTACTAAGGGATAAACTAATATATTCACTTCTAGAAGTCCACATTCTCTATGATGTCTTTGTAGAAAAGTTTCTGATGAAGTAAATTATGTTGTGGTATGGTAGATATGTCCTGATTCAGCTGCTAGATACTTTGGTCTAGAAAATATATATATTATAATATTCAATTTAATCATTTATATACATATGTATGTTATATACACTGTTATATAATATTCACATATGTATATATGTATTAAATTGAATATATATTTATATATATCTATTAAATTGAAGTATAGCTTATTTACAATATCGTGTTACTTTCTGGTATATAAAATGACCTATATATATATTCTTTCTTAGATTCTTTCCTATTATAGTTTATTACAAGATATTGAATATAGTTCCCTGTACAATACAAAAGGACCTTGTTAATATTCTATTTTATATATAGTAGTTTGTATCTGCTAATAATGAACACCTCAATTTATTCCCATCCTCTTTCTGCCAGAGTCCAGCTCCAGCAGCCAGGGAATCAACCTGAAGGAATGGGTGGCGTCAGTGAGAAATGAGGCAGCCTCTCAGTATTCTTGGACTGCCTGTTTATTTCAAGCTTATGATTCTCTTTTATACTTTTACAAAAGCATTATGTCAGAGGTTTGACATTTTCAGTCCCCCCTGACACAGATTTGTTGTCTCCATAAATCACTGTTGCCCCTCAAAAGGAGTTTCTGCTTCAGCAATTCTCTTATTTACTTCATCTCATGTGTCCTTGTGAATGCATAGTAACTCATGCTAATGTCTAGGCTGCATACCACATTCCTCAGTTTATTTCTTATCTTTCTAAATTCTGTTTGCCCCTAGTATCCTAAGCTCACTATTTCTTAAAAAGGGCTTCTAGCTATTAATATATCTGAAGTTCCTAATCTTTATAAGCTCTAGTAGAATATGCTAACATTACAACATTCCTTAAATCTTTAGCTTCTAACTATTTTAATTATTCCTAAGCCCTAAATTCAGCAAACTCCTTTGCCATAAACACTTTCCTTACAGATAGGCTTCAGATAGCAATCCCTCCCATGGCCTCAAGCTGCGGCCTACATGCTCACCCTAGAACACTCTTTTGTAAAAGTCTTTGAACAAATGTCAATGACTAACTTTATGAATTATTTAACTTCAGGCTTTGTGCCTTCTCATGCTCCTCTCAAGAACAATAAGCACCTTAATATTCTTTTCAGTCAACTCCGCTGATGGAGGAAAAAAACAAGTCAGAATCACAAGGCCTACCTTCTTCATCCTGGGTCCGTGCCTGTAGGACAAAGAGAGGGAGTTGGGGCCATGCCTCCATCTTGTCAGTAATGCCTAATGCAGCTCCCAATACCTTTCCTTTTCGGTAACCAAAAGTTTGATTTCTATGTCTGTGTGTCATTTTCTGTTTAATAAATAAGTTCATTTGTGTAAATTTTTAAGATTCTCTGTTAAGTGATATCATATGATATTTTTCTTTGTCTGACTTACTTCACTTAGTATGATAACATCTAGGCCCATTCATGTTGCTGCAAATGGCATTATTTCATCCTTTTTAATGGCCGAGTAGTATTCCATTCTGTACATACATATACCACATCTTTATCTATTCATCTGTCATTGAATCTTTAGGTTGCTTATATGTATTGGCTGTTGTAAATAGTGCTGCTATGAATATTGAGGTGTATGTATCTTTTCAAAGTAGAATTTTCTTTGGATATATGCTCAGGAGTGGGATTGACAGTTTCTCTTGCTTTGTTAGTTCTCCTCCCTCAGAATTTGCTAGGTTTTGTCTCTCTCTTATCAAACAGTTGTTTTAGACTTCCCCTGTCCTGAGGATCATCATGAGGTATAAACTTAAGGATCTTTCAGGTGTTCTCAGGATCTGTGCTTTTTCCTGCATATGCACAGTGACTTTCTAATTTCTCCTATATATTGCTTTTGAATGTCCTTGTCTTTAATTTCTGGTTCCCAAAAGTGGAACAGAGAAACATGAAGAGTAGGGAAAAGATTTTGGTCCCTTAACTCCCTTGGAAGACATTTTAATTGGAGGGGGAGGTCTTGCAGCAATGGCTACCCTCCTTTTTCTCTGCACATATGTGATTAGAACCAGGAATCAGGAATCAGACACAGATTCCTGATATTTAGAGGACAGAGTCATCCTCACCCACCCTGCATTCTGCAAGATGTGTACAAACTTGATTCAGAAATACATGGGGAGTGCAGGATGGGCTGGTGATGCAAAGCTGAGTTTAAATTAACTGAAATTAATCACAATGTATCATCCAAGACTTTCCCTTTAAATTGCAAAACTTCAATGTCTCCCTAGTTCCAAAGTATTTATATCAGGAGTCTCTGCCAGTGAAATTTATTTCTAGGTGGGGACTCAGATTGCTGGTACTTCCCTACTCTATCTTCCCAGAATTCTCTGGCTTATAGTTTTTGATACAAGGATAGTATTTTTTTTAACTGAGATATACTTTATATATTATTAACAATCAGCCTTTTAGGTGTATAGATCTACACATTTTCACAAATGCATACAGTCACTAACCACTGCCATTGGAACGTAACAATCCTATCATTTCCAAAAGGTTTATTTTGCAATCAACTCCTGCCTCAACTGCTGTTCATAGATTGGGAGAAGGTATTTACAAAGCACAGACCTGATAAGGTCTTGTGTCCAAAATATAAGAACTCTCAAAATTCAAAAGTAAATTTAAAATATCAATAAAAATGGTAAAAGGGTTTGACAAACATTTCACCAAAGAATATATATGGATGGCAAAAAAGCATGCTGTCATTTGTCATTAGAGTAATACAGATTAAAATCATAATGAGAAAACACTACTACTACACACATGTTGAATTGGCTAAAACAGATGGACCATGTCAAGTGTCCACTAGAATGAGGAGGATTTGAAACCTCTGTGTACTGTTTGTGGGAACTGAAAATGCTACAACCACTGTGAAAACATGTACTCATTCTGGCATTCTAATTTCTCAGCATTTATGCAAGAGAAATGAAATGATTCATGCATACAAAGACTTGTACATGAATGTTCATAGCAGCTTTATTTGTTGCCTTTTGAGTTTGACTTCTGTATTTAGGATTCACACAAAGAGAGTTTTTTTTTTTTTNGCATTCTAATTTCTCAGCATTTATGCAAGAGAAATGAAATGATTCATGCATACAAAGACTTGTACATGAATGTTCATAGCAGCTTTATTTGTTGCCTTTTGAGTTTGACTTCTGTATTTAGGATTCACACAAAGAGAGTTTTTTTTTTTTTTTAATGAACTTCATATTCTATCTTTCAATCTGTTTTCTTGCCATTTCTTTAACATGATCAATAGATGTTTTTGAAGAGTATATCTTCCATCCAGATTATCACCTAAGCAGAGGATGTGGTAGATGAGAGAATGGCTCTTGTCCTCAAAGAGCTTATGGTCTAGCAGGTATGATGGGCATGGATGCAAATGTTATGTGGGACACTAAGAAGTTCAGGTTTCAAGAGGAACCAAGATTAATAAATTAACTCTAGTGCAGGATATAATGCTTCTGTGAAAATGAAGCATTTAAAAGTAAGCATAAAGACATATAAGTAGGATTTTACAGTCATGTGCTTGACCAGAACTGCTCCTTAATACTTTTCCAAGGTAAAACGAGAAAAGATAAGGATGATATTGTAAAGTTATTGGATGTAAGAGATTTTGCTTTATCCTGAGCTTGTGTTCCTTCTAATTTTTTGTGTTAACATTTTTTATCTGTAGTATTAAATAATAACTATCTGCATTTTGTATATCCATATAGTCAAAGCTATGGCTTTTCCAGTAGTCATGTACAGATGTGAGTGTTAGACCATAAAGAAGGCTGAGCACCAAAGAATTAATGCTTTCAAATTGTGGTGCTTGAGAACACGCTTGAGAGTCCCATGGACTAAAAGGAGATGAAACCAGTTAATCCTAAATTCCTGAATATTCATTGGACAGACTCCAATCCTTTGGCTATCTGCTGCGAAGAGCTGACTCATTGGAAAAGACCCCGATGCTGGGAAAGAGTGAAGACAAAAGGAGAAGGGGGCAGCAGAGGATGAGATGGTTATATAGTGTCACTGACCCACTGGAAATGAATTTGAGCAAACTCTGGGAGAAACTGAAGGATGGGAAGCCTGATGTCCTGCAGTCTATGGGGTCACATGGAGTCAGACACAATGACTGAGAAAGAAAATATAAGAAATTTGTTAAATATTGAGGAATTGGGTGAAGTGTAAATGGGAGTTCCTTGATTCCTCTTGTAAGTTTTCTGTAAGCTTGATAGTTTTCAAAGCAATATATTAAAAAGCCCTTTCACCAATGAAAATAAAGATATAGTAGATGGTAATCATTTTGACTTTAAAAATTAAAAATTAACAGAATTTCATTCAATTTTAGAATTTTTTATTGTTTCTAGAAAACCCTTGTTCCTTCATCATGGCTCCTTCCTCCATCTTCAAAGCCAGCACTATAACCTCTTCAAATCTCTCTCAAACTCTGACCCTGATGCTTCCCTCTTTCAACAATAAGAATGCTTGTGATAATGCAGGATGATCACCCCATCTGAAGGTCAACTACCTTAATTCCACTTTCCCATGTGACAAGACATACTCTGAGGTCCTGGGGCTTAGAATGTAATATCTTGGGGAGACTATTAGTTTTCCCACTATGTAGGAAATGTTAGAAGGACATTTCAGGCCACTGAAGAGTAGTGAAAATGTAGTATGGCATGTAGGGAGAGCAGAGTGGTGGTAAGGAGCCAGGTAGCGTAGAAGCTTTAAAGACAAAAGGATCTGGGGCTTGACCCACTGGGAAACCACAGAAAGGTTTTTAATAGGGCTGACACTTTCATATTTGTTTTCATGGAAGTTTACCCTGGTTTCGATGGAGAAAATAGGTTGGATAAGAGTGGTTGGCTGAGTAGCAGATCATGAAGCTGTTCTAGTCATTCTGATAAAAGCTGACAATATTCTGGACTTGGTAGCGGCTGTGGGAAAACACAGAAACAAATGACCCTCCATTAGCACTGGGAGAAGTGAAAAATTGGAAGTGGCCTCGCAGATGGCAGTGTCATCTTCAGTGACGTTAAAGTAAAAGTTAGAATGAAGAACTGAATTGACAGGATTTGGTGAATGACCGGATGACCAGGGTTGAGAAGGAGTGTACTGTTCAGGGTTCAATCATGGAAGCAGAACCAGTAGGATGTATGGTTTTTCTATATGGATTTCATATTTGGAATTGCCTTTGCAGCTGTGCAGCTAGGTTAAACGAGCCCAAGGACCACGGGAAAGGAAGCCAGGGAGGAAAGAGCAGGAGCAGGAAGGAACCCCCAGAGCAGAGGTTAGAGCTTATTGTTCGCAGGCAGGCAGTTAAGAGAGAAGGTCCAGGTGGAAGGGGAATAATTAATTGCAGACTCTGCTGCTGTTTGCAGCCTCTGGGCTCATGAAAGACCTCAAACTGTTTAAGGCAGACTCTCCCAGGATCATCTCCCTTTTGATTATCATAAAGTCAGCTGATTGAGGATATGATTAACAGGAAAAAAATTCTTTCATAGAGCACTTAGAGCAGTGTTTGGTTGAACACTGTAGAGAACATGTGTGTATGCTACAAAATGGCCACTGCTTTTCATCCATGTTCCAATTCTTATGAGAAATCTCCCTTGAACTCATCTGAGCCACAAACATTCTAGAAAGGGAATTCCAGAGATAGCAGTTGAGCCCAGCCAAATCAACATGTCACAAAGCTATAACATGGAGGAAGGGGTGAAGGATGAAGTAAAGATTCATGCACGAGCCAACGGGAGGGGGCTTTGGGAAGACAGCCACACCTGTGAGGCACAGTGGGCCATATGGTAGAGAGATTCTTTTCTATTTTATATCCTTAGGTGCCATCATGATCCCATGCAGAAAAGATGGACATAGCGGACAGTAAGGCTTATTCATGAACAATAAGCCTCATTCTAGATCTCTCCTCTTTTCCACACTCTGCTGTGACTCAGCCTTACATTTGCAGTAGCCCCAGAGAGCTGACAAAGGACANACCTCTTTAAATTCCAAGGCACTATAACCTCAGATATGCAGATGATACCACCCTTATGGCAGAAAGTGAAGAGGAACTAAAAAGCCTCTTGATGAAATTGAAAGAGGAGAGTGAAAAAGTTGGCTTAAAGCTCAACATTAAGAAAACAAAGATCATTCCATCTAGTACCATCACTTCATAGGAAATAGATGGGGAAACAGTGGAAACAGTGTTAGGCTTTATTTTTTGGGGTTCTAAAATCACTGCAGATGGTGATTGCAGCCATGAAATTAAAAGATGCTTAGCCATTGGAAGGAAACTTATGACCAACCTAGATAGCATATTCAAAAGCAGAGACATTACTTTGTCAACAAATATCTGTCTAGTCAAGGCTATGGTTTTTCCAGTGGTCATGTATGGATGTGAGAGTTGGACTGTGAAGAAAGCTTGAGCACTGAAGAATTGATGCTTGTGAACTGTGGTGTTGGAGAAGACTCTTGAGAATCCCTTGGACTGCAAGGAGATCCAACAAGTCCATCCTAAAGGAGATCAGTTCTGGGTATTCATTGGAAGGACTGATGTTGAAGCTGAAAACTCAATACTTTGGCCACCTCGTGCAATGTGCTGACTCATTGGAAAAGACTCTGATGCTGGGAGGGATTGGGGGCAGGAGGATAAGGAGACAACAGAGGATGAGATGGCTGGATGGCATCACTGACTCAATGGACATGAGTTTGGGTAAACTCCAAGAGTTGGTGATGGACAGGGAGGCCTGGTGTGCTGCAATTCATGGGGTCTCAAAGAGTCAGATACGACTGAGCAACTGATAACCATATTCTTACAAACATACCCTTCTCTTCTCATGGTCAAGAATATAATAAAAATTTATATATATGCTTATAATGAAAGGATGTGACATATAGCTGATGCTAAACATATGCTTTCACAGGGAAATGAAACATTTTTTAATGTTTCGTTTAAACTTCCTTTTAATGCTAATTAATTCTTCCCTTTGATTCTAAAATATTAATTCAGCTGGTTTCATTTTAAGTAATTGGAATTATGGATTATTGTACTGAAAAATAAAGACAAACATACTAAATATTTATAACAAATGTATACATATGCATATATAATAGTAAGCATTATCCAATTATACTGTTTAAGATTTCCCTTACCTAATACTATAATTGTGCGCAGTTATCTTGCGTGAATGAAGCTGGGTAGATATCTCTCAATATTTACTGTGTTAAAGATGAAAGAACAAAGAATCTGAGGTTCAACTGAATAAAGGGGTAAATAATAAATTCCATGTAAAGTATATCAAATTAAGATAGTGAGACTAAAGTATGAGAAAAGGGAAAATTGTAATCCATTTAGCCCTATGAAATGGTTTTTAATCTTTACAAAGTTAAAATAATTTAAAGAATAATTTAAAAAATTTAATTTATCATATAGAAACTATATAAAGGGTTTAAAAATAAGATGAAATAAGAAATGAGAAGAATGCTAACAACTTGTAGTAGAAAACTCTGCAAAGCTTCATGGAACCCTGCTAGCTCAGAAGGTAAAGAATCTGCCTCCAATGCAGGAGACCAGGGTTTGATCCCTGAGTTGTAAAGAACTCTGATGAAGAAAATGGCAACTTGCTCTGGTATTCTTGCCTGGAGAACTCCATGGACAGAGGATCCTGGCAAGCTACAGTACACAGGGTCTCATAGTCAGACATGACTTAGCGACCAACACTTTCCCTTTTCATAGGACATAAACTGTAGCTATATGCAACACAATGAAGAACAATCTAGATAAAGACACCTAATTAAAAAGAAACCTTCTAAAATTATGCAATGAACAGAAAAAGTTGAATATGAAATATTAGGAGGAAATTATATAGTTTTAAAAAAAGATAGAAAAGTATTATTCAAATAGTATAATAAATTATAGATCAAAGTCAACTAAGCCAAACTAAAAATGTGGCTAAAATTAACCATCCAAGTGGAAAAAAAGATATAGGGTTGAAATATTTTAATTTCCAAAACATATATGGCTAAATTTGTTTCTCTCTTTTCCTTACCTATTGTGTTAATGGAAAAATCTCTTGACTGAAATGAATGATATTTAGAATAAGTATACACTGTGCCATATGTCAGAAGAAACTATTTTATCACATTTTACAGAAGGAAAATTAAAACATGAATCAAAAATGGAAACATTAAAAGGCACTAAAAACAGTATTGGTACAAGCAATAAAATGCAATTACTGCAATTATACTTTAAGTTATCTTAGCCCTACCTCTTATTGTCATAATGCATTTATGCTAAACTACTATTTTACAGGATGAAAATGCTTTATTTATTGCATTTTTTATTTTTTAGAATTTATGGATGTAAGGCATTTCAACCAGTATATGAAACAGGATAGTCTGACTTCAAAAAATATATAATCTAAAAGAAAAATTAAGTAAAATTGGTATAATTAAGCATAAATGTCTATATTATCTGCCTTCAAGAAAGATATAAACTAATAGAAAAAATAAGTATAGTTGAGTATAAATATCTATATTTTTGAAGTCAGGTTTGATACCTTTCATCAGACTTGTATAGTAACACTGAATTCTAAAGAATGCTTAGATATATCTTCCTATGGTTGAATGTTTGTTTCCCCTAAATTCATATGTTGAAGTCCTAACCCCTTAGGATGACAGATTTGGTGAGGATTGGGCACTACTCACATACTGAAGGAGGAACCCATATGAATGGGAATACTGTCTTATAAAAGAGGTTCCAGAGAGATCTCTAGGGCCTTCTGCAATGTAAAGATAGGACAAGTCTGCATCCCAGAAGACAGCACTCACCAGACCATGCTGGTGCCCTGATCTCAGACTTCCAGCCTCTAGAACTGTGAGAAATAAATTTCTTGTATCTGTAAATTATCTAGTCTGTGGTATTTTGTTATAGCAGCACAAATGTATGAAGATGTATCTGTTAAATACAGTTAGAAGTTCCTTAATAATGGTTACATTTTATTTCATCTGTGCATTAATGGATGAACAGAAATTGAATGTACAGAGATTTTTTTTCTTTTTTACAAAAAAAGAAGAAAAAAAGGAAGTCTGGCGAAACAAAAAGCTTGTACAAGAGCAAAGATGTAGGAAAGACTAAGATATGTTGGAATACTGACTTGAGTTTTCAGTTTCTGAGGGTGGAACATGTATTAGTGGTGAAAGTATTTCATCATGATAATAACAGTTAACCCTTTTGAGCATATTTTAGGAATCAAACACTGTATTATATGCTTCAGATTTACTCATTTACTGTATGCTCACAATATTTCTAAGAATCAAGTGTCAATATTATTTACATTTTATAGATAAGAAAATGTTTATTTAAGGTTTAAGTAAATTGCTTAGGATGACAAAGCTACTAAGTAAAAAAAACTAGGTTCAAACTCACATAGGCCTTGTAGTAGATGAGAAAGTAGGTTTACAAAACACTGCACTGGTCATTTAATGTCAAGATGATAAACTTACTTTTAATTTGGGGTGCATTTGGGAAATGACAGATGGAATGCAATATGGTTAAGTAGAATATAGTGGGATAGATGTAATTCCTATTTAACTTTTTAAACCTATTTTTACTTTTAAAGTGGTCTCATATCAGATGGGAAGGTAATTTGTAAAAGTCTTGTTTTACATTGCCTTGGTGTAGTATTGCAGAATGAGGTTGGAAAGGCATTCAGTTCAGTTCACTTTAGTAGCTCAGTTGTGTCCAACTCTTTGCAACCCCATGAATTGCAGCACGCCAGGCCTCCCTGTCCATTACCAA
>SJYV01037717.1:224922-260305 GCA_006410875.1 Neotragus pygmaeus | reverse complement strand
TGAATGTATGTTTCTGGACCATCCCTTTATTGTTTTCAGTTTTTCTTCCAAAAGAGAAAGAACTGAGTTGATAGAAATGCTTTATAATTGTCATTTCAAAATGGAACAACTTATAGAACTTAAAGAATATTTTTGTGTATTACAGTATATTTTGATCATGTGTTAATTCAAGTAAATCAGTTAATTCTTTATTAGGTGCTATAAAATGGTTGAATAAGAATCATAATTGTGAATTTTTTCAAATATATTTGAAATGTAAAGGAAACACCTTCAACTACTGATTTTCATTCTGGTTCTGTTGCTTTCTAGGTTCCATCTGTCTTGCTTGCTCCAAGTCATCTCATGGCTCTTCTTACGCTTGGGATAAACTCTGCCATGGTCCTAGATTGTGGATATAGGGAGAGCCTGGTGTTACCTGTATCTTTTTTGTAAACCAGTTAATTTTGCAGTTTTTACTCTAGTTTGAAATAATTAGTTAGGCTTATTATAAGTTGTTTTTGTTGCATCAAGCTATTTTGGATTATCATGTACAAATATGATACATGTGGAAAAAATTCACAGGATTTTGAGATTTAAAAGTACTTTCTGTAGAAATTGTCATTATGGTTTGATCCCCATATATACTCCAGAGATCAGACCTAGGATCAAAGAAGTTGGGTAGGATAGTCAAGTTTTAAGATAAGTCATATGAAGAGTAATTGGAAACAAATGAGAAAGTTAAATCAAGAAAAATTAAAACTTAATGACAACATGAGCTCTGCCTTCGAATAACTGGAGAGCTCACTGTCAAAAAGTAAATTCTTTTTTTTTTTCTCTCAATTTCCTGAGGCTGTCATGGGGACAGTGTGGCATAGGGTTTATGAGTTTGGGGTTTGGAATCAAATACCTAAGTTTAAGTCTCAGCTAAGCTTTCTAGTTGTATGATGTTGGGCAAGAAGCTTAATCTNCTGTCAAAAAGTAAATTCTTTTTTTTTTTCTCTCAATTTCCTGAGGCTGTCATGGGGACAGTGTGGCATAGGGTTTATGAGTTTGGGGTTTGGAATCAAATACCTAAGTTTAAGTCTCAGCTAAGCTTTCTAGTTGTATGATGTTGGGCAAGAAGCTTAATCTCCCCTTGGCCCAAGTTTCCTCCTCTGTGAAATGGGAATTATAATAATTGTACCTCATAGGGGTATTGTGTGACTAGAGTGAGATAATATGTGTAAAGTATTTGGTGTAGAACCTGGCACATAACTTGCACAGTAGGTGCTATAGTTTTTGTATCATTTGCCATAGGGAAGAACTCCCTAGTAATTTCAGCTGTTACAAAATGAAATTCGTGACTATAAACTGGTCCATTCCCAGTCATTAAATGAATTTAAGTAGAGTATAGGTATAAATATTTCTTAGAAACGTTAGAGTAGATATTTGCTACATTTGAAAAGGAATTTGAAGTACGTAAGTGCAAAACTCTGGGAATTTTGAGATCTATATGTGTGTTTTTTAGAAGAAATAATCATGGGAAGGAAATCAAAGATCATCAGCTGCTCAGGTATTGAATTAGGCAATAGCTTTCTTAAATAGAAAGTATTTTGTGTGTAAGTCTCATAAGTATTATTATATAAATGAGAAGCTGAAAGTTGAGACAGGTGGCTAACCCAAGTTAATAGAAGCGTACAGCCAAGATACAAACCATGTTAGTTTTCAAAGCCAGTGTTCCTACCCATAGACTTTTTGCTTTTCATAAATAATGTACTTTATGAAACATCAGGAAAAAAACATGTAAAATAAGGTAGCAAATCCATAGTACANCAAGTTAATAGAAGCGTACAGCCAAGATACAAACCATGTTAGTTTTCAAAGCCAGTGTTCCTACCCATAGACTTTTTGCTTTTCATAAATAATGTACCTTATGAAACATCAGGAAAAAAACATGTAAAATAAGGTAGCAAATCCATAGTACAATATCGTTCACTGTTCTCTCAGCTCTAATAGAAATACACTGTGAGACATGTAATTTAAAATTTTTCTAAGAGCTATAAATTTTACAAATACAAATGAAGGAGATGAAATTAGTAGTGTATTTAGTCCAACATATTTAAAATATTATTTAAATATATAATTAACATAATAAATTATAATGGAATATTTTACCTTTTTTTTTTTTACTCAGTTTTCTAAATTTGTTGTGGAATTTATTCTTATAGTGTATCTTAGTTCAGACCAGCCACATGTGGACAGTGGCTACTTTATTAGACACCCAAGTTCTAACAAATGAATTCTCTGTGTGTGTTGTTTACCATGTATTTGTATGTATATGTTTAGCTGTTTTCTTTGGAGAAGAAAAAAGACTGATTTTTCTGTAACTCCTTAAAAAATTTAGCCAGCCAGGCTGATGTAGAATAATAGTGCAGAGGTGAGGGAAACACATTTTTACCTCCTCAAATAGTAATATCCTTGACTACCTTATAGATATATGAAGGAATCCCAGTACTGAATTGTTGGGGAGCACTCCCCTTAGGAGGAAAAGCTCTTCACAAGTAAGTTTCTTGGCATTTAGCACATTGCTTCATCTGTACCAAAAAATCAGATGTTAAAGAAATAAAAAACAAACAAAAAATAACAACAACAAAAAGATGCTGCTTTTTTGACAATGATCAATAGAAGACTTGTAATATGGACATTCATTGTTATTTATTCCATTGTTTACTTCCCTGGTGGCTCAGAGTGTCTGCCTGCAATGCGGGAGACCTGGTTCGATCCCTGGGTCAGAAAGATCCCCTGGAGAAGGAAATGGCACCCCACTCCAGTACTCTTGCCTGGAAAATCCCATGGACAGAAGAGCCTGGTAGGCTGCAATCCATGGGGTCGCAAAGAGTCGGACATGACTGACTGACTTCACTTTATTAACCTTGAGTATGTTTATCTTTTAAGGGTAAAACCACTGTTATTTAAAGCATCATGTTCTGTTATGAAGTAAAAGTATTAAATAGGAAAAAGATATCAACTGAAATATTTTAATTACAGTAACTTTTTTTCTTCTTCAGGGAGTTGGAAACTCAACTGTTGGAACAATGTACTGTTGACACAGGTGCTGCTAAAGAACAGAGCCTTCCCTCTGTGATGGGTAAAATCATTTTAATCTAGTTAAGGTTTATATTCAACTCATTTTTCCCCCCACATTGCATACTTATTCTCATTTTCTCACATCACTCTGATGTCCTGGCTCCAATTATAAGGTCATTATTGAGCTGTTGTTAATCACCAGATCTGGTAGTTAAATTTTAATCATTCTTTCCGGAAATTTTGACATCATGGATTATCATATACTCTTTTAAAAAAAAAATTTTATTGAAGTATAGTTGATTTACAATGTTATATTAATTTCTGCTGTGTAGCAAAGTGACTCAGTTATATATATATTTATCTTTTTTCGTATTATTCTTCACTATGGTTTATCACAAGATACTGAATATAGTTTCCTGTACTATACAGTAGGACCTTGTTATTTATCCATTCTACATGTACTAGTTTGCATCTGGATTGTCATAAACTCCTGATACTATCTCTTCCCTTAGCTTTCAGGACTGTCTTCCTTTGTGGTTTTCTTTTATTTCTCCAACTTTTCCTTCTTAGTTTCCTGCTTTCTTTCCCTGCTGATGTTCTTCTAGGGATCCATTTTTTGTTCCTTTTTTTCTCCTACTGGCTTTTTAAACGTGATTTCATGTGTTCCCATAACTTCAGCTACGTCTGTATGCTGTTGATTCTTAACTGTATCACTGAGCCTGACCCTTCTTCTAAACTTCATATTTTCAGCTCATTTTAGATAGAAACTACATATGCCTCTAGGCATCTCAAACTTAAGGCTTCCAAAAGTAAACACATTATCTCTTCCCCTAAATTCATTCTAACAAATCATTGTTAGATTATTTATTCCTGAGCCCACATTTTAGGAAACTAGTGTATCAGTCCACTTTCAATTCTCCCTCAGAAATTGGTTTTTTTGTCACTTTTTTTTCTATCCTCCATAACACAGAACATTTGAAAACAAAGACATTGTAAAGTAGGTCCTCATTGCTTCTTTCTTGGAGCCTACTCTTTGGACCCATTTAGTCTATTTCATACTCTTGCCAGGAGTAACTTTCACAGAATTAATTTGATTACATTGTTCTTTTGCTTGAGAATTTTTGCTGGTCCCCACAGGTTAAAATCCAAATGATCAGTTCGATACACATGTTTCTTTACAATGCAACTTTATTCTACCTTTTAACTTAGTTTTAGCTTTAACTACTAGACTCAACCCTTTGCATCATATTTCAGCTGCAGTAAATTTCATACCTCTTCCAGGCTATAGTCCCGGCACAGTTGTTCTTCCATAACTTCATGCCTTCATTTATACTGTTTCTTTACCTGGAATGTTTTTCTTACCTATTTGAGTTTTTGATCTCTCTCCTTGACAGAAAGGTCATTTGAATTGTGAAGCCTTCCTCATTTCCCTAAGCAGAATAAATTACTCCCCTCTCTGTTACACCCTCAGCAGTATTAATTATGGTACATTTTAACTTTTTCTGTCAGTAGACTTTGAGAATCCCTGTCTTGCTTATTTTCAAGTGCCTGGAAAGAGAAGGGCAGGTTGTTAGGACTTCTATCGTTACATATATTGTTTCCTGTTGTTCTTTAGATAGTTAAGATAATAGCATTCTTTATTCTGTAGGTCAGATTATTGTTTATCCATTCCAGATAAACTTTGTTACCTTTTTAGTGTAGTTTAGTGTAGCATCCCAAGATTTTTTTCTTTTTGGTTCACGGCATGCGGGGTCTTAGTTCCCCAGCCAAGGACACGGGCCCATCCCCCTGCAGTGAAAGCACAGAGTCTTAACCACTGGATACCAGGGAAGGCCCCCAAGATATTTTTAGTAAAAGTCTTCATTAAAATTGACTTTAACGTTTCCTTAAAATTCTGAACTGTGTGTTCTTAGACACTTTTTTTCTTTTTCTTTAATCTTTAATTGGAGAATAATTGCTTTACAGTGCTGTGTTGGTTTCTGCCATACATCAACATGAATCAGCCATAAATATACATATTTCCCCTCTCTGTTGAACCTTTCTCCTACCCCTATCCCATCCCACCCCTCTAGGTTGTCATAGAGCACCGGGTTTGAGCTCCCTGTGTCATACAGCAAATTCCCACTGGCTGTCTGTTTTACATTTGGTGATGTATATGTATAAATGCTACATCTCAGTTTGTCCCACCCTTGAAATTAAAAGACTCTTACTCCTTGGAAGGAAAGTTATGACCAACCTAGATAGCATATTCAAAAGCAGNTGCTGGGAAGGATTGGGGGCAGGAGGAGAAGGGGACAACAGAGGATGAGATGCCTGGATGGCATCACCGACTTGATGAACGTGAGTTTGAGTAAACTCCGGGAGATGGTGATGGACAGGGAGGCCTGGCGTGCTGCGATTCATGGGGTCGTGAAGAGTCGGACACGACTCAGTGACTGAACTGAACTGATATATGTATCACAACTTCTTTATCCATTCATCTGTTGATGGACATCTAGGTTGGACACCATTTTCTTAACCAGCTGTCTTTAAGTCTGATTCTAATCTTTCCTTCTCATATGCCCCCAAATCTTGACTCTGTCATAGCTAGTCATATAGTCCCAGCAGTTGAGGAATTAACTCATATCACTGTTTGCTGAAGGATTCACTCAGAAGGGAGACTCAGACAGTAAAGAATCTGCCTGCAGTGTAGAAGACTCAGGTTTCGTTCTGGGTCAGAAAGCTCCCCTGGAGAAGGGAGTGGCCATCCACTCCAGTGTTCTAACCTGGAGAATCATGGACAGAGGACCCTGGCGGGCTACAGGCCAGGGGATAGCAGAGAGTTAGACAAAACCGTGTGACTAACACTTTTACTTTCCACTTAGGATCAGAAATGCAAATATATTTAAATATCTCGTCATGGTTTTGGCAAAAATTAGATCTAAGACCTACATATACTTGGGTATCCTTAAATGACCTCTTTATTTAGTATTTAGAACCTTGTTCAAAAAAGAACACTAACTTAAAACTTAAAAAGACTAAATACATTGATTTGAAAAGTGTAGTTGAAAAGTAAATTATATGTAAAATATTATACTTATTATTCTAAATTAGCTGAAATTTAAATATGACTTTTCAAAGCCAGAGCTAATGAATGCCTCATTTGCAGTGTCTAAATGGCTGTGATTAAACCGCTAAGATTGAGAAGCTCCTTCCCAAAGCCAGCATCTACTCCTAACTAAAATAAGCCTTTAATTTTCAAGCTCGCCTTCCATGTTGCCTAGAGAAAACTTTCTCACATTGCCAAATGTCTTTGGCACATGTTGGAATTCATTTGAATATTCCTAGAGAGAGTTTAGCACATGTGAAATGTTACAGTTTTTAGCACTTATTCTTAAATTTGTACATTCTTTAGTATCTAGTTACATTTCTCTCATCTATATATAGCCAGGTTTAAATTGATTTGGAAATCTTTATATTCTCCATGGGATAAATTTTAACATTTAACTTTAGGAGTCTTCAAACTTTTTGATCACACACTGGCCTCACCAGTAAAAAATTTTGAATATGTACCTGCAATACATACTTATATTTATACTAATTTATAAAGTTTATGTATATCATTATTACTGTATTATCAAACATAAAAGAATTTGGGAAGGACCATATAATAAAGGTAAAATAATAATTCCAAAGTCATATTTACTAATAGTAAATTTTTTTGCTCCCTCTCAAAAAAGGTATGATTAAATAGTTTATTAGTTTTTAAAGATTATGGCTTAGCATCTTAAAGATGTGGTTTTTAATTTTAATTTTTTCAGTTTCAGTAACTGACAAGATATGTAGCTCCAGATGGAAGAAGTGCATGATTACCTTTACTAAATCATGATTCCTTTTATAGCTATAAATTTCTGTCTTTCTTGACATAAATCATTTGTTCTTACAAATTAATGAGACTATTTTTATATATTTAACAGTGGGTTAAAAATTCTGAGTTTCAAAGATTCTATATTTTTGAGTCTGACTTNTTTACTAAATCATGATTCCTTTTATAGCTATAAATTTCTGTCTTTCTTGACATAAATCATTTGTTCTTACAAATTAATGAGACTATTTTTATATATTTAACAGTGGGTTAAAAATTCTGAGTTTCAAAGATTCTATATTTTTGAGTCTGACTTGGAAAACTTGATTTATTGGCAACAAAATTACATAACAATGATAACATATCCAAACATTATCTTTTAAAATCTTTCTAAAATTTCAAAGAAATCTATATAATAGGTACTTTCTCACTCATTTTTTAAAATGTCACGTTTACCTTGAAGAAAATTGTCTAAAAGCATGATCCTTTTTGCAAATATGTGTTAAGTTAGTATGTCCCTCACTGACAGTCATTCACTATCATAGGAAAGAGAAGCAAACTTGAAGCTTTCCTTTTTGTAAAAGAAAAGTAGGTGGCTCACTTTTAAGCCTTACTATTTCTTGTAAGTTTTTTAGCACAAGAAAACCAGCAAATCTTTTTAAGGTAGAAAAGATTTCCTTGGTCAGTTCCAATTCAATACCATTTATTCTGCTATATTTTTAAGGTCTTTTTTTTTAAATCAAATTTATGAGTATTAGTCACATTCTTTAGTACTTTGTGTACATCTGGCTTCAACTTCTGTGCTTTGGCTTGACTTTGAATGCTGACATTTCTTCCCTAAAAGTAAACCTGATTTTTCTATTTGTCTTTAAAAAAAATTAGAGTACTTTTTAATAGTTTGCTGAAATGGAAAATGGAAATGTGAGTGCAATTTAATAGACTGTTTCTGCTTATTAAAGTTCTATAGTTGTAAATAAAATTTCTGTTTTAGGTTCAATTCCAGAAGGTATCTTGGAGGACATTAAAGGTAAACTAAGTTCCTATTTTTTTTCCTTTCATCATTAAGTATTCATTTGGAAGGCATGTTTCTAAGTATTTATACAGATACAAAATATATTAAATGTATAATGCAGTAACCTAAAAATACTTAACATAAATCCTGTGGAATAATGTCTATAAAATTTTGGTTTTTCTTCAGATTTGTGGAAGCTTTTGGCATTATTATTTTTTTTTAATTTGGCCACACCACCAGCTTGTGGGACCAGGGGTTGAACCCAGGCCCTCAGCAGTGACAGTACAGAGTTCTAAGCACTGGACTTCGTGAGAATTCCCTTCTGTCATTACTTTTAATGTACTATTAAAGAAGCTTCTCAGTGATAGAGATACAGAGTTACTAGTGAATTGGTGGTTTTCACAGTATGAATGAACAATTATACTGCTTATGGAAACTACTGATTTTATGTTGTTTAGCATTTTTTTTATTCTTTAGTATTTCAAATGAATTTTATAACGTTAAAAAATCATTTTACTGACTTCAGAAATTCTACAGTTGGGTAAATATATTAGATTCATTTTAAAAAGATCCATTATTAATATTCTTCCTTTGCTAGAGTATATTTTTATAATAATGTTTAAATTGAGTTTTCTGGTATCTTGATTCACTGAAAGGAAATCAGTTAAACTAATGTTCTTCATTACTAAGTGTGATGTAAAATTAATACTCTAGAATGTTTAATAGAGAATTAGACAACAATGAATTTTAATATTAAATGGGACCTGGAGATATTCTGGTACAACTGGGTCCCTAATATATTAAATGATTTGTTAATTGCCACACAGTGGGTAAGGTGAGAGCTAGGGCTGCAAAATGGATCTTGTTCTTCATTACACTGCTTACTTACGTGGTATAATTATCTACAACCTCTTCAGTTATTATAAAAATTCAGTCATTTGTTCATTCTTTTTACAGAAGCTCAAATAATAAAGGAAATATCTCAAGTGAAATGAATAGTTTCTCTTCCATTCTTCCAGTCCTATTCTCCATAATGTAACAGTTGATAACTTCTTAGAATATTTCTTTCCATATAGCTTCCAACTTGTGAAAAGAAGTTTCCATTAGCCAGGCAAACATCAGATTGGCAAAAATTTGAAAGACAGACATTTAGTGTTTGTGAGATTATGGGAAAAATAATATATTGCTATTAGTAAGAATTGAAAACTAACCTTTTTGGAAGGCACTCTAGCATATTTATAATAGTTGAAAAATATGCACCCTATGCAAGAGGGAATGTGGAATGAAATTTGATACTTTCATCATAAGGATTACCATATGGCTTTTTATTTATTGGGTACCCCTGGTGGGACCCATATAACTTCTAAAAAGGAGGGTATGGATGTATTGATTTGGAAGCGTATCAATAATATATGAAGGGAAAAAGCATGTTGCTGGAAAATATGTGTAGTAGGAACCCATTTATATTAAAAACAAATATGCAGTATGTATACTTACTCTCACAAACATTATGTTACTTATGTAATACCTAAGTTTTTTTCAATTATTTTAAAATCCTTAAGTGTAATTTATCTGTTCTCGGATTATTAATTCAGTAAATTTAGTTTCCTTAAAGAAGAACACCTTCATGTGCTAAGTATGTAAGATGTTGAGGATCTGAGTATTTACATTTCTTAAATAGTTAATGAAGACTTAAAATTGTAACTTGAGCACTAGCTTACTGTCTAACACATTAGAATATTATAAATTCCTTTTTTTTTTTAATTAAGGTATAGTTGACTTACAGTATCTCAGGGAACAGCAAACTGATTCAGTTATATATATCCTTTCTCTTTTCTTTTTTTTTTTTTGCCACACCATGAGGTATGTGGGATCTTACTTCCCCGACCAGGGATCAAACCTGNTAGTTGACTTACAGTATCTCAGGGAACAGCAAACTGATTCAGTTATATATATCCTTTCTCTTTTCTTTTTTTTTTTTTGCCACACCATGAGGTATGTGGGATCTTACTTCCCCGACCAGGGATCAAACCTGTGCCTCCTGCCCTGGGAACACAGAGTTTTAACCACTGGATTGCCAGGGAAGTCCCCAGTTATGCATCTTCTTTTTCAGAATCTTTTTCATTATAGGTTATTACAAGATATTGAATATAGTTCCTTGTGCTATGCAGTAGGTCCTTGGCATATTTTAGATTCTTCACAAGTATATTTTGAATTGGTAAATGTAAACAATTTTGTATACTATAATGTTATGTCAACATGTTTTGTAAGTAAGTAACCAAATCATTAGATTTCTTGTTCTCAATGTCAGTTTTGTCCCTTCCTGAAAAAAATTTTTTTTCTTACCTATTTATGAAAATAATTTGAAGCCACTTATTATATGCAGCAGAAATAACAATTAAAAGAATAATTGTTCAAAGTGAAAAAAAGAAGGTGATATAGTGTGTAAAGAGGGAGAAAAAACCGTAAACTAAAGAGTTACTGCAGCTAAGGCCAAAATTTAGCTTTGTGTTCTGACCAACCAAGATTTTTTTTAATGTGGCTTTGTGGCAGGATCATGGAACGTGTCTTATGATTCTGCGGTGAATGAAAAGCTTTTTAGATGTGAATAGATTGTAAGCTAACTAAAGACAGAGTTAGTTTATAAAATCGGAAAGAACAGATGATTAACATGTTTATTTGAATTGTTTTAACTGGGACGTTGACTCAATCACAAACCATAATGATGTCTCCTTTTCTTTTTAAGTGCGTACTTGCTTTGTTAGTGATCTGAAGCGTGGACTAAACATCCAGGCAGCAAAATTTAATATTGATGGGAATACTGAGGTAAGCTGAAAAAGAAATGTATATTCTTTTTGCAGGTTGTACTTTGTATACTTATACTTGTGATATTTATATTTCAGCGTCCCTCACCACCCCCAAATGTTGACTACCCATTAGATGGAGAGAAGATTTTACATATACTTGGATCAATCAGGTTAGACTGTAATTTTTACAAGCAAAATAATGAACTAAAATAAATTTTTGGCATTAATATATTTCAAGCCTTTAGTATTATTAATTTACTAATTATGTGTTTTTCATTAAGCTTCATCATTCATCACTGGGGCTTCCCTGGTAGTTCAGATGGTAAAGCATCTGCCTGCAATGCAGGAGACCCAGGTTCAATTCCTATATCAGAAAGATCCCCTGGAGAAAGAAATGGCAACTCACTCCATTATTCTTGCCTGGAAAGTCCCATGGACAGAGGAGCCTGGCCAGCTACAAGGTCACAAAAGAGTCGGACACGACTGAGTGACTAACACACTTTATCATTATTTTTATTAGTCAACTTTTTAAAACTTAAAAATTTTTTCCTGTTCTTCAGAGTAGTTCAGAATTAGCCATTCTTTGAGTTGGAGGATAAAGTATGATGCTTTAAAACAGGATTCATCAAAGTTAAAAAAATTTTTGTTTGTTTGTTTCTGACTGTGCTGAGTCTTTGTTGCTGTGCGGGCTTTTCTGTAGTTGCAGCGCGTGAGGGCTATTCTCCAGTTGTAGGGGACTCATTGTGGTAGCTTCTCTTGTTGCAGAGCACAAGTTCTAGGGCGCATGGACGTCAGTAGTTGTGGTACATAGACTTGGCACTTGTGGCTCCTAGTGCACAGTCTCAGTAGTTGGCGGTGCATCGGCTTAGTTGCTCTGCAGCATATGGGATCTTCCTGAACCAGGGATCCATCCGGGGTCTCCTACATTGGCAGGCCGGTTCTCTACCACTTAGCCACCAGGAAAGCCCTCAGACTTTTTCTATAAAGGATCAAATGCTAAATACCTTAGGCTTTGTGGGCCATATGGTCTCTTTTGCAACTACTTTGCTCTACAGTTGGAGTGCAAAATCAGCCTTGTGTGTGTGCGCGCCTGTGTGTTTTCAGTAACATCTGACTCCGTGCGACCTTATGGACTGTAGCCCACTTGGCTCCTCCTAATGACTTTCCAGGCAAGAATACTGGAGTGGGTTGTCATTTCCTCCTCCAGGAGATCTAGGGAGTATGTAAATGAGTGAGCATGACTTGGATTCCAGTAAAACTTTATTTACAAAAACATACAGTGACTAACGGTTTTAGAAAAAGCAAAGGAACCAGAGATCAAATTGCCAACATCCACTGGATCATCGAAAAAGCAAGTGAGTTCTAGAAATACATCTATTTCTGCTTTATTGACTATGCCAAAGCCTTTGATTGTGTGGATCACAATAAACTGTGGAAAATTCTGAAAGAGATGGGAAGACCAGACCACCTGACTTGCCTCTTGAGAAATCTGTATGCAGGTCAGGAAGCAACAGAACTGGACATGGAACAACAGACTGGTTCCAAATCGGGAAAAGAATACCTCAAGGCTGTATATTGTCACCCTGCTTATTTAACTTATACGCAGAGTACATCATGAGAAACGGCAGGCTGGAGGAAGCACAATCTGGAATCAAGATTGCCAGGAGAAATATCAATAACCTCAGATATGCAGATGACACCACCCTTATGGCCGAAAGGGAAGAAGAACTAAAGAGCCTCTTGATGAAAGTGAAAGAGGAGAGTCAAAACGTTGGCTTAAAGCTCAACATTCAGAAAACAAAGATCATGGCATCATCTGTTCCCATCACTTCATGGGAAATAGATGGGGAAACAGTGGAAGCAGTGTCAGACTTTATTTTGGGGGGCTCCAAAATCACTGCAGATGGTGATTGCAGCCATGAAATTAAAAGATGCTTACTCCTTGGAAGGAAAGTTATGACCAACCTAGATAGCATATTCAAAAGCAGAGATACTACTTTGCCAACAAAGGTACGTCTGGTCAAGGCATGGTTTTTCCAGTGGTCATGTACGGATGTAAGAGTTGTACCGTAAAGAAGGCTGAGCACCAAAGAATTGATGCTTTTGAACTATGGTGTTGGAGAAAACTCTTGGACTGCAAGGAGGTCCAACTAGTCCATCCTAAAGGAGACCAGTCCTGGGTGTTCATTGGAAGGACTTGACGCCACTGAAGCTGAATCGCCAATACTTTGGCCACCTCATGTGAAGAGTTGACTCATTGGAAAAGACTCTGATGCTGGGAGGGATTGGGGCCAGGAGAAGGGGACGACAGAGGATGAGATGGCTGGATGGCATCAATGACTTGATGTACATGAGTTTGGGTAAATTCCAGGAGTTGGTGATGGACAGGGAGGCCTGGCGTGCTGCGATTCATGGGGTTGCAAAGAGTTGGACAAGACTGAGCGACTAAACAGACTGACTGACTAACAGTGACTGGATTTGACTTGCAGGCCATAGTTTGCTGATTCCTGTTTTCAAATACTGTCTAGTTAGAAAGAATGCATTCTTCCAAAGGTACTAAATCTTTAGGACCAGTTAGTAATTCACCTTTTTATTACTATGATAATGCAGTGTAAGTTGCCAAGGACTTACATAATTATACTGGTAACAATGTAATTTTTGTTTATACCCAAGCTATATGAAATTTGTATTATAAAAGTTTCATCTGTAAAATATTAGATCAGAAGATGCACAGAAAAGAATTATATAAATATGAACGATCTTGTTAAGATTTTGAGATAATTAGCATAGAGTTTGAGATACTAAAAGGATAAACATAGACATAGAGATGTAAAATATAGTAGATTGGGGAAACAAAAATGTGAGAATGTAATACTCTTTGGTAGTAATATTTTATCATTTTACCTCTTATTTAAATTATTTTCACTAATTTACTGTTTTAAAATTTCTCCTGATTGTTTACTGGAGCCCAGAATAAGAAATGAAGAAAATAAGTGTTTATTTTCTACCCTACTATTTCATTGCTTAAGTGTGTGCATGCTCAGTCACCCAGTTGTGTCCAACTTTTTGTGAGCCCATGCACTGTAGCCCACGAGGCTCCTCTGTGGAATTTCCCAGGCAAGAATACTGGAGTGGGTTGTCATTTCCTTCTCCAGGGGATCTTCCTGACCCAGGGGGAGAACTTGAGTCTCTGCATTGGCATGTTATTTCTTTACCACTGAGCCACTTGGGAAGCCCTCATTTCTAAAGTACTACTTGTAAAATTATGTCTTTTCAATATCACATTAACTGGCAACGATTTGGAAAACGAAAACTGATGCTGTGTAAGTATTCAGTTCAGCTGGTAGAAGCAAAAGTGTGCAGGCCTAGAGGCAGGTGGCTAACTATGAGTGAATGAGTGTTCAGCATACTTAGGCCTCAGTATCCTGTACTCACTCATGAGATGGACAGTTAGCAAGTATGTTAATATCAGGAAGAGAATTTTATGTTTCGAAAAAGATTAAAAAAAACTAGTATGCATAGTGTGGTCCAAATTTTAACATTATATGTATATTTATATATATAGTATTGCATTGGTTAGGGTTCAGTTTGATCACCAGATGTAAGCAAACCTGAAAATACTGGCTTCAACATGATAGAATTTGTCTTTCACTTAAAAGAATTTCAGAGGTAGACAGTCCAAGGATGGTATAAAAATTGACATCAGGGACCCAAGTTTCCTTCCACCTATCATCTCTGGGGGCATAGCCCTTGTTCTTGGGTTCCAAGGTGGTTGCTGGAGTTAGCTACTACATATGTTTTTCAAGCATGCAGTCCTAGGAAGGGAAAGAGAAAAGTGCTTTCTCTCCTTGTAAAGGAGACTTTCTACCAGTCCCAACGACCACGTTTGCCTCCATCTCATTGTCTGGTGCTTAGCTACATTCTGCTGCAAGAGAGGCTGTTAAATATAGTATTTCAACTGGGGAGGGGCTTTGTATCCAGCTTAAAATGGAGTTTTATCTTTTTTAAAATTTTCAACTAATTATAGATTCACAGGAAGTTGCATAGGTAATATAGATAGGTCTTATGTAACTCCTCAAAAGTTTCTCCCAATGGATACATCTTATATAACCATACTACAATATTAAAACCAGTAAAGTAGCATTGGTACAATGTGTATATATTGTTCTGTGATTTTATCATGTGTAGGTTTCTGCATTCATCACCACCACAATCAAGGTAGAGAAATATTACATGACAACAAAGATTTTCTTTGTGCTACCAAAAACAGAGTTCTTTTAATTTGAGAATGACCAGGAAAATGAGTATTTTATTAGGCAACTAGCCATCTTTGCTACGTATTGTTTTTACCAACAAAGAAATACTTTTGGCTGGGTGGGGTAAGGTTTGTTTTTAAATCTGTTATATCACTATTCATCTATTTGTTGAATTCCATTAACTCTTACAGACTTTAACTCCTTTTTTGTTACTAGGTTTAAGGTGGACAAAATATATGTAAATCTATACATGTGTGTGTCAGTTGCTCAGTCATGTTTAATTCTTTGCTATCCCATGGACTGTATAGCCTTCCAGGCTCCTCTGTCCATGGAATTCTCCAGGCAAGAATACTGGCATAGGTTGCCATTCATTTCTCCAGGGGCTGTTCCGAACCCAGGGATTGAACTGGGGTCTCCTGCATTGCAGGCAGACTCTACTGTTTGAGCCCCTAGGGAAGCCCCCAAAATCTATACATAGTGATAGTTACAGCTAGTACTTAGGGGATTCCTTGTATGTGCCAAGTGCTGTTCTATTAAGTCATTGCATCTTTACTGCAACACCTGTGAGGCAGGTACTGTTGTTCCTCTCATTTACAAATGCAGGCACCTTGTGTTCTAAACATTACTCTACATTCACATAGTGCTGGCACTTAAGAATATGTCTGTGGACCTGTTTATTGTGTTGTGTTATGTGATGCCAACAAAACACTGTTCTTAATCTCATTAGAGATTCTGTTGTGGAGATCCTTTTTGAGCAAGATAATGAAGAGAAATCAGTTGCCACTTTAATATTGGATTCCCTTATGCAGGTATTTTTATTTTGTAAATGGTTTCTTTTTATGATTACAGTCCTTTATAAAGAATTTTTTAAAATCTGTATTTTTAATTTTAGCCATTGGTTACATTTTTTATCTTTTATGTGACGTTTTACTGAGTTTTACTTTAGACTGAGATATGGTACCGACAGCATTTCAAACCCAGGGTAGTTTGTGCGATAGATGTATCATGCATTCTTTTCCATGGTAACAATGCCAGATTTTTATTTTGTACTTAGTAGTTTCTTCATATGCACGTTTGTGTAGTATTAAGTTTTTCATTCCACAGGGTATTTATGTCTCTTTTATGTAATGACTGTGGAGCCGTAGAACTCCTGTAAAATATTTTGGGAGATAGTATCTACTTCTCCCACTCTACCTAGGGACTTTTTTGAAAATCATAACATCAGTGAAGGACTTTAACATTCCTGATGCTTAGAGAGAACTGTTGTGGAAACAGTTTTTCCAAGAATGTTATCTTACCTCTTGACAGCTGACTCTGGATATCATGGAAATAGTACCTTTGAAAAATTAGGTTTCCACAGAGTTATTTCTTATTATGTTCTTTGCTCAACTCAGATATTCTACCCTGAAAATGAGAATACTCCCATATTATTACTATATGCCCTCTGGAATTTAAAATTCTACACTATCAGCTTTTAAATCTTTCAGGATTTATTTAAGTACATGGTAATATTATCATGATGGTATATTTGTCACAGGAAAAAAATCCCTTGTTAAAGAAACCTTGCTTTGACCCTCTTTTGTGATACAGATGATCACCTAATAATCTCTATATTTTCTTAAATTCAATCATGCATTATTTATACAGTTAAAGTTAAATTTTTTTTTTTTTTTCTTTCTGTTAACAGTGCCCAATAGACACCAGGAAGCAGCTAGCAGAGAATTTGGTAGTCATAGGTGGCACGTCTATGTTGCCAGGTTTCCTTCACAGACTACTTGCAGAAATAAGGTATTTGGTAGAAAAACCAAAATATAAAAAAACGCTTGCTACCAAGACATTCCGAATTCATACTCCACCTGCAAAGGCTAATTGTGTAGCATGGCTGGGAGGTAAGAATTTTTTTTTTTTTTTTTAATTTTGTTTGTTCTGGCCTTACCTTGCAGCTTGTAGAATCTTACTTGCCTGACCAGGAATTGCCCAGACCCCCAGAAGTGGAAGTGAAGAGTCCTAACCACTAGACCACCAGGGAATTTCCAAGAATTTCATTTTTTAAAATAATGATTATATAGTAAATGGTTCCTGAATGATATTACTAATGGTTATAGATGATTCGTTATTAGAAATTGCCTACTTAGTTAGTAGAACAATTAATTAATCAATTTTCTTTGACCATTTACTTTTCCTTACATTATTAATTTTCAGAATTGTGTATCTATTTTCTCTTGGCATTTGCACTTTGATTTTTTTTGAATGAACTTCTCTTCATTAAAATCATCCCACATATAGAGTTTTGGCTAAGAAAACTAAGATTATTATTTATTCTGTGTACAGAGTTGAAAGTATTTCCACTGTACATGCATTTAAACATAGTAACAGTCATTTTCACTATAATCTAGTTTAGGCCTTTAAATTATTTTCAACACAAGAGTTATGGCTTACCCAGTTTTTTAAAATATAGGATATAGAACAGCTTAACTGGAATTAATGTGAAGACTGTGAATACACTTTACTGAATTTTACTCATTCTCTCTTGTCATATAATGAAGTGGATATATGTGTACATAAAATCTTCCAGTAAAAGTTTTCATATCAGCTATAAATTTTTTATTTTTTTTACCACACAGGAGCTATTTTTGGAGCACTTCAAGACATACTTGGGAGCCGTTCAGTCTCGAAGGATTATTATAACCAGACAGGCCGTATACCTGATTGGTGTTCTCTTAATAATCCACCTTTAGAAATGATGTTCGATGTTGGGAAGAATCAGCCTCCTCTGATGAAGAGAGCATTTTCCACTGAAAAATGAAAGTTTGATTAAAATTCAACTTTGCTTCTTTTCAAGTATCTCATCAATTAGAAGCAAATTGTACAAAGTGTATAGAATGCTGTTAGAGACAACACTAGTAGAAGTGAAAGCATTTCTGTAATTATTTGTCACATTAATATTTAATCGTTTTGACTGGTTTCTCATGTGTAATGGCTTACATTATACATAAGCTGATGCTTATGATATTAGTTGTATTTATATCAATAAAATATACTAAAATGGTTTCATTTTGGAGATTTGTTACATAGTTCAATTTTCAAAAAGAGGAAAAGCATCTCTCCATAATTCACATAATCTGTCTTGGGCATCAGAGACTTCATTAATTTGATTATTTTCATCAATTATTTCATCTAAAGAATAATGTTACCATTTCTAGTTATTTCAAATATTTACATGGGTCTGTGTCTTGAGATCCTTTTGTTTTGATGTTTGTGTCCAGGTTATAATAATGCTACTTTTGGACTAATAATTTTGGGTAGCATAGTTAAGCATTTGGTAAGCAAAATGTGGAAATGTTCACTTTCTTTATAGTTTGTGAATTTCTAATGAAAAGATATTTTAATGCAAAGATACTCATGCATTTTTATGCAACTGCTGTTTAAACATGTATTCATAATGTCTTTACTCTTTTGTGCTTTTTATTTTCTAAAAGCAGGGTTCTTTGTAATATGTACCCAGTCATTGTTTAATTTTTAATTTTTTATTTTCTTCCTTTTTTTTAATGAACTACCTCTTACTAGAATGTTGCTGGTTTCATTCTTTCTAAGTACCTGTGAAGATAGGAAATATATATGTATTCTCGTAGTCCTGAAGACTGAGTAAGAATTTATACATTTTTTAGACTATATGTCCCAAGTCTGTTTTTACTCATAGTTTGATAATTTTGTTTGTCCTTTTGCTATAGCCTGCCTAGTTTTGCTGTATGCTCTGTATATGAAGATACTAACACCAAGTAACTCTTGAAAAGGAGTTGGTTCCTGGCATTAAGAATAGAAAAGGATTCATTTTTATCTTTGTGTGTGTTGCTTTTTAAAATAGATCTAGGTTTTCTTTGTCACCGTGTACTACTGTTTTAGTAGCCCCAAACTATGATTTATTCAGTATTTATTGACTCTCGGCTGTGTACCTTGTATAGTTTTAGATCCTGTAAATGCTACAACAGTAAGACATGGACCTCTGCCCTTGGGAGGGTTGCAGGTTAGCAGAAGTGGATGTGTACACAACCAATTATACAAAACAGAATGTGGTATATGCCATCAAGTGATCCATTGCTTGTTGCAGATGTAGTTTAGTTCTGACCAGCGCGCCAAGGAAATTTCATACAGGAGGCTTCTGACCTTGTTCCTGAAGAATGAGGAGAATATCCATAATTGGGGATTACTCTAACCTAAGTGAACTGATTGCTCTGCACAAAATCTTAAAGCATTTGGCACTGAGATGAGGCAATACTAAAATAATTTACAATTAGACCACAAAGAACTTGAAAGCCATATTAAACCAGTAAATAAAACTGAAAATTCAGTTTCCCAATATATTCATTCCTAAATTGAGACTCCTCCGTCCTCTTGACTTATCATTTCCCACAGCACCTTTTCCCCCAAAGTAGTGCTCTTTCCCATAAGCACATTATCTGTAACAAGGCATTTACAATTTCACCTTGTATTTGTTTCTATTCAGGTCTTATCTTCTTTCTGCAATGTAAGCTCCATAAGAACAAAGCTCCATTTCTTAACTTTGAAATCTCTTTAAGTGTACTAGGCCAGGAATAGATGTACTACTAATTATCAGTTGTATGGATTCAGTATTAACATTATCTCTTGTAGTAAACATAAAATTGTCTTTTGTAGCATTTGGATGATTTACTAGGTTTTCATTACTGAATAATATAAAACATAAAGTCTCTAGCTGAAATACAACTTTATAGATATTGTAAAGTGGCAGACACCAGTGAATGAGGTTAAGAAATGGAGCCCTCTGTTAAGGGTTGAATTGTGTGCATTAGAGAGATATGTTGCCAGTTCTAGCTCCTGTGAATGTGGCCTTACTTGCAGGTGTAACCACATCAAGATGGGATTGTTAGGGTGGGCTCTAATCAGACACTAGGACTGGTGTCATTATACAAAAAGGAAAATGCCATGTGAGAGAGAAACAGGAAAATGTAGCAGAGATTGGAGAGACTGGAGTTAGGCACCAGCAAACCAGAGAACAGAAAGGGTTGCTGCTGCCACAAGAAAGCTGAGAGAAAGAGGTAAAGAACAGATTCTTCAAGAGAGCCTTTAACATCATGACTCTCCTTTTACTTTGATTTCAAGCTTCTAGCTTTCAGAATTGGGAGACAGTACATTTCTTTAGTCACTCAGTTTGGGGCACTTTGTTTATGGCAGCTTTAAGAAACCAATACAGCCTTCTTAATTCACTAATTTTCAACACATATTTATTGAACATCTGCCAGATACTAATCTAGATGCTTGAGATATATTGGAGAGCAAAGACAAAAATCATGCCCTTGTGGACCTACTTTCCAAGGATGTGAAAGTAAAGCAAATAATAACAAGAATTAGAAGATATCTTCTATGGAAAAAATAATATAGGATGAGGTGAATGGGGGGGGTGCTAATTGCCAATTAGAATAGGGTGATGGAGGGGCTTATAGTGACTCAGACAAATTAGGCAAGTGTGACACAGGAAATGTATTTGTTCTCTGCCTGTAGTTTTTGACACAGCTCCTAAAATCCTTGATCCTGCATGATAGGGGTGTTAGGACAGAGCTTCTAAATCCCTTAGAATTTCCTGGGTAAGTGCCTTTTGTACTTCTCACCAAAAGGTGACTCTTGGAGGGCTTTTGGATGACTTTAGGTTGAGAGCTGGTCACCAGAAAGGCTTAAGTCATGTTTTGAAGGAGAACTTTCAGCCACCCCTGCCTTCCCCATCCTCTAGGGAGAGGACAGGGTTTGGAAGTGAGTGAATAACTGATCATGCCTGTGTGATGAAGCCTCCATAAAAATCCCTATCATACAGGGTTCACAGAGCTTCCAGAATGGTGAACATGTTCAGGTGCTGGGAGAGCGGCATGCCAAGGAGAGAACCTGAGTTCCATACTCCTTCCTGCACCTTGCCTTACCATCTTTCCCGTTTAGCTCTTCCTGAGTTGTATCCTTTTCTGTGAGCCATTCTAGGAAATTAACAAACCTCCGGAGAGACCACGGGAACCCCTGATTTATGGTGGATTCGTCACAAATTGGGGAGGCCTGGACGTGGAATCCGCATTTCATAGAACATTCACTTTAGACGAGTTGGTCACTATCCCACTCTGAACAACTTTTCGTCCTAAATGAGCGACTTTATCAGTTTAAGCTTTATCCCTTCTTTAGTCCGCTTTCCCTAGGCTGCTGCTGCTAAGTCGCTTCAGTCGTGTGCGACCCCACAGACAGCAGCCCACCAGGCTCCCCCATCCCAGGATTCTCCAGGCAAGAATACCGGAGTGGGTTGCCATTTCCTTCTCCAGTGCATGAAAGAAAAGTGAAAGTGAAGTTGCTCAGTCGTGTCCGACTCTTAGCGACCCCATGGACTGCAGCCTACCAGGCTCCTCCGTCCATGGGATTTTCCAGGCAAGAGTACTGGAGTGGGCTGCCATCGCCTTCTCATCATAGAATGGCCCCTGCTTACTGAGAGCACCAGAAATCCAGGGGGCGCCCTCATTTCCTTAAAGTGAAAGTGAAGCCGCTCAGTCGCGTCGGACTCTTTGCCACCCGGTGGACCGTAGCCCACCAGGCTCCTCCGTCCATGGGCTTCTCCAGGCAAGAATACTGGAGTGGGTTGCCATTTCCTCCTCCAGGGGATCTCCCTGACTCAGGGACTGAGTCCAGGTCTCACGCATTGTGGGCAGACGCTTTAACCTCTGAGCCACCAGGGTCGTCGTTTCCTTAGACCCTCTCCCAAATTCCCTGACTAAAACACAAATCCTGTAGTAGACTCTAACACCCTCTTACTGAGACACCCCACAGGTCTCCCTCGCTGCAAGGGGTTATAAGTCAAACTTGTTCAACTACAGGAGTGTTTTTTGGTCTTTGGCTGAAGGGCATTGTCAGGTGGGAGGAGAGAATGGTGAGCTTGCGCCACTGTGGGGTAACTTGCTCCAAAGAGGAACAGAGAAATACGGTCAAATGGTAGCTTGCAGGGAAACTAGGTCAAAGTTCTTCGTTTTAAGATAGAGAATTAACAGCATGTTTGTATGTTGAGGGGAAAAACCGAGAGAGACAAATTGGTCCTTTAGTAGGAGGAAAACTAGCGGATAACACGCGGCGTACAGGAAATAGTAATTCAGGTTGGGACCTGGCCCTTCACCTTCAGCGGCCGATGAGTGAGATCCTGGAACGTGACTGGCTGTGGTGTGCACATTCTCTTCTTGGTTATTTCAAAGTTCTTAGTGAAGAGGGTAAAAAAGCGGAAGTCCTACATTCCGTAACACTTAGTAACAATTGCCCTTTCGAAGTTTCACATCTCAGTTTTTTTTGTGCTTTCGTTTCAAAGAGCCTCCCCTTTACTGGAATGTTAACTTGCTAATATTTATCCAACTGGATGGACAGATTCCAAATAAGTCCCACGAACAGTGGAAGAAAACTTGATTGAGCCCTGGTTCTCACAACAGCATGGAACATTTCTCACTGTATGTTTCTCCAGAAGACATTTCCCCATCCCTACCGCAGGAAAGCCCTATATTGAGAAAAAAGTAAACGAGAGAACTTCGAAGTCCTCCGACTCTCTGCTTTTCCATGGGATTGCTTAAGTTTTAGAAAAGTTGCCAGTATTGAGGCTCCTAATTTTGTTCCTACTTCTGGGAGGGATTGGGGGCAGGTGAAGGGGACGACGGAGGATGAGATGGCTGGATGGCATCACCGACTCTGTGGACAGGAGTTTGAGTGAACTCCGGGAGCTGGTGATGGACAGGGAGGCCTGTCGTACTGCGATTCATGGGGTCGCAAAGAGTCGGACACGACAGAGCGACTGAACTGAACTGAACTGAATTTTGTTCCGATTAAATAAAAAACCGTCCTCTCTCAGCAATAATGCTGCAAGGCACAGTAACACAGAAAATCAATTTCAACTGTAAACATTGGCCGTTTCAGTTTCCTCAGTGAAGGAGGAGCTAGGAGAGGGATAGGAGAAAGGAATAGGAACGTGTGCTTTTAAGTACGCAAGCGCAATTTGAGAACTGTTTAATTTGCAAACTCGTCTTTTTTCCAGAGATTTGGTTAACACTGACAGTATCTAAAATCGGTTAAAAACAAAAACAAAAACCCTCGTGTGTTACAATGCTGTGGAGAGACCTCGGAATGTTAACGCAAAGTTAAAAACCAAAAAGGGTACATGCGCCCAACGTGGGGCTCGAACCCACGACCCTGGGATTAAGAGTCCCATGCTCTACCGACTGAGCTAGCCGGGCGCTTGCTTAAAGAGTTTGAATTTTCTCCTCTTAAAGTGTTTAACTATATTTGACTTTTGTTTTCTTATACTTCTTTATTGGCATCAAAAAAATTTTATGTCATGCTATGAGATGTTAACTTCCAAACTGGTTTTTAAAATTCTTTAAAACAATTCTTTAACTGTACTTATATTTAGCAATTTTTTAGCGTGGGCGTATCACAAGAGCACTGAAAAGTTACGTGTCCGTCGTTACAGAATCACTGAATCTTTTTTCTGAAGTGTTTTAAAATATTTACTACCCGATAAGTTGTTTTCTCTACATAAACACGTATCAAGACTGTTAACTTTCTATCGAATGTCATAATGGATTCCTACCATTTTAGACGCAGCGTAAATACAGTTTTTAATGAAGTTAGTTACACTCGCGGAAGAACAGTGGAGCTTAGTTATTTCCCTTTAATATGATCTAGTCAAGGAAAGCTAAATTGAGGAAGAGGAAACCGGTTCAGTTAAAATTAGCCCTCTTTCTCGTAATTGCCTGACAATTCAGAGATAGGCCCCTCAGAGGTTGTTATTACACATCCATCACAAAAGACAGGCTGAGAGGAAAGGATTGTAGAGTCTGAGTCTTATGGTAAAGAATTAATTCTAGGAGAAAAGAACTAATTTTGATCAAATTATGACAAACTGAGATAATGGAATAATCTACAGAAATAGATATATTCTGAGATACTAGTGCAGTTCTCTAGATAAGGAAATCTGCAGATTTCTGTGCTGCTCAGAACAGCAAGATAAACCTGGGAGTCACAAAGAATTCTTAGGAATAGTAATTTCTGAAACCCTAAAACACAGTATTTACAAGTTAAACACATTGGGCACCATGTTTCCAGGGCTATTTTAATTAAAACAGAGTCATAAAGTGTGGCATGAACTATGTATAGATTCCTCAAAGTGCCCTAGGATTTAAGTAGAATATTTACAATTTTCAAGCTTGAAATATTAATGCAATTATTCACCAACAATTTTTTTTTCTTGCAGTTGCAAATTCTGGTGTATTGTAACTGTTTTATAACTTGGCAGAATGTACCTGGGAAGTGAGTTTGTATTTATTTGCATTTTCAACACAATTATTAAGTACCTATCATGTGCAAAGCACTATTCCAATAGATGGAAGTATAAACAGATTCTGATAACCTCAAAAGCCTTATAACCCTATAAGAAAGATATACACATAGATTACATACTGATTTTATATGTACTATTTCCAAAAGTAACTTAAAATAATTAAAAACACATCCATACTCACACCTTTTAAGTTTTCTAATGAATCAGGCAAATAATCATGAACCTTAGACCATAAACTCAATGGATTTTTCCAAGGTACAAGATAAATCAACAATCCAGCCCCCACATAAACAGTTCCTCTGATAATGGGTTCAGAAATAGCTCCAAATTCATAATTGTTAATGAATACACAGTAGGCCCTAGGCACTCAAATTGTGTTTATCACACACAAACAGGAAAGCTAATTAACGGTTTCACTGTATCCTTAAACAAGTTTGGAGTACTAGTTTACCTTCAAGGTGACCCTTCCTAGGACTATACTCTAGCTTTCTTCAGCATTTTCTTGGCCTCAAACCTGCATCTGTCTCCTGCATTGGTAGGCGAGTTCTTTACCACTAGTAACATCTGGGAAGAAGTCCTTTCTTGGCCTTCAGTGGTCTAACTCAGGACTCTTCATGAAAAAATCTCAACTAGGATATTTCAGTGAGGGTTAGACAAATTAAACTGCTAGTCTTCCAAGTAGATCCATATCCTTTTAATCCATTTATCCATCAATAAAAACTTTTTATTATAATGCTTCATTAACAGGAAGAAGCAATTGAATTTCCTTTTCCCTTTACTTTCTACATTTAATTTTTCAGCAAGCCTGCACATCTAAAATCCATCTACATATTTCCACCTCCACTGTGACGACTCTACTCACTCTCCATTACTGCTTGCACACTCGACTGCAAGATTTCCAACTAGTCTCTGTATTTCTATTCTTCCCTGTATTTATCTTTCTCCACACAGAAGCAAGAGACTTCATTTAATAATATCATTCTGCTTAAAAAACTGCTAATGATCTCATAGTATAATGCCAATAAACCACAGAAGTCTCTGTTTCTCCTCTTTTTTCTATAGTATAATGCCAATAAAGCACAGAAGTCTCTGTGTTTCTACCCTTTCTTCTGACGTCAAAAAGCATAGGAGTCTCTGTGCTTCTACATTTTCATATATTTATCATTCTCCATATAGAAGCAAGAGACTTCATTTAATAATTATATCATTCTGCTTACAAAACTGTGATGATCTCATAGTACAAAGCCCAAAGGATAGAGAAAAATTAGAAAATCACCATTTGGAAACCATCATCATAAGAATCATTGGATACAATAATTAGTGGGTAAAAGGTGGAGGAATAGCAGGATATTTACATAGTCTCCAGGTATTTCTGCATAAAATATTTATAAATTACAAAGGGCAAAAGTAAAACTACAGTGGAGAAATCTAAAGCAAGTGATCAAAGTTAACATCATCATTAGTGGAACAAATTGACACAATGTGCCTCCTAACATAAGGTTCTAATATGAATAGGTTACTGACAAAAATGCATTTATCCAAATTGAATCATGAAAAAACATCATATAAACCTAAACTGTGGAATATCTTATAAAGTAAATGTTTTTTGTCAATAGTGTTAATGCCATGAAATCTAAAGAAATATTAAGAAAGTATTTTCCAGATTAAAGGAGACTAGAGACATGACAACTGAATACAACATGTGATCTTGGATTTTCTTAGGCTGTGAAGGGTATTATTGAGGGATTTGCCAAAATCTGTAAATGAAGTCTGTAGATTAAAAAAAAAAAAAGGAATGGTACTTTTCTGATTTTCACAGTTATAGTGCGGGTATTTAAAATGATGTTCTTTTTGGGGAAATACACACGGAAGTATTTAGCAGTTTAAAAAATGCTGACGGCTTTCCATTTAAAATCAGATTAAAATTCGAATTATTATGAAATCTGATTCCATATCCACCTCTCTGATTTCATTTCCTGTCACTCTCTCCCGCTTAAGGCCATACTGACCTGCCAGTTCCTATAATAAGCCAAGCTTATACTGAGATAGCAATCCCAAATTTCCATTTAAGTATCACCCATTCGGAAAGTCATTTCTTAACAGGTTTAAAGTTCAAACTTCCATTGTCTCTCTCTCTTTTTTTTTTTTACCAAAAGGTGCAACTATTTGCCTATTTACTCCCCGTTGCCTGTTTCTTCCCACTGAGTGTAAAGGATGAGGTGCTGTCTCTTTCATCGTTTCATCAGCCGGGTGTAACTTGAGTATTTGGGACATACAGAGTTCAACAAATAATATTTAATCAAGGTTATCCTTAATTCTACTAGAGTTAAACAAAGGGTACTAATCCTGTAAAATTCCGACCTAAGCCCAGAGGTGATACCCTTAGAATTCAAGAATGCAACTTTCTACCTTCTTGTTAGAATAGGTGGATGATAGGGTTGCCTCAATACATTGGGTTAGAACCAGGCCGCCAATGGTGGAGGGAGACCTCTCCCTTACCGTTTTCTTTGGCCTTTGTAATGGTATGAGAACATCTCTCCGTTTTGGTTTAAAAAAAAAAATTAGGAGGCGAAAGAGAAGGATAAAAGATAAATAATAATTCTAGGAAAAGGACTGGCGTAGCTTCTCAAGCAACCGGAAAACAGAACCATCTACGAACCCAAACCGAAGACAAAACAACCAGAAGCCTACCTAACCCCGGTAGGATTGCTTTTGCACATGTGCGTTACTCGCCAGGTGCATTTCTTTCCCGCCCCGCCCCCCTTTCCCACAATCCTCTGTTCCGTGGACGGACGCTCCAGAAACGAACTACAAAAAAGACTATTGGTTGAAAGAATAGTCAATGAGAGAGCTTGTTACTAGTCTCTTGCTGTGGTGCTGGGGGATCGCTTTAGGCCTGAAGCTGTAAGCGTCCTAGTGATTTTAGGACCATGAGCTCAATCGGCACCGGGGTGAGTTCTTTGTTTCTCTGTGCGGTAGTCTAAGGATTAGCGTGGAAGGGAACGCGGACAGACCGCGGTGGGTGCGCGGACTCGGGGTCCTCTGGGACTGCCTGGGGGCTGGTGGGCCGCTTCCAGTTGTGCGGTGCCGGGCGGTCTAGGCCCGCGCCTGCGGTGACCGTGACTTGACGCTTCTCAGCCAGGTGTGGCGGGCTTGGCCGCGCAGCAGTGAGATTTGGAGCCGCTTTAAAAGGTTGCTGAGTCACTTTCTTTAGCCACTTATGGAAACCGAAAGTGGAAACTCTTGAGGCCTGAAATGGTGTGTGTGCACGCGCTGTGAAGGACATGGGCAACAGTTAAGCTCTTGAGCACCACTGAGGCAAGGCGGCTTGAGTCCAAAGTTTGTGACGCCGCTTTCCAAGAACCTCTCCCCGGCTCCCCACCCTTGCGGTTCCTGGGATGCTGCTGACTCCCGGGGATTCTCTGCCTTAGCTTCGAGGGTACCGATGGACCTCTCTGTATGAGTCCCTGGAACCTTCTGAGAACTGATTAGGAAAATAGTCTAAAAAGCAGAATCTGAAGAATCTTTTTCCGTTGTCCCCGCTTTTCTCGTAGAGAAATAACAGCAGTGTGAGGTCTCAGTATCGAAAGCGTTTAAATGATTAGCTACGGACTTAACCGCTTCTTTGAACAGACTGTCCAGGATTTTGGAGTTAGATGTATTAACTCGTTCGGCCTACTAACTTTCGTTTGTTAAACGTACTGCATATATACAGTCTTCGGCTTGCTCCTTTTATGTATTTCCCCATATAGAAAACATAATGTTTAGAAATATTTATTGATTGGTTCCACTAGAGGCATTGAGTAATGGGTTTCTCAGTTCATCTACTCCCATTGTGCATAAGATTTTGATTCTCACCATTAGGCCCAAATACTGGTTTTCCGAGTTGGATAATAGGCAATTTATACTAAGGTGGTCATACCGTTTTTGGATTAGTTGATGCTCAGTAATGCATGTTGTAGCAAATTGACTTTGCAACTACATTAATATTACCCTAGATTAATAGTGTTCTGAAGGGTTCTACAAACCCGTTTGATGATACAAATAGGTGAGTTGTTTTGGTATTACGCTGGTAGAGTTAAAGATCTTCCTTTAACAGACCAACAAGCTGAGAGGCAAGAAGCTCCACTATTGAAGAGTTAACGCTTGTCTTGTCCCAAGAACTCCAGATGGGAAGACCTGTCTTGACATTTCTCTCCATTGATTGTTTGATANTGGTATTACGCTGGTAGAGTTAAAGATCTTCCTTTAACAGACCAACAAGCTGAGAGACAAGAAGCTCCACTATTGAAGACTTAACGCTTGTCTTGTCCCAAGAACTCCAGATGGGAAGACCTGTCTTGACATTTCTCTCCATTGATTGATTGATAGGCATTTCAAATGACACGTCCAGAGTAGTTCTCTGGGTTTTCTTCTTCTGTTGCCATTTTGCATCTCCTACAATTTACATTTCAGTGAATGGTTCAATTTTAGTCGCTTAAATGAAAAAAATAAATCTATGATGCACTTCTGAGTTCTTTTTTACTGTATTCCTAAAGCCAATCCACTAGCAAGGTTTTTTTGACTGCACCCTCAAAGGATAACACCTTCCTTGTCTTTCTCTCTTGTCTAAGACACTCCCTTTGGAATACCCTATCTCTGCTTCCACTCTTGTTTTCTCTGTAATTCATTTACCAGATGAACAGCATTTAAAAAAAAATTAGAACCTCTTCCCCTCACCCTACCCAAACTCCAGTGACTTTATATTGCATTTAGAATAAAATGTAAACTTCCTGCCCCAGCCTAAAATATAAGACTTAGCATAAGTTGGCCCTTATATGCCTCTCTAATATAGTTCACTCTTCTGTTTACCATTTATGGTGCTCAAGATTCAGTGGCATTATTATTTCCTTTTCTTAATTTTGCTCCTCTTATTTCTACCCTGAGGTCTTTTATGCCAGATGCCAGGACACTCCTCCATATTCTAAATGAGCAGTTACTTGTCTTTTAGGTCTGGCTCAGCTTAAATAACATAAATATAATTTCCGTAGCAATGCCTTTCCTGATCAGGTAGTCTGTGGTATTCCCTGAGACCATAAGTTCACTTTGTCTTATTTTTCATCATAGAACCTTTTATCTCCAGCACCTGGATCTGTTTGAGGTCTGATTTGAAAATGAAGGACTTTAAGAATGAGTAGTCTTTGTATTTTCTCATAGTGACTGACATATAATAGATGCTTATTAAATATCTGAATTCTAAATGATGTATTCAGGCTCCCTTAGTTCATTACTGCCACAGCTGTGAGAAGCTGTGGTGCTAAAGAGAAGCCAGTGTTGTTTCTACCATGGTACTTTTTTCAGAAATGAGCCATGTTCCATGTGGGAAAAGTTCTGACTTTACCCAGGACTTGTGTTCATTGCTTGTCAATAGCAGAAATCTAAAGTGTGTAACTTTTCTCTTAGCTGCTGTTCCTGCTTTGACATGCTTTCCCTTTCTCTTTACAGCAAAATCTTCACTGAGATTGAACACACATTTCTGATGTGTAAGCCATTTAGGAAAAAATTGTTATTACTGCCAAAGGTGCATCCTTCTAAGCTTGTTATTGCCTTTTCCTTGTAGTATGATCTGTCAGCTTCTACATTCTCTCCGGATGGAAGAGTTTTTCAAGTTGAATATGCTATGAAGGCTGTGGAAAATAGTAGGTAAGAAACAATGTTTTACTTGAAATTAGTGTGTTTTAGCCAAATATTAAATGTCTCCTTCTCTTTGTTTTTGGTAATTAGGCTTTGTTATGTTACTTTGGCACAAATAATACATGCCCTAAAATAATCTCAATTTATTAGTCATTTCTAGATTTCTCTTTAGGCCAGCTCTTTCCATGTGACTATATTTCCAGTTGACTCCAGAATTACACACTTAAACATTCTACCATGTCTCAAGTGTATAAAGCCACATTCATCAACATCTTTGCTAGCCCTTTTTCCCTTTTTCAGATTCTTGACTTACATCGTTGGTTTCCTTGGCCAATAGGTTTGTGACTTTATTGTCTAATCTTTTATTTCCTTGTGTTTTCAGTGCCCTGTGCAATTGGTCACTTGATCATCTCACTAGGGATATTTTTTATTTTTCTCTTCTGCTACCATACACCAAAAGGTGTAGGACCACCAAGATATTTTTCTATTGGATTACTTCCTTCACTGTTTTTTTTCTTTTTTTCTTAAACGAAAATCTTTATTTTTACACAAAGCAGTACAAAATGAAGCAGTTCCTTAAAGAGTGACTTGGAGCTAGAAAATCCACCCTGAGCGTGAAAGTGTTAGTTGCTCAGTCGTGCCCTACTCTTTGTGACCCTATGGATTGTAACCCACGAGGCTGCTCTGTCCATGGGATTTCCCAGACAAGAATACTGCAGTGGGTTACCATTTCCTTCTCCACACTCTGTCTTTTTTGTTTAGAGTAATTCTCTAAAATGACCACTGTAACATCTTAGTTGAATTACTGGCTTGTTGACAAGAATTTTTATGATCAATTATATGATCATTTAAAAAAAATCACTTCTAATTGAATAGTCTGCCAAGACAGGTTTCATTCTTAATTTTTTTATTGAAGTATAGTTAGTTGATTTATAACATAGTTTCAAGTGTATAGCACAGTGATTCAGTTATACATATATCTGTATAATATATATAAGTAGTCATTGTATTTTTGAATATAAAGCAGCTTTGGTATGAGATAAAAGATTTAAAAATTTTTCTTTCATGTCATTCAGATCTCTTAAATTTTTTTTAGGTTACTAAATAAGCTGTGTTGATGTTTGAGCTCAATGTTTTGAATGTAATGAAAAGTTGTATAATAGGAAAATGTTTCAAGAATATTAGAAAAGCCCATGTGTAGATGTAGTTTTCTCACTTTCTACTAATACCTTCAATATTCAATTACGGAATTTTCATGAGGTTATAGATAGTAACTGGTCTTTGCATGTGCTGGCACATAGCCCTCAGTGTGTACATACTAAGTTGCTTCAGTCGTGTCCAATTCTTTGTGATCCTATGGACTGTAGCCCGCCAGGCTCCTCTGTCCATGGGATTTTTCCAGGCAAGAATATTGAAGTGGGTGGCCATGTTGTTCTCCAGAGGGATCTTCCTGACCCATTGGCAAGCAGGTTCTTTACCACTAGCACCACCTGGGAAGCCTTATAGCCCTCAGTAGATACTGAATAAATAGATGTTCATTTTTTTGTGTGCCATTTTCTTGGTGGTAGAAAGAAGATGTATAGATTTCTAATGGTTTATGAAATAGTATTTTAAAATTTTTGAACAAATACACATTTTGAGTCTTCTTATGGGATNCTAACTGTTGCTTCCTGACCTGCATACAGGTTTCTCAAGAGGCAGGTCAGGTGGTCTGGTATTCCCATCTCTTTCAGAATTTTCCACAGTTTATTGTGAACCATACAGTCAAAGGCTTTGGCATAGTCAATAAAGCAGAAATTGATGTTTTTCTGAAACTCTCTTGCTTCTTAGTAGTGTACATATGTAAATCCTAATCCACCACATTTCCCCCTTTGCCCCCTTGATATCCATATATTTCTTCTCTATGTTTGTGTCCCTATTTTTTCTTTGCAGTAAATTCATGTATACTATTTTTCTAGCTTTCACTAGAAAGCATTATATGTATGCATTAATATATGATAACTTGTTTTTCTCTTTGACTTCCTTCACTCTGTGACAATCTTTAGATCCATCCACGTGTCTGCAGATGGCACAATTTCATTCCTATTTATAGCTGAGTGATATTCCATTGTATGTATGTATATTCCACATTTTCTTTTTCCATTCCTCTGTTGATGGACATTTAAGTTACTTCCATGTCCTTTCTATTGTAAATAGTGCTGCCGTGAACATTGGAGTGCATGTATCTTTTTGAATTACGATTTTCTTTCGGTATATGCCCAGGAGTGGGATTGCTTAGTCGTATTGTAGTTATGTTTTTAGTTTTTTAAGGCACCTCTATACTATTCTTCTTAGTGGCTATCCCAGTTTACATTCCCATCAACAGTGTAGGAGGGTTCCCTTTTCTCCACAACTTCTCCAGCATTTACTGTTTGTGGAATTTTTGTTGATGGCCATTCTGACTGGTGTGAGGTGATATGTCATTGTAGTTTTGATTTGCATTTATTTAATAACTAACGATGAACATTTTTTCATGTGTTTGTTGGCCATCTTTGTGTCTCCTTTGGAGAAATTTCTATTTAGGTTTTATGCCATTTTTTAATTGGGTTGTTTGTTTTTTTGACATTGAGCTGCATGAGTGTTTGTATATTTTCGAGTTTAATCCATTGTCCTTGCTTCCTTTGCAGATTATTTTCTCCCATTCTGAGAGTTGTCTTTTCATCTTGTTTATGGTTTCCTTTGCTGTGTAAAAGCTTTTAAGCTTCATTAGGACCCATTTGTTTATTTTTGTCTTTATTTTCGTCTTTATTTTCATTATTTATTATTATTTTTTGGCCATATCTGTACAGCATGCGAGGTCTTAGTTCCCCAACCAGGAATCAAACCTGTGTGCCCTGAGGTGTAAGTGTGAGGTCTTAACCACTTGACCACCAGGAAGTCCTAGAGATAAATTCTTTCAAAGAAAGAAATTCAGTCTTGGGGATTTAAAAGTTAAATATTTTTGAGTACCTGTTTTGTTAGGGACAGGTTAATAGTAGCTCAGACGCTAAAGTGTCTGCCTACAATGCAGGAGACCAGGGTTTGATCCCTGGGTTGGAAAGATCTCCTGGAGAAGGAAATGGCAACCCACTCCAGTACTTTTGCGTGTAAAATCCCACGGACCAAGAAGCCTGGTAGGCTGCAGTCCATGGGGTCGCAAAGAGTCGGACACGACTAAGCAACTTCACTTCACTTTGTTAGGGACAAGAACTACCAAAACAAATAATTAAGAACATATAAGATGATACTTAAAACACTATTGAAAAAACCCTATATATGATGATCATAACTATTTTATAAAAGGATGCCCCTAGAAGGTAATATGCAAAAGAAAAAAAGGAGTTAAATTATAATTTTTCGGTTTATCCTCATTGAGGGGACAAGATATGAAAGGAAGATTGTGCAACATAATTGTGAGGCTAGATTGTTTAGAACAAAAATGTACACAAAATTGTGGTCTTAGGACATCCTTATACTTGAAAAAAAATCATTAGAACCTTGACAAGTATTTAATTAAGTAGGCTCTTAGGTTCTATAAGTATTTACCATAATGCTCAGCCAAATAGCATTTATTTATGCAAGTTATTGGTTCATCAGTATTCCACTGTATTAGAAATTAAAACCAAAAAATAAAAAATACTTCTAAATTTATTTAAATAACAGTGTACAATTGCATGTGAACAAATAATTACATTAACATTTATTAAAATACTGAAGTAACAATAAAATTTTTAATGAAAATTACTTCTTCAAAGCATGGAAAAAAGTGTGGTGAGGAGAGTTGTGTTGTTTTACATTCTTGAAAATCTCAGTGATGAACTGAATCTTAATAAAAGGCAGAGTCTCATAGTTGCTGCTGCTTCAGTATGTTGTAACTGTTGTTGAAGTTTGTTCAACAAGTCAGGCTTCATATACATATGTAGTTGGAAAAGAGGAGTCATTTAATAACCTTATGCATGTTGTTTATTTATACTGTACCATACCGGACAAATTTTGGTTTTGTAAAGGTTAGTTGCAGTGTGAAGTCTGAAAACATAATAATGAACTTTTTGTACTATTATTAAAAATCTATTGCATTGTTTTGTACTTTGCATGTTTTATCTATGCACGATTTGTAACATTGTGTGTAGGTCATTTGGAAAATATTGGTTCACTGAGTTATAACAGACCTTCCAAAGTAGACATATTTCGTTATAAACTGTTAGACACATTTTTTAGTATCACCACCAATATGTTTTCCAAAACTCCAGTTTGTGTTTGAAAACTCAGATTTTATCACTGGCAAGAAAATACTCTCTTTTGTTTTCCTTGAAGTGACAGGCTCGTTTTGTTCATTTTAGAGAAAACTCTGCCACATACCTAAGTGGAAATAATGGTAAAAACAGATGTTCCATGAAAAAATTTACACCTGAAAGCAGTTTATTAGTGCTTTTTCCTGTAGGCAACCGTCATATTTTGATGTGCAGCAGAAGAACTTTGGCTAACTTGCTTTTTGTTAGGATAATAAAAAGATAGATACTTAAGGATTAATTTCTAATAAAATTAACTGCAACTTTATCAGGGACATGCTTAACTAAAAATGCTTTTTTTAAAAAAAAAAACAACAACTGAGAGCGTAGCAATAAAGAATACAATGAGTGGTATTTACTGCTACAGTTTATTGTCAGCCAATAGCATTGGTGCAAACATCCACACAATGAAGAAAGTCAAATGATGTTTCTGTATTTTTATAAAAATAATTTTGACCTGACAGACCATACTTTGAGAACTTTTGTTTTAGGGAAAAAGACATTTTAGATTCTGAAAAATGAGGAAGATGAGAAATTGTAATAATTGAGAAAGGCTGTCAGAGACTATTCAAGTAAACTTGCGAAAGTTTGTGGAAATTTATTTAAATGTGCTGTGGTGAGGAGGAAGTAAATTCTAGTACCCAGGATAACTTCAATAAAGACTTGAAAACAAAAATGGTGTTTGAGGGACAACAATGAGGTTGAATTCAGTAGAGCACAGAGTTTATAATATGAAATTGAATTAGCTAGATGGGTTTTGCAGATTCTTGGGAGTTAGAAAATTTGGACCAAGGAATTTAAACTTGAAAAGGTACCTGAAGTGTGGGGGAAGGAGTGTCTGAAATTCTTTACAAAATTTGGGCATGTGATTCAGTTCATTTTTCTGACTGTTTCTAATAGAATTCTCTTTGTTAAAAAAATTAGAAGATTTAAAGTGATTGATTTCTCCACATTTTACTTGTTTTTTTTTTATCAATTTTATTTTAAATAGTTGAACAGAATGTTTATTCTTTTACACTTACTGTAAGGAACACATTGTTAATGCAGAAAAATCAAAAGGAGG